>CM047584.1:7723231-7795088 GCA_026184515.1 Peronosclerospora sorghi
CCAGAGAGTCAGAGAATGGGATTAGAGGAGAAGGACAAGCAGAAACAGTCAGTCGACTACATCCCACAGCCAACAGAACGATCTCCAATAGCGAATGAGGACGAGGACGTAACCGAGGCAGATAGGGAGCATTCCACTATGGAGGCCCAAGAAATGGATCCAAGGAGTGAACAGACAATAGAAGCTCCATTATGATGGTGATAAATCTGGGCACACTATAGAATGTGAGGAAGAAGAGAAGACAGATTCTCCACTAGTGATTGATCTGGCCGAGTCGACAGAGGATTCGGTGTCCAGTGCAAGTAATAGGGATGATATGGACTTGGTCTTGGAAGAAGATGATATGCACGGTAATATGGAATGTGGAAAAGTGGAAGAGAAGGATGAAGGTACCACGGAGAGTTTTGATGTATCTAAACTGGAGATATTGAAAATGAAAAATAATACGGAGAAGTCTTGAGTCACCTCACCCCAATGACTGATGTGGACGCAGAAATAACTCAAACAGTGACTCAAAGGGCATATGAGTATCGGAAATACACATTCAGCAATATTTTGGTTCCAATAGACCAACCACAATTATTGTGGAAAAATAAGGCTCAACCAGGGTCAACCGCAAGGCAGGTGATATCACGCATGAAAGATGTTGAAAGGGAGTGGTGTCAAGAAGTTGATAACGTCACTATTGATCCGGAAACTATTATTAGTGTGGCAAAGTCATTGGAATTCCATAGAGAACATGGTGGAAAACAACAACTCAGAGCCATCAATCAAGAAGATGCAAGAAATGTATTATTCGTGGTCGCGCTATTACTAAGAGATTCGTAGTCTCTGGAGTTTTCCTTCGAGAATTTTGGGGGTGGAGGTTATGTACCATGTAGAGATGAATTGTGCTGTCTATTGTACAATGTCACAATACCACAGTTTAAATATCACGGAACTTGCAGGCATTGGTTGTACTTCAAATTGAGGGAGGTGTATATGGATAAGTTCACGTCAGTGAGTGACTATCTCCCCACTATGTGCTTCATAACACACTTGGAAGCACGTAGTGTTACCGATCCGATTCAGTACAAGTATAAACGGGACCCAAAGGACGTTACGTCAACAATGGATCTTCATGTGACGTCTTATGGAGTGGGGCAATGTTTAGCTAAAAGATGGAAAACATACGACAATGATCACGGTCCCGATCATTTCATGCGTTAATGAGAGGGGTGTTATATTTACAAGTAACTGGAGATTTTAGGACTGAGTGTATAAGTATGGATCAAGTCAGCCTAAGGAGATGGGATTATGGAACACTTTGCGTCGTGCGATATCACGAATTGAGTTTTCTGGACTGGGGAATAGTATACTCAGTTGGATTCCGATACATAATTATAACCACCGCTAATGTGGGGGATATACGTAGGAACATCTACAAACTGCGATGGTTACCCGAGGTCAATATCATGAATTATGTCAGAAGATTCAGAACAATAGATAAATTGAATAGAGAACCGTCATCTCCATTACTACAATTAATGACCAAAAGACAGACTATTGAGTCGCTGAGGCCGCATCAGTGATGGCGGAGATGGAACAGACGCATGTCTATAAGGAATTTCAACGTACGCTAGATATGGAACAATTGAATATAGTACGAGCAGCTGTGGAGACAAAAGGAATTGTTCTAGCTCGTGGTCCTTACGGATATGGAAAAACATCTACAATTACTGCGATTTTGTTAGCGCTATTAGCGGTGTTTCCACGGGGTCGCATTGCTATCGTCTCAGAAACTAATGCAGCCATTGATGAATATCTTAAAAGGTTGATGGATTCCAAGGCGATACCGGATAGCGATATAGTACGGTTGGGTGAGTTAAAGGGTATGATGGCATTACCAGAAGCTGAACATTACCGACGGAGGTTTCTTTCGGAAATATTACAACGAGAGCGACGTTCATTGGAAGGCAGTGTGGTTCGCAAAGATATTTCTGCAAGATTGAGAATGAAGGAGGTGGAGACATTGGGGCAAGCACATGTAATTATTGCTACCTTGGTCCAATTAGGGCGACCAGACTACCACACGATATCTTACAATGTAATCATTAATGATGAAGGAGCTCAAACGGCAGAGGTAGCGTTATTACAAGCTATCAGGCCAAAAGTTGAAGTTCTGGTATCTGTAGGTGATCCCTATCAGCTTTTTTCGTACTCTCCCATAAGTGAAAAAGTAAGACACCGGTTTCACAGTGGATCCCGTCAATATAAAATTACATGGTTTTTTTTGCATTCTATAGAACATTTTCGCGCTACTCATCAGTTATTACCAGTGTTCCCCGGAGTCACAATGAATGCAGAATTTAGAAATCATCCGAAAATCACGAGATTGTTACAAGTATTTTACCTGTATACAATCCGAGATAGAGCAGCCATATCGAAGGATTATTTGAGTGGTATGCGTTTCAATAGCCTGGACGTGGTTGATTGGGGTAAACCAGTTGATCGCAATCTATCTGGAAAGCGAAGTCTCAAGAGTGATCGAGTTATTTGGATTAGTTTCCAAGAGTGGGTGAGAGAGATGGAACGTCAAGAATTCAGTCATACTAATACTATTGAGCTAGCAATGGTCATATACTTATTGGGGAAAATATACGGTATGCTGGAAAGCGAGACGCGAATAACAAGAATAGCTGTGAGGAAATCATTGTTAATTATTTCGCCATATCAAAATCAAGTCAAGGATATACGAAGGCAATTAAAGTACATGTGTTATGTGTATGACGAATATCCGGATATTGAGGTAGCTACTACCGACTCTAGTCAGGGTCGTGAAGCAAATATCGTTATCGTATCTATGGTTCGATCACACACGCTGGGATTCCTTGACGGATACCCATCAAGATCATTAGTGACACTTAGCAGAGCTCTGGATTACCTCTTCATAGTTGCTTCGCGTTATGTTTTTGAATGCGAGAGTACCTGGAAAAGGGTGATTAACATATGCAAACAAAATGAGGTTCCATTTTTCACGACAACTATGGATGAAAACGAGGCACGTAAATATCTGAAGTATGATTGTTAAGAACTATGTGTGTGCGTGCCTTTTGCTAGAATACGCTGAAGTTACGCAAGGGGCGATTGTGGTGAAGTGGATCTATATTTACAATATGTAGGATGTGATCTGCAACAGATATTTCTTTATGGTATACTTGTTGATACCAAGACTTTAAATACTAGCGCAATGTTGCTTTTTACGCTGGCGATTTCCTCAAGCATATGTCTACACCATCTCATGTGCTCATCAAAGAAAGTATCAATTACAACCTTCTTGTCTTGTCAACTCTGAACATTAACATCAAAGATCGTTGTGTGCGTCCATCACGTGAACACCTGTTTCAACAAAGTCGCGGTAGCCCTAACACATCCGAAGGTGCAAGTGTTTTAGTCAAAATGCTATGCTATTTTGAGTAACATCAACTAAGAAAATCAATACACGGACACAGCTTACATGCACTACGGCAAATCCAATCCTGGCAAATAAGTCAACAAAAGGTCCTGCACTTTTGGCTGCGGAAACTGTTCACATAATGTCCTGCAGTTATGGGCGCTATGGCGCGGATAGTGGCAGACAAACAGATCATGGAAACAAACTGTCAGCACCACTACAGAAAGCCAAGACACAGAGCATCTTACATACACAACCGCAGGTTCAATCCCAGAGGTAAAAATAACGAGAGGTCATGAGCTCTCAGCTTCACATGCTGTATTGCAGCTATGGACGCTAGGACGCGGGCTGTAACAGATAAACCAGGTCATGAAAACAAGCTTTCAGCACCACTACAGAAGACCAAGACACAGACGCATCTTATATATTTTACGTTTAGGAAATGATGAGAAGGACTTGTAGTCGAGGCTGCAAAACTAAAAGTGATGTTTATTCATGTGAATTATCTGTCGTTGCTCCTAGCCACTTATTTTTACCTATCTGCGATTGGTTAGTTTGCCTAAAGTAATTACTAAGTAAAAACGTTATGGCAACTTCAACTTCAATGTAAGAACCTAACAGAAAAATTTAAAAGATGGAAGGGGACGTAACTTCCGGGGGAGGAGCCCTGGTGAACCCTAAACACCTGTACCAATATTCAACTTTTCCATTGTGGGAATCGAACCCGTGCCAAGTGGTTGGTCTGTTAACCCCCCGGTACCAACCACTTGAGCAAGTATACGATTGTGATATTCAGCAGAATAACATAGTATCATGCACGAAAATATCACCTTCAACACTCTCCCTTGATAGTTACGTGCATGGTCCATCCGTGTCCAGAAGTCTGAGCCCATCCAAAAACTTAGTGTGCTTCACTCGCCCAAGTGTTTTGGTTAGCCCGTCATCAATCATCTCGCCTGTCGGCTTGTATTCAAGCATGATGATGCCCGCTTCGACCTTCTCTCGAAGAAAATGGAACTTGATATCGTTATTTTTTGTTCGCGAATGGTAAACTGGATTCTTGGCTAGTGCAATACAACAATGATTATCTTGGTATATCGTGGTTGCCATTCCCGATGCGCAGCCAAGTTCGTTGAGAAGAAGACGCAGCCATATCGCTTCCTGCGTCGCGGAGTACAGAGCCATGTACTCGGCCTCGGTGCTTGATGTCGCCACTGTTGATTTCCTCTTGGACTTCCATGAGACCACACTTCGGCTTAAAAAGAAAACATAACCCGTCGTTGGTCGTCGTGAGTCCGGATCACTTGCCCACGACGCGTCTGCAAACCCCACAAGCTCTCCCTGATTCATGCCATCAAAAACGATGCTGTAATTTGCGGTCGTCTTCAAATACTTCAGCACACGTTTGGCGGCGGTCCAGTGCTGTTGACCATGACACTCGCAATACTTTGCAACTTCACCAACTGCGTGAGCGATGTTGGTCGCCTACATGTCGCCACGTACATCAAGGCACCAACAAGCTCACGGTATGGCCACTTGCTCACGAGCTTGTCTTCGTCATCAAGCTTGGTTGATTTTTCACTCTAGTTCATTGGTGTGTGTACGTCCTTGCAATTCTCAACGCCGAACTTCTCCGCCAGGCGTCCTATGTACGCACGCTGATTTATACATATTTGCTTATTTCCTCGATCTCGTTTCAATTCGATGCCTAGACAGTACTTGAGCTCACCAAGTTCCTTGATGCTAAATTCATTCATTAGCTCACGCTTGATCGCGTTAATGTCCTCTTGTGTCCGTCCAAAAAGCATCATGTCATCAACGTGAATTATTACGAGGCTTAACTCTGATGGTGAACGCCGCACGTGAACACATAGATCCGCAGCTGTTCGCGTGAAGCCTTGCTTCTCAAGATGTGCGTTCAGTCGATTGTTCCATTCACGGGCAGCCTGCTTCGTACCGTAAAGTGCCTTGCGCAACCGGCACTTTTTGTCGGGGTAATTTTCATCCTCAAAACCTTCAGGCTGATCCATGTATATTTCTTCTTTGATCTCTCCGTACAAAAATGCGGTCTCAACGTCAACATTTTCAATAAGCAGATCTTGCTCTGCCGCGAGGGCGAATGCGACATTGATCGACTCTTTCCGAGCTACTGGAGCAAATGTTTCAAAGTAGTCGACACCGGGCCGCTGCGTGAAACCTTTGGCGACAAGTCTGGCCTTGTACTTGACGATTTCGCCACTTGAGTTGCGCTTGATTCGGTAGACCCATTTGCATCCAATTGCCCTTTTATCTTTTGGCAAGTCTTCAAGCGTTCAAGTTTTGTGTTGCGCCAATGAATTGATCTCGCTGTCCATTGCGCGCTGCCAATCGTCTCTGTGCTTGCTTTGCAGTACTTGCATGTAACTTGGTTCGTTTTCGCCATCGTCTTCGTCGTTAAAACAACACAGTGAATTATATTCGGACTCAAAGTCGTCGAGTAAAATTGTTTGCTTCTTGCGCACCGGCCGGACGTTCGATTCTTGCTCTCCGTCACGTCCGGGTGTGCTGGACTGCTGTGTCGTAATGGCACCTGTCGGTCTTTCTTAAACAATTTCGGGTGTAGATGTGGGTGTCATTGGTGGTGTTCGAAAAACTTCATCTCGCACTTCTTGATCGTCTTCATCATCACTAATAATATCCAATATGCCGGGTGCACTCTCCTTTTTGTATGAATTTCCGAATGCGCTCTCTGCGAACGTCACACTGCGGGAGATAACGATTGCTCCTGTGGCCGCATTCAGTAACCGATATGCCTTGTGTTGCTTGGAGTAGCCGAGAAATTGACATCGCAATCCCGATTCATCAAGCTTTCCTCTAGTTGCCTTAGGAACGTGAGCGTAGCATTGACTACCAAAGAAACGCATGTGCTCGATGTGCGGCTTCTTTTTAAACATGAGCTCGAACGGACTTGACTTGATGTTTGACGCGCATGGCAATACATTGCGAATATCCACTGCGGTCATCATCGCCTCACACCAATAAATTTTGCTGATCTTGGCCTCGCTCAACATGCACCGTGTCATTTCAACCAGAGTGCGATTCATACGCTCTGCCATGCCATTTTGCTCTGGATTGTAAGGCACTGTGAACTCTTGCTTTATCATCCTGCGTCGGCAAAACTGTTTCATTCTTACATTTTGTATTCTCCACCATTGTCGCTGCGCAACACCTTAACATCAATGCCACACTCCAACTTGATGTCGTGACAATACTTCATAAACGCATCCATCATGTCGTTCTTCTTGCGCAACGGATAAATCATTGTGTAACGGCTTTTCATTGCGATAAACGTCACAATGTAGCGGTAGCCGGACTTCGAAGCTGGGGTTATGGGCCCTAACACGTCCGAGCAAATGGTTTTGTCTGCACGACGACTCTCTCGCTCTGTGGACTCCGTGTTTCCAGTCTTGAATGTTTTGCGCACTTGTTTTGCCGTGGCACAGACATCGCATACAGTACTCGTGTCCAAGCACTCACCGCTTATGCGGCCATCCTTGATTAACTTATTAATTGTCGAGAAGGACACATGTCCAAGTCGACGATGCCACAACACAGCCTCGCTTTCAGCTGCGTGGCACTCATCACTTGTTTCGACGTTAAGCATCATAATCATGCCACGTCGAGATCCTGTTGCAACGACTTGCTCTCCCTTGCTCACAGTACACCCATTCCGTGATAGCTCAACCTTCATTCCACGCGCCGTGACAACCGTCAGCGAAAATAGATTCTTGTTTAGGTCTTGCACATGAAGAACATTTTCAAGTCGCGCGTTTGTCCATGACTTGCCGTTCCATACTCAAATCATAAAAGTACCTTGTCCAAGCACTGTCAACTGAGCGCTATTCTTGGCACTTGACACGATTCGTGTTGATGATGCCTTAGCATACTCAACGAAAGCGTTTCGATTCTTGCACATATGGGCCGTGGCCCCGCTATCCATAACCCAATACTCTTCGGTGTTTCCTTCAGCAGCACTAAATGCCACGTTTGAGTGGTCTTCACGCTGTTCACGGGGGCTATTCGTCTTTGTCCAACAGTCGCGGGCGTAGTGTCCGCGCTTCCCACACTTGTATCACTGGACTCCTGCTCCCTTCTTACGCTGACCTCCGGGTTTCTTGCTAGCATCGCGCTTTTCTCGACGCTTACCCACATGCAAGGCCGTTTCTCCTTCAATCCGTGTCGACTCGTTCTTCCGTACTTCTTCAGCAATAATTCTGCTTACTAAATCGCTGAAGCTGAATTGGGTAACGCTCATTCGGAATGCCTGTACCAAACTTTCATATGATGCAGGCAAGCTGCGCAGCATCGTCGCGCACACATCCTCTTCGCTCGGCGCGCAATTTGCTGCATTCATATCCATCACAAGACGCTCAAGTTCCGTCACATGTGAGCTGATACTTGTTGCGGTGTACTTGAATGACGCAAACTTCTCCTTGAGCCATAGGCAGTTCTCCATATTTTGAGTGAAATGGAACTTGGCGAGCGACCCCCACGCCTCTCGTGCGTTGTTTGAATTTACGACGTGCATGAGCTGTGAGTCACTCAATCTGAGCACTATTGCTGCATGCGCTTGTTGAGCCTTGGCGGTCGTAACGCTTGAACCATCCTCCACATCCTCCCATAATCCTTTCGACATAAGATACATCCTCATCTTGAACGCCCATAGCGAGTAGTTTTTCCCATCGAAGAGCTCCACCTTGGGCGTGTTGTCCGTGCGTGGGCTCATAACCTTTTACGTTTAGGAAATGATGAGAAGGACTTGTAGTCGAGGCTGCAAAACTAAAAGTGATGTTTATTCATGTGAATTATCTGTCGTTGCTCCTAGCCACTTATTTTTACCTATCTGCGATTGGTTAGTTTGCCTATAGTAATTACTAAGTAAAAACGTTTTGGCAACTTCAACTTCAATGTAAGAACCTAACAGAAAAATTTAAGAGATGGAAGGGGACGTAACTTCCGGGGGAGGAGCCCTGGTGAACCCTAAACACCAGTACCAATATTCAACTTTTCCATTGTGGGAATCGAACCCGTGCCAAGTGGTTGGTCTGTTAACCCCCCGGTACCAACCACTTGAGCAAGTATACGATTGTGATATTCGGCAGAATAACATAGTATCATGCACAAAAATATCACCTTCAACAATATACACAACAGCAGGTTCAATCCCAGAGGTAAAGCTAAAGAGAAGTCATGTGCTCTCAGTTTCCCATGCTGTCTTGCAGCTATGGGCGCTAGGACGCGGGCTGTAACAGATAAACCAGGTCATGAAAACAAGCTGTCAGCACCACTACAGAAGACCAAGACATAGACGCATCTTATATACACAACAGCAGGTTCAATCCCAGAGGTAAAGCTAACGAGAAGTCACGTGCCCTGAGCTTCGCAGACTGTCCTGTAGCTATGAGCGCTAGGGCGCGGGCTGTAGCAGACAAACCAGGTCACGAAAACAAACTGTCAGCACCACTACAGAAAGTCAAGACACAGGCGCACCTTATAAGCATAGCGGCAGATCTGATGGTGGCGGGAAGCTCCCGGAAAGTCGTGCGCCCTCGGTCGCCCAATTTGGTTGATTGTGCATTCTCGATTGTTTTCAAGTAATGAAGTATTTTATTTTGGAAAATATATTTTCAGCCAATCAGAGGCGACCTGCGACGGCCACCTCGCGACGGCCACCTCGCGGCTAATTGATTTATGATTGGAATGAATGTGGAGATATAAAGGGAATTTTTGACCAATCAGGAGCGACATGCCACGGCCACCTCGCTCAATCAGATTACAGAGGGTTTCTGAAGTAACTGTCAAGTATGATCAATCCGGTTACAAAGGGAATCAGTGGTAGCTCTCAAGGATGATCAATCAGGTTACAGAGGGACTCAGTGGTAACTGCCACGTATTGAAGTCAGCGCTGAAGTAACCAAAAAGTAGTGGGTGAAAAAAGTGATTGACGTTGATGTAGGAGTTAGTAACACTTAATAGAGCGAAATTTCCCTTGAAGTGCGCAGATCTCTGGCGGCCGTGAAAACATTCCTTTTTGACCCAATACAAAAACTAAGTGTAATACAAGGAAGTCGTTGAGTACACGCCCTAGCAAGTGGAGCAGCAGCTGTTTGAAGCGCGCTAGTGTTGGTAGCAGCCCGGAACTGCCTTTGAAAGTGTGTCTCAAGTGTGTTTGATTGATTTGTTGGTTCGGGCGGAAGTATTAAGTACCCGGGAAGTAAAGCAAGGAGGACTAGCTTATTACCTCTTTGTGTTGTTGATTAAGTGGATTTATCATAATTTTCAACTCCTTCACGATACGTTGCATTATGGTCGAGGCAGCGAAACTTCGACGTGAACGCTGTAGCGAACTAATGGCGTACATGATACTTGTTCTTCTCGATATAGTCAACGAGCTCTGGCTGGTCCGCGTAGCATCTTTAAAGAGCTCATATGACTCATCGAATTGCTCCTCTTTTGGCTGAGAGATTACGGAGTTCCACGTGTCTAGAAACCCCTTCCTCTTCTTCTTATTCTCCTCATTTTTCTCGTTAGAAGTGTAGATCTTTCAATAATCATCTTCATCGATCTCTTGCGCCCATGCCATCAATTCTTGGGCGTGCTGAATGTAATCCACCCAGTTCGAGTCATACCGAACTATCATAGCGAGTTTCAGACTTGGTGCAGCGTATTTTACAAGGTTTTTGACTATCCGTCGCTCACTTGAATTGCACTCACGAGATAGTTTGACCAAGTACAGGAAATTTTCATTCCAGGTGCGTCTGGGATCGTTTTCCGCTGCGAACAATGACGCGACTTGTTGGTGCGATATATTCACCTCAAACACACGCCGCATTGGTCTAGCAAGTAATTTAAGTTCGGGGAGCACTGCTACCAAGTGCCAATATTTTCTATGAAATACTGGCCGGCTTCTCCGTCCAAATATTCTCCAAGATTGTTTGCCTTCAGATGTTCAATTAATGTAAAATCCGATGTAAGTTCGGCAATTTACAGGGCTTCTATGAAGCGAAACACCCAATGCTGGAATCCAGACCCAAGTCCAGAGCAAACCTCTGCCCTTGTAAACTTCTGTATCGTCATCCTGAGTATCTTTTCACCACGCTGGTGCGCAGCTTGATTTACGAACACATTTCCAGGTGGTGGATTAATTTAATCCACACTACCACAACTGCTGGTCCACCTTGGCGTGCATGCTGCTCTCCAGCATGCTGCATGTCGGGACGCTCAATACCTTCTTCCCCGGCCAGGTCATTCATGGTCATCTGGCGACCAAACGGACCAAAATTCTTCAGGCTCTCCATGATGGGACTATCCCCCCTTACAACCGGCAAGCCCTTCCTGGAGACAGGTGAGGTACTAGACGATTAAGAGCGCTATTATTCCATCACTTAAACCTCTTGTTCATCTGAATCATAGGATCAATCAGTGCATTTAAGACATCTGCTTGATCAACCTTTTCTTCTTCCATTTTAAGGGAATGAGAAATAATAAATCGCAAAACCCACAAAAATCGACAGCGATAACCCCTCAAAAATCAGGGGACTTCTGTCTGAATCTCCGCGAGAAAATTCCAATCGAAAACAACTTAGAGCGTAACCTCCCATCAATCAAAATCGTAAGGTCTCAATGCCCCCATGTCCCCTTGGACTCATAACCTGTGGGAAGTTGACACGAGTTAGGGGCGCGTGCAGACAATTTGTTAAGCTCAATCCGGTCAGTTCTTGGTATTTTATGCGCGTGCAGCAGGGGCGCCTTGAGTGTAAGCTCAGAGCGCAGGGGATGAGATCTTTAGTGAAGATAGAAAGATAAAAAGTGTACTAATATAATTAAAAATTTAGTCCTAAACTCTTATCACAAAATTTAGTCCCAAATGTTCAATCACGAATTCCATGCATATAAACCATTTTAATCCACTGCGGTTTCGTCCTTTGAAAATGCTACTGGTACCGGCCAGAAAAGTACCAGCCAAAGCAGTACCGGCCAGAGCAGTACCAGCCAAAACAGTACCGGCCAGAGCAGTACCAGCCAAAACAGTACCGGCCAGATCAAGACCGGGCGTATGCCGTTACCAATCAAGTAGTACCGGTACCGAACACGTCCTGAGATTTTTCTGATGTCAGCTTTTGTCCCCACCGACGAGACCAATAGATTGCGGGGGTCGACGGAGTTGAGACGGCTCCAAAGGGTAATGATAGTGGCCCTTCTCCACCGCGCTCGACATGCATTCCACCTACTGCATGTGATACGTTCCTATGGTTCACCGTGCTGAAGTCATAAAGTGGTTTGATGCACTCGTTTCGTAAGAAACGTGTGACGTGGGTGAGCCATCCATAAGGTCATTTTGAGGTGCGGCTGGAGCTGTGCCAAAATGCACGTAGCGATCATCCAGTGATACCCTTCTTTTGAGTTTAGGTACAATACGCTAAAAAAAACTTGTTAATGACATGGCTCCGCCCGCATACTGCATGGAGATATTTTATGAGAGAAATGGACGTTTCGCTCCATATGGTTTTAACCAATTCAAAACTAAGTGAAAAACTTGTTTGCGCAGTCACGTTAGTTTAAATTGGTGGAGATCAGATTCAGATTAGCGTCGACGTATGCTCGGACCTCACCCGCTTTCTCGTGCATTGCGTGCCGCCTACAAGCAGCAGCGGGCCATCTAGTCGCTCTTCGCTCTTCCAACAAACCACGGAACACGGTCCATGACTTCCCGCCGCCTTTTTTGGACAGGAATCTAGAGTATAATATTTTACAATAAATGGTCTTCTATATATAGGGTCAGCCTGCGGTCACACACCCCTTTTTCTCCGGTCACACCCCTCCCTTTTATGTGAGGGGTGTGTAGGCTCTCCCTATATATGTAAATAAAATATGGGCAATGTTATTTCCACTCCCCAAATAAACAAAGCACACTGCCGCGACGAAGCTCCAGCTTTGACATCGTAGCTATCGAAAAGGATAAAATGGTAACTTCATCTGTAAAGACACAAAAAACAGGCTTATGATACTAAAGGCTGCGGCGTAACCAACCACCTTAAGAACGCTTTCATCTCCCTCTATATTCCAACCCTCAAACGTTGCTCTTTATCTATTTCATTAATCGCTCGAGCGTATTGCGATCCAGCTTCATTTTCACTTTTGCCACATCCAGTTGACATGGCCAAGAAATCTTTAGCCGAAAGAGGGGCCTAACAATCTACGGAACCGCAAATGGGAATCCGAAATTTGTTCCGCTGGTTCTCAAATCGTCGCCACCGCACCGTCTCCTGCAATGGTACACCAATATGCTCATGATCAACTTTGTCGAATTTTCCACCAAGTCAGCGCGCGGGATCGTTCTGCCAACTCTCTTCCCGTACACATCATCCTCGGGCGGTGATCTGGCCTTCATGGGCCTCATCAACTCGCTTTTCTCGCTCGGTCGTCTCTTTTCGTTCACAATGTTTAGCTGGATGTGCGACTGCTACCCCTTTCGCTCCGTCTACCTCTTCTCGACCTTCATTTTCCTCGTTGGCAACATTATTTACACGATTGCAGACACATATGGCCGGTAGCTTAACGGCATTAGATGCCAGTCGCTTCATTGTTGGATTCGGCGGTGGGAACCGCTACGTATGCCGTGCCGACGCTGCGTCCATCACGACAATCAACCAGCGCTTACCGTACTTGACTATTTTTGTCTGTGTCGTCTACTGGGCTACGGACACCTGGACTTGGTAGTCTCGTGGCCAATACGGACTTGGTCTTTTATGGTTTGTCCTTCAACAAGTTTACATCACCTAGGATGATTCTCGTGCTCCTGAACGTGTTAACGATCTTTGGCATCTTGACAGTATACGACGACTGTATCACGGTACAATATGGACCGAAAGATGAGGAAGAGGAAGACCAGTCCATCACAACGGCGCTCAAAAAACACGCGGCTGCCCGATCGGATCGTGCACATTGGTATCGGCATCTTTATCTTCCTCAACTTCAACACTCGTGGCATTATCTTTGTTTTTGAGACGGTGAACGTACCGCTTTTCATCAAAGCGACCAAAAGTGACCCAACCAGCGTCAGTGCAGTATTGATTCTGCACTGACGCTCGTTGGGTCACTGTTGGTCGCAGTACGTGGATGCATCGGGTTTCCGGTTTTACCTTGGCGTCATCGGGTTAGTGTCCTATGGAGCCATTGAATATTTTCGCCACAACGTTCGGTATGAGAATTGGATTCATTTGAGTTTTGCCATGGTCCATGCCGGGAATCCCTTGCTCGTACTGGTATCAAACAGTCTCACCCTTTCACAGCTTTCACATGCCGAGATCTTTGTCTGAAGTGTTGGCTGCCCATCTCGACCACCGTCGTACTCGTCGCCTTCTCGAATTTACTAGATGGACGGCCACTAGGTACCACTCGGCTCGACCACATCTATCTCGCGCTGTATGTTGCCGCTTCTGCCCGCGGTTATGTCGACACTCGTGCCAGTGTTTTGGTTCAACATTGTCTTGTGTGTTAGCAGCATCGGACTCTTTTGGTGGTACACGAATCTCGTGCACGAAACAGAGATCACTTCTGTTGGCATATGTCGAGAGTGCCTATCAAGAGGCATCTCTAACCAATACTCTTCGATATCCATTGGCAGAAGTCCCTGAAAAAGATTGACAATAATGGTACTAAGATCGTAGCCTACTCCTCGTCGCTTTTATTCATATCCTTTTTAATGGGGAAATGTTATTTTCACACCCCAAATTTAGGGTTTGTGTGGAAATAGTAAATTAGATACATATATAGGGAAAACCTACACACCCCGCACATAAAAGGGAGGGGGGGGTGACCGGAGAAATTATTTTCGTTAACTTTAAGGGGGGGGGGTGACCGGAGCAAAGGGGGTGAGTGACCGCAGTCTGACCCTATCTATATATAATAGAATTCGATTCGAAGTGTGTTTGGTGAGTCAAAGTTTACAAATATGCTCTACTTCTTTTCTGTCCGTCTGAGGCGGTACCTAATCGAATTACAACTGTACTATAAATCGGCCCTAATTTAATTCGACTTTATAACTAGCGCATTTACAGTTCATCGGAAAAAACATAAAATACAATTTTGGCTTCAAAAATCGCACTAATCCGTGGTAGTACAATTGACATGAAGATCAGTACTATAGGGTAAATAATTGTTTAGAAATGGCGCTTTTTTCATCTATTTAAAATTTTTCCTCCCTGTGACGTTCCCGGTCACGTAGTTGCTTCTATGACTTTACCTTATATACCCTCCTCCCCGTCGGTACGACGGGGTACAGTGGTCGCACGCCGTTACTGCAAGCAGTAACGGCGTGCGACCCAACGATTGTGACCACATTAGTATAATGTATAGTATATGTTTTCGCTACCCTAACCCTGGAAATACATGGGGGCAAGTTTTGTAGACAGACAGACGGTTTTTATGCCCTGCCCCGTCGATACGACGGGTCCCATCCCCTAGTATCTATATATATAACAGAATTCAGGTCGTCGATGATCGATGATCCCGTACCTAATCGAATATCTTGAACAAATTATACTCTCCTCTTAGGTACGCGATCCCGTACCTAGCCGAAATTCAACTGTACGCACGTCATGACACTATGACATGCCATTATAAAAAACCATGGTGAGTAACGAGGAGAAGGCGTAGTCGCTGCTGAACCGATGGACGAGCATGAAGCAAGACTTTGCTGATACTTTTAAAGATAAAGTATCTTTGCGCTCTTGATAATCAGAATGACATGTGCATGTATCGATTACCATTCGCCTAATTATCTGTTTCGTTCAGATAGGGCTCTGTCCCAGCGGACGTGCCTTGATTCATCATACTCCTGAAGTCGTTGGGTGGTGAGTTCGCCACCTTTGGCGGGTTCGTCTCATTATGAGCAATATAATCATACGCACAGCTCCAAAGCTTGAACCGGCACCCACAACCCCGAATATCACAGCAGCGCACGGATACACGTAGCCACACCCAGGAGTGATCAACACAAGCCCCGCCACTGCACCACTGACCGCCCAGCAAGGGTCAAACTTTTTGTGAACGGCAAATTCCAGAGCTGAACAAGTCAAAAATCCGGCACAAGGTGCCAAATGCGTGTTTATGGAAGCTATTGCCGCAACTCCATCGGCTTCACCTTGCAAACCAGCATTGAAACCGAACCAGCCGAACCAAATTAAGGTAGCACCGTTCCGTACGAGGGGCACGTTGTGTGGTTTTACTTGGTCTCCGTGATTGTAGCGCTTTCCGCCCATCCGAACTAAAGCTCACCGAGTACCCAAAGGACCAAAACTGAATTGATACTATCGCCATGCTGACAAACGACATCATCGTCGCGTTCGATGCCATGTCCTCGCCTGCAAATCCAGCGTAGGAAAACGCAACACCTGGAGTCATAAGCATCACCAACGCGCTTTCCATGAGCATCCACGCTGTATTTCCAGAGTTGATGGCCGTGTCATAATAATTTACAGCTTTTTGACCTCGAGATGAATACGTGATGCATTTATTAGTCGTGGAATATAGATACTGCGAGACCTCGCAAGTGACGGTCGGCGCTGACGTGTCTCTTATATTGTAGTAAGTAATGTGGTAATTAACTTTAATACAAATAATTGAATTCGACTTTATCATTAGTTATTACAAATATTACAAATAGCGCTTACAGAAATAATCGTCTGTTCGTACGGTCTTATAGCGAGTATAGTAATTGAGCAATACCTGCGCTCTACCAATATTCGACATTGCACGCAATCGTTAACACCAAAAAAAATCTTACTTTTTTTAAAGGTTAATGTAGATAGATCTACAGTAGTTTTTATGAAATTGTAATGAAACAGTTCGTCGGTACAACGGGTACCATCCCCTAGTCTATATAATAACAGAATTGATGTAGTGCTTACGATCCCGTACCTAAGCGAATATCTTGATCTAAGTATACAAATCAATTAAGTACGCGATCCCGTACCTAAGCGAAGTCGAACTGTACTATAAGTCGGGCCTAATGAATGATTTTATAATTGCTTAAAAGAACGCTTTTTACGGTTAAGTGAAAAACTATTCGACTTAATCATTGGTTAGAAATAGCACTTTTACATCTTCTATATATATAAAAGAATACCGTCTGTACGATGGTCCTTTTCCAGCCTTTTGATTGAGCGGTGCTTTGTCATGGGGGTAGTGGGGGGAGTAGTGGGGGGTAGTGGGGGGGTAGTGGGGGGGGGTAGTGGGGTGCGGTTAGCTGGGGCGAAAAAATAGCGAAAACATTGGGCGAGAACCACCCGGTGGTTCTCGCCCGATGTTTTCGCTACCCTAACCCTGAAAATACATGGGGGGCAAGTTTTGTAGACGGACAGACGTTTTTTATGCCATGCCCCGTCGGACCTACACTTGTTGTAATATATAATGAAATATTAGCTATTGTGGCCACCTAGATGTAACTGATTTTACAGTGCTTGGAAGCCAGTACCGAACGCGAGCCATTTTGTGTTCCAGAAACTGACTATTTGAAAATTAGTAATGATGAACACGGAGATGGAGATATCGCATGACAAGTGTTCTTTAAGAAAGATAAAGAAGACTTGTCAACGAACTGCTACCATCAAGTGCCCTTGTTAGTTCTGGTTCACTCGGGGGGGGGCACCCTGCGACGCGCTTATCACAAAGCGACGTGGTGGAACTCATACATCTCGTTCCTTCTATGTTGGGGCCGCTACCGACCCTGTGGTGTAGTGGTTTAGGCCCCACCACGGGACCGGGAGGTCACGGGTTCGAGTCCCGCAGTGGACACGAATCCAAGGCCGAGTAGATTCGGGGTCCAAGTGTAATGAAGAGGCCCTTACAGCACGCGCTTTACATGGCTTAAACATGCCCAATTAAATGGGGAGGTTCTAAAATATCTCTATGTTAGGGCCTCTCCGTTGATATCCAGTTCGTAGAACGTTCTGCAACCAACAAAGCATCCTACGAATGTAAAAAAAAACTCACGTACTCTCGTTTTTTAATGTATACAGGTTGTACGTTGGGTTGTTACGTACACTGTCTCTTAGTAATATTGTTTTTCAAAGGGTATGGATATTAATATAATGAATCGTGTGACCCTTATATGATTATCTAGAGGTAGTATAAACGAAGCAGACCAGATGAGTGCAGCTGTACCAATACCACTGCATCCCAAGATCTGTTGGCCGTCTCCATTACCCAATTTGCTTTATTACGGTGAAATCTCCACGATGAAGACCACCCTCAGCTTCAGCATCATCTGGATCTTGCCAATTGCCACTCTCCTCACGGGATGTACTGGCTCCACCTGTAACAGGGTTACATTCGAGTCACATTTAGTAGGTGGTGTACGTGAGTACACTACGGTTGGGGTCATTATTGACCGGTTCGAAAGGTTTTGAACCATTGGTTATTTTAACCAATCAGGGCAGGAGCCCTTGGGGGGTGGCGTGTCAGTCATCCACGTGTCGGTATACAGGTGGTGTACACTACATTTTAGCTAGGTACGAATTTGGTAAGTTCTACTTAGTATTGCATATAGTTTACATTAGTTTAAATTAATTTGGGCTAATTATATATTAAATATACATTCAGTTTACATTTCACTCTATTATCTACAGACGCACGACCTCGACCGGTCGCGCGCTCGGTGAGTGTCGTAAGTAAGAGGGAGCCCTCCCTTTACTTACATCCCGTAAAGGGAATACAGCCGTTAAGGCTAGGTAGTAAACCAACCCGGGAATATCGGCCCCGAGTAGGAGAACTCTCCCACTAAGACCTTTACAAGGGAGCATCGGCTAAGTAGCGGTAGATACCGCTTTAAGGAAGAGTCTTCCTCTGTGCGCTAGTCGCACTGTGCGTATACGCACCGGCTACATCTGGTAGCACTTGTAGTCAATCCAACACCTGTGTTGGTAGACTAGGCACCCTCTGCAAAGGATGAATCAGGACGATTGGGATAGTTTGACCCTCGTCCAGCAGGAAGCCTTTAAAAGGCTGTTACCCTTAACGGGGGAAGAAAGCATGAAGCTCTGAGTGTAGTAGGGCCTTGAGACCGTAAAGGCCAGGGTAAATGACCTCATCGCTCATGAGGCGAGTTGTAGTGGAGGTCATTCCACGGGGGTGCGCCCTCCATTATCGTTTAAGATAAAGGAGTCCACCAGAGAGAAGGGTGACAACCTTTACGTGTGGTTGCGAGAGGTCGAAACGGCCTTCGTCACAGCGAATATTACCGCTGATCACTTGCAAGTGGGACTTGCATTGACCCATCTTACGGGCAAAGCCCGTACATGGGCGTTTACATGCTCGTAATCAGTAAAGGAAGTGTTTCCAACATGGAAGGTCCTTAAGCAGAAGCTTATGGACATGTACGCAACGCCTGATCTGGTTTTCCAGAATCAGCTGGCGTTCCTGAGGTGCCGTCAAGTCACTAAGGACCTGGAGGTTTATATCCAGGAGCTAAGACCCTGTTGGCAGGGATGAACGCGAAAGCGTATTCGGACGGTGTGTCCATCCCCGTCTTCATGGGAGGCCTGAAAGAAGGGCCAGCACGTTCGGAATTGTTCCAATGCCGACCCGAATCCCTGGAAGAGGCATTCAAGATGGCGTTCAACGCCGAGAGGAACTTCCGTTCCTCTAAGGTGGGTCCCGAACCCATGGACCTGAGTCAGGTCGAAGCGGAGGAGAACCTTCCGCTAAGAGTCATTCTGACTCTTTTTCACAGAGCTTTGAGGCAGAGCTCTTGGCTATGTTGCAGCGGCGTGGGTCACTGAGATGCTTCCTGTGTGGGAGCATGGATCATCTGAGGAACAAATGTCCGAAAAATCCCCAGCGAGACACTCGCTACAAGGGACCAAGGGTGGAGAAAAAGCCCTTGTCCAAGCCGTCGGGACAACGGCTCCCAGTAGGTGCGGGGCGCCCTACTGGGGGATCCCTCAGTGCTGTTAAGCCCCAGGGTAGGGGACGAGAGCACAAAGCCCCGAGAGAAACGGTGCTTTCTAGCACCGAGTTGGTGTACCAGCCAGGTTTGCCGGTACTCCTTGCGGACGTGAAAGGCTTCGATAACCCTTGGAGAGTCTTGATAAACTCTGGAGCGTCTGACAATTATGTCAGACGAGCTTCCGTGGAGAAGAGTCGGCTGTATGCCGAGGCCCTAGAGGCACGTTCTCGTGACGTTGTTAGTCTTGCGACGGGCGTACAGGTTTCTGTACCCAAGGTCTCGATTGACCTTAAGATGAAGTTTGCAGACTTCGACAGCTTAGAATTTTGCCTAGTCCTGGATTTGGACTCGAGGTATGACCTCATTCTGGGCATGAAGTGGCTGGAACGCCACGAGCCATGGATATACTGGAAGTATAAATCCATTGGCTCAACGCACCCGCGGTCGGGTGAAGCATTGGCGAGTTATGAACCCACCTTTTCTCGATCGCAAATGTGATTCTGTCGTGAGATGCCAGAGATTGGGATGTCTGAAATGATCATTCCAAATGGCGTTAAGGAAGAGTTCCTTAACGAGAGGGATTCGGCGGTTAATCCCCACGCCGTTAACGGTGAGACTGGTGAGTTGCCAGTAGCAGAAGTGGATTCCTCTGAGGCGACTTCAGTGGTAGTTGTAGATACCCCTGTGGTTAATCTCGAGGCGCTTCCAGGCAAAGAGACCCGTAGTCCGTCTCTTTCAAACGTCGGAAATGATTCCTACCACGCCGTTATAGGCGAGACTGATGAGTCGCCATGGGAAGAGGTGGATTCCTCTGAGGCGATTCCAGTGTTAGGGGTAGAGACCTCTGTGGTTAAGCGCGAGGCGCTTCCAAGCGAAGAGACCCGAAGTTCGTCTCTTTCGCACGTCGGAAATGATTTCGACTACGCCGTTGTAGGTGAGATCGGCGAGTCACCGGTGGTAGAGGTAGAGACCTCTGTGGATAGGCGCGAGGCGCTTCCAATAGATGGGGCAATTGATCCCCCCCATCTGGGTCTCGGGATGTGTCCCGAGGCCAGTAGTCAGCAGTCCTATCGGATGCTGAATAGCGTGACAGGTGTTGTCACGGAAGGCGTAAGACTGGAACGGTTGCCTGGGGTAGGCGAACTGTTGTCGTTGGAGGAGATGTCCTTCAACGAGTTTGGAACTGCTTTGAGAGCAGGTGAAATCGACGAGGTCGTCGTGTTGCGTCCGGAAGAGGAGTTGAACTCCTCATCCACGATGGACGAGTCAGTTTTGGTGCAAACCAAACAGGCATTGAATGCCCGAAGCGGCCTCAAGATTCTCGCGGATCCTGAGGACCCTTACCATTCCTTACTAAAGGAATTTGGAGATGTCATTAGTGACAACCCGCCGTTGGGGTCACCACCGGATCGGGGAGTCCGACATGAAATTGATTTGGTTCCTGGAACCAAATACTGCGTCACGAGGCAGTGACCTCTCCCCAAGGAGCAATGCGACGTCATCGACGCATTCTTCAAGAGGAAAGAAGAGGCAGGTATGGTACGGGAGAGCAAGTCTCCCCACTCATCTCCCACCTTTTGTGTTCGTAAACCGAACGGAAAGTGGTGCATTGTGCATGCGTACAATAAGCTAAATGCAGCGACTGTACCCATGCAGACTCCGATTCCTAGGAAGGATGTCCTCCAGAACAATATGGCGGGATGTACTGTGTACAGTGCCTTAGATCTGGTGGACGGGTATTATCAGGTGCTCATGCGAGCGTCAGATATTCCTCTTACAGGGGTCAGCACGCCTAGCGGCATGCTGTGGGAGTGGCTTGTTATGCCACAGGGGATTTTGAATACGCCAGCGACTTTCAATCGCTTGGTGACTCAACTCTTCCGCCCTCATAGAAAGTACGCTCAGACGTACTTCGACGATATATTCGTTCATAGTCGTGCGGAAGGCGACTCGTATGATGTTCAGACGCATCTGATACACCTTTGAGCTGTGCTTTAATGTATGCGAGAGCATAAGTTATATGCAAACGCATCCAAATGTATCTTTGGTTCTGAGGAAATTACTTTCCTCGGATGCTTCATCGGTAAGGATGGAGTGCGGGCGGATCCCGCGAAGGTGAAAGCCATTGTGGAGTGGCCTTCGCCTGTAAATCTTAGAGATTTACGGAAGTGGCTAGGATTAGCGAACTATATCCACAAGTACAGCGAGAACTACGCTGAAATGGCGAATCCATTAAACGACCTTCTTAAGAAGGACGTGGATTGGTGTTGGGAAACCAAACACCAAAACGCTTTTGAAGCGGTAAAGGGGAGCTTGTTAAAAGCTCCCGTTCTTGCTCTCCCAGATTCTGGGAAACCATTTAGTGTCGTCTGCGATGCCTCCGATTTCGCAATCGGATGTGCTTTGTTACAAGCAGACGATGCAGGAATGGAACGCGTGATTGCGTTTGAGTCGAGGCAGCTTAAAGCTGCGGAACGGAATTATCCCGTTCATGACAAGGAGCTACTTGCAATGAAGTATGCTCTTGTCAAATTTAGGGTTCACCTACTCGGCTCAAAGCCGTTCGTGGTTTATACTGACAACGCGTCCTTACGGATAGCGACAAAGTCGCCTCATCTCTCGCAACGGATGGCCCGTTGGCTCTCCTTCTTTGCGAAGTACAACTTTGAGGTTGAGTATAAACCTGGCAATCAGAACGTGCTTGCAGACGCGTTGTCGCGTCGTCCTGATTACGAGCTCGCTCACGCGACGTTCGTCACCACGTCTGTGGTGGATCTCATACGACAAGCGTATGAGAATGACCCACAGTGTACGGCGCTTATCAGTGCGTTGGGTGGAAACGGACTTGGCTCGTCTGAGCCAACCCTGTCGAGGCGAGCTAAAACTCGTTTACACCGTTACAGGTACTGTGACGGTTTGCTATATTATATCACGAGCGCGGAGGACACTCCGCGGGTGGCTGGTCCTCATGATGAGGAACTGAAGTATAAAGTCCTCTTTGAGGCACATGACGCCCTACCGGGGGTCATTTAGGTCGGGATAAAACCTACAGCGCTTTAAGCGCTTTGTATTGGTGGCCCAACATGTATAAGTGGGTCGGTGGGTATATACGCACCTGTGAAACGTGTAACAGGGTCAAACCCTCCGCAGATTCAGATGCGCCTTTGGCGAGCTTATCCGTTCCAACGGAGTGTTGGAAATCCATCAGTATGGATTTTATCTTCGGTTTCCGAAGGATAAGGCCGGTAACACCGGCATATTGGTCTTTGTAGACCTTTTGAGCAAGATGTCTCACCTGGTGGCGGTGCCAGAGTCCATTGATAGACAAGGAACAGCAAAAGTGTTCCTAGACCGTGTCTTTCGACAGCATGGTCTACCCGATTCCGTTGTATTGGATCGGGACACCGTTTTAGGGGAAAGTTTTGGGGGGCGCTGTTTAGGGTGCTGGGCACCAAGCTCCTCATGTCCCCTGCGGATCATCCGCAGACGGACGGGCAAACGGAACGCGTTTATCGCGTTGTTCAGGATATTCTACGGAGTTTATGTCCGGATTCTCCAAAGAGTTGGAGTGAGATGCTTCCGATGGCCGAATTTGCTATCAACAATTCGGTCCATGCATCTACGGGGTTTACCCCGTTTTACGTAAACGGATTAGTAAATCCGAGGGTTCCGTTGACACCACGTGTGTGTGGCCCAGGGCTTGAGTGGGGAGGATTCCGTGATGTCAGCCCTGTATCTGTGCGAAAGCACATCGATAAGTTTTATCGACGCGCCTTAGTGTCTTACGACACGTCTGCGATGCCATGGCGGAAATCCAATACAAGCAGAAGGAGCAAGCTGACCGAAAGGGGCGGCGTAACGAAAAGGTATAAAAAGTAGGAGAAAGTGTTGTATTAAACGCTAAAAATCTTCCTACACATGCAGTTTCCAACGTGTTGCGCAATAAACTGCGCCCCAGGTTTGTGGTGCCTTTTAAGGTACTAGCCCGAAAGGGCTTATCGTTTACCTTGGACATCACGAAGGTGATGCGTACGCATCCAAACTTTTATGTCGGTATGCTTAAGTCATACCAGGACCCGGAGGCGGGCCCCCTCCTGGAGGAGGGTGGAAAGGCGGATAGCCGTAAGGCACCGCAGGGCGAAGTAAGACCGAAACGGCTAAAATGCGACCACGAAGATCCGCAACGGTCGTCTCGAGAGAGGCAAGCCGCCTCTCGAAGCGATCAGTGAAATCCCACTCATCGCGGAGTACCTCGTGGATATCATGGATGCGATGGCTGTGTCGATCACAGCGCTCGCGAATCTCACGTCGCAATTGCGCGACCTCCTCCTCCAATGTTCGATGAGGAGGGTACTTCACACTATCATGTGGAGCGTCTGATGGCGCGACGCCATCATCGGGGTCAAACCCAGTATCTGGTGAAGTGGAAGGGTTATCCACACTCACAGAGCTCGTGGGAGTTCGAGACTCCCCTACGGCAGGATTGCCGCGACGGCGTTGACGCTTTCGAGCGGGGGAATCCCGCTGCAGGTCAACGATCAAAGGGGCACAAGAAGCCTCTTCACTCCCAGTAATTGGGAGTTCGCCGGAGGCAGATGTGGCGCTAACACTGTCCTCTGGCACCGTGGTGGAGACAGGGGCGCTGGCGTAGCGCGTTTGATATGGAGCACGTAATAGCTCCATAGCTTTGGCTCAGGCGAATGCCAGGAGCAACGCCCTATCCACCCAAATGTCACGACGGAAATAGCTGTTGTACAGCTCATTGAAGCTGGGGAGAAGCTTCTCCCCTTTCGCCCAAGCGCGGAACTTCTCCGCATCATCAGCACTCTCTCCCGGATAAAGAACGATAGGAGCCTCGCGGAGGTTCTCAACAGGGACACCCTGTGCCTACCTGTCGAGGCGTTCTCGGTATGAGACGCTAGTGAACTGCTTTTGCGTGAGCATTTGTTGCCGGAGTTCCTCACGGCGTTCGCATTGATACGGCTGTTCAGCCGCGGGGCCAGGGGTATAGGATGCTAAACCAGTCCTTACAACACGCCTATCCCACTTTGGAAGGTCAAGAGGACCTTCAAAATTATAGGCCGCCCGTGTCGAGCGTTTGGGGGCGCGCAACGCAGCCTTAGTGCCTGTGCGGCAAGTTGGGTTTCTTGAGCTGCGTCCAGCTTATTGGTGACGATCGCCTTTGGCGATACGGATGTATCATCCGACATGGGCAGGGTTGGCGCACTAGTTAGTGTATTTACCACGTGTGGGGAACGGATTAGGCTGCCGACATCGCCGTTCGGCGTTGTCGGAGCGGTCAACCGTTGGGGATATATCCCCAAGGGCATCCACCTCCGAGTTATCGGAATAGTCTACAACCTCTTCTCGAGGAGAATCCTCAGCACCACTAAAGGTGCTCATGGTAAGACAGAGGTACTGGCGTTGGAGTTCTCCAACAAAATTTTGTTTATTGCGTAAGCAATAGTCTTGGTGGGGGAGGATGTAACAGGTTTACATTCGAGTCACATTTAGTAGGTGGTGTACGTGAGTACACTACGGTTGGGGTCAGTATTGACCGGTTCGAAAGGTTTTGAACCATTGGTTATTTTAACCAATCAGGGCAGGAGCCCTTGGGGGGTGGCGTGTAAGCCATCCACGTGTCGGTACACAGGTGGTGTACACTACATTTTAGCTAGGTACGAATTTGGTAAATTCTACTTAGTATTACATATAGTTTACATTAGTTTAAATTAATTTAGGCTAATTATATATTAACTATACATTCAGTTTACATTCCACTCTATTATCTACAGACGCACGACCTCGACCGGTCGCGCGTGTAGTGAGTGCCGTAGCGTAAAGGGATCCCTCCCTTTAGCTACACCCTTACTAAGGGAGCATTGCCGTTAAGGCTATTAAGTAAACCAAACCCGGAATTTTGCCCCCGAGTAGGAGAGCTCTCTCCTACTAAGCCCTTTATAAGGGCGTATCGGCTAAGTAGCGGCGAATGCCGCTTTAAGGAAAAGTCTTCCTCTGTGCGCTAGCCTCACCGTGCGTATACGCACCGGCTACACCACCGCTACCTCTATCTTCTTCGAAAACTACACCGACGATAGTATACCCGGACGTCTTATGCATGAAGAACCTTCGATCACTGTGGGAATACAAGGGAGTTTGCGAGAGATCAACACCAAGCCTGGAGCGTCGCCACCTGAAGAAAGGACTCCCCCAATCAATCAGTCCATCTCCATTTCAGAATCCGCGGCTGAGGAAATAAACGCTTACGAAGCAGAGGATACCTTTATACTAAACAAGTTTCATGACGAATTAATCAAAAGTAATCCCCATTTGATTCCTTCAGATGATGTGTTTGCCGTACTCAAGGATTTTGTTCAACCATACAGTCGGAGGAAACGAACATTTTTGAGAATGAAAGTCCTATTTGCTCTCGCAAAACACACACCATTGGCTCAAGAAAATACTTCAGCGATGATCGATGCAGAGACCAAAACCGCGCAAGTGCTCTCAAACCAAGCGGCTACGTCGACCATTCAAAAGTTGTGGGAGAAATTCCGACGAGATTCAAAATTTCCAGAATCGCTTGATGCTATAAAAGGTTTAGCCAGAACATCCCTCAAAAAACATTTCATGGACTTTGTTGCTCAAGATCCGGAGAGAAATGACGAGTATCAACATTGGCTAACATGGTGGAAGACTAATTTTGGTAGAACGAGGATTGACTTCACAATTGACATCTTCAATAAACCGACAGAGACAGAGGCTGACCAGATAATGTCAAAGCTGTGGAAATATTTCCTAAGGAAAAACAAGCTTCCTCTGGTTTCGCCAACTATCGATGTTCTCGACTCCAACTTACAAGATTTGTTGAAACCCAAATTCTTTGAATTTGTACGTTCAACCAATAAGAATTCAGAACAATGAATGCAGTTGCTAAACTGCAAAGCTGTCACAGAAGAAGCATTGGCTCAAGAAAGACTCACGCCTACTGTGGTCCAAGAAATGACAGTGACGATGAATGTGCTCACCGACAATTTGGCTATGGAGGTAATACAAGGGTTGTGGACGGATTTCCTACCACTTTTACCCATCATGAAAAAGCAAAGGCCAGGCACGGAAACCGAGATTTTTTTTCTGACTTTTGTTTCGCTTGATCCCGAGAGACAATTCCTCTATGATGAATGACGAAAATGGCGTATCCCAATTTTGGCACAATGGTCCTGAGTTCACGGAGAAAATGGTCCACATACCGACAGATCACGAGGCTCACGAAATAGAGGAGACGTTGTCGAGTGATTACCTACGCCAGGAAGTTATTTTGCGTGAAATCCCCCCTCTTAATCAGCTCCAACCTGATCAACTCCAACTCCTCGTAGATTTTGAGGCCCATATTCTCCGCCTTTATTGGTGGAGAATCTTGGATATTAGTCAACTGGATGCAGAGGCTAAACGTAAAATCTAATAATAGGGAAGTCGTTGCTTCGAAGGAATTTACTACCTCATATCGGGCAAAAGTACGGCTTGGGCTCCTAAGGTCTATAATCTGGAGTAAATTTCGAGAAGAGCACCCAAAGACACATCAGTTACGTCCTCTCCCGTTGAATTATGATCGTCTTGATCCCAATTTAAAAAGTGCACTCAAAGAAGCGTTTCTACGTGCTGGTATAGGGAACCGGTACTGTGGTGGAGTCAAGTTCGAAATCGAAAACATTAGCATCGATAACCTGACTACCACCATCGCGCCCAGCCTTCCAACTTTCGGAGGGGGTACTCCGCGGACCACCACTCGAGATCTGGTCCGATTGTCCGCTGCAATCAGACGACCGGTCGTCATCAGAACCCAATTGGTTCGATTGTTTAGTGTCCATCTCACCTTGTGTACCCGATGGAATGGGCTAGTTACACACTCGGTGGATCGAGATCGCAGATTGGATCGAAGTGGTCTTGAATATAGAAGACCGATATGGGTAGGTATCTCTGGGGCGGAACTCTTCACCCCAGACACAAACAGACCAAAAACACTTCCAAGAGATAATTTCCAATAGGTCGATCGTCCAAACAATCAAGACCTGACCAATACGAAATAATAGAGGGTAGACCGACCGTTCCGGTCTAGCCCCTGACCAATACGAAATAAGACCAAAACCGGTATAGTTTTCAACCAATGTTAAAACAAGCCAATATGTCCGCGTAAAGACCCATTATGCTCGTGAGACTCCACAAACGATATCTACACGCCAAGACCAATCCAGTGAATAGCACGTTCCAAACGTACTTGAGTTGAGGTGTTGAGATCGCCAAATCGTACTCCCGTCGAGGGACTTCCGGTGGGCCAAAGTGCGCGTGCGGCGCTTCCAGACCG
Source organism: Peronosclerospora sorghi (assembly GCA_026184515.1). Lineage (NCBI taxonomy): Eukaryota > Oomycota > Peronosporomycetes > Peronosporales > Peronosporaceae > Peronosclerospora > Peronosclerospora sorghi. The sequence continues at coordinate 7,751,015 of CM047584.1, forward strand.
GGTATAATGGGCGAGAGGGGATATTTCGACCCTCTGCCCCCAAACACTCCGCGGCGAGCGGAGGCGACTAGCGTACGAAAAGGGAAAAACGGCGACCCCTAGCTGTGGTGTGAACCAAGACCAATGGACTTCCACTTAGAGAAATCCACAACCAAAAGATTTCTTACTTTATTAGGCAAATCCACAACCAAAAGCCTCTTACTTGGAAAAACCACAACTAAAATACTACTACCCTATAGTCCCTAAATGTACCCACACAAAAATATGTAAAATACCCAAAGTCGGGTGACTCACCAAAACTTGCGTTCTTGACACTTCTTGAGTCTCATAGGCTGAAAAGCCCCCCTTGTTTAAGACAATCCGAAATTAGACCAAATGCCTTGACGAAACTTGACCAGGAGTGTGCCAAATTTTGGGCACGCTTCTCCACAGTACCGGAAGTCACTATTGGACGCTTTGGCAGTGTTGACGCAACAAGCTCCACGAGGCTAGCGATAGATTATAGCCGACAGTAGTCCATCGGCCTTTTCTGCTTTAATATGCAATTTCTTTTGAACGCTCGTTCCGAACTCACGCATTTAACAATCGCAACCTGTACTTCTAACAAAAAAGATGTTGAGCAACGTAGCAATTAATGAATTCTGCCAGCATCGTTAGCTCGAGTGTGCTTCTGTTTTTGTCGTCACCGGTGCTCCCAACGAATACGACCATAGCGGTTGCAGATGTCGTCTGGTCGTCGACGACTGGAAGTTTGCGTTAGTACTACGATGGGATGCGAGGCAACAGACGAAAAGGAAGGTGAATTACTCTCTGCACTTTGCCTTACTTGGTCTAATGTCCCTTCACCACCAACAGCCACGTGGTCACAGATCGGTGGTGCTCAAAAAACTTCATTCTAGAATCATGGCCGTGCTGGTGCTTCGTCGTCACATGCACAACATGCAAGTGGGTTAGATTGACGGGCTGTGAGCGCTCCACACTGTCTAGCACACTCTTGGAAAACATGCCTCTTGACTGGGGTGTGTGGCGCGTTAGGTGTCCACAAAAGCTGGGCTAGTAGATCCACGGTGCTGGGCGTGTTGATGTACTCGTTGATAAGGATTATTATCTCATGATGATGGCAGCTCAGCGGCTCCCAGGAGTCTTCAACATCTGCAATTCTTGCCACGAAATGTCTCGTTCTCACTGGCTCGTGATGTTGGCCGTTCATATCTTCAACGTCCATCCCAATCCCTTCGCTGCCCATGAGCTCAATGATCTCTTCAGTGATGTCGAGGATCTCATCGTGATAGAATTTCAAGCGAGACCCATGTACTTCTATCACATCGTCGGTGATCAGATGGCGGATCATGCACATGCCTCTACAATATCGTAGGGTCCACCACAACGTGCTAGGAGCTTGATGCCAACAGACGAGTCCTTCCTTGCGGTCCTCAACCTCCTCATCTATCTCGAGTAGGCTGGCACGAAGCCTCTTGAGCTTTTCATCTGCTTTGCAAAGGTCGACCTTCACAAGCTTGGCCTTGGAACCATCAAAATGAAGTAGGATTACTGTGTCTCGTGGCGACGACGTAGGGAGACCGGTAAAAAAGCGACCAGCCCTAAATTCACTGATAAAACTTTAAATCCACTGTTAAAACCCAAAATCAACTGATAAAACCCTAAATCCACTAATAAAACCCTAAATCCACTAATCACGTGATCATGTTCACGTGATCATCCATTTGTGACTAACCGCCACGAAAATTAGGTGTGGGGAAGACGGAACTGTCCTGCGTTAACTTCAGCATCTCAAAAACATGGGCAATCGTAAATCCACTTTAAAGATATGTTTTGATATGTGTATTCATCAACATCTCAGTGATTTGACGCGCTATGTTATCGCCTGACTCCATGGGTACAACTAGTGTCTCTCGCAGCATTACCCAGAGGAACGTACTATATTAGTATAATTAAACAAAAAAGGGCGGACATATTATAAGCGCTTTATTATGGGGTGTACCTAGCAAAGGGTTTGTGTGCCTAGAAACTCCCTTTAAATAAGGGCGTGACTGGGTACACCCCCTACTTTGGTGCGTACACACACACACCCTCGCCCCGCCCTAGTCCCCCGGCCCCCCACCCCTCACCCGACTCACATAAATCACCCCCAAACACATTACCCGCCACCTTCACCGCCGGAATCTCATGTTGGGTTATCAGAACTGGTTCAATTGGTGCCTAGTTATGTTGCTGATCAACAATTTCAAACTCCGATGGTTCCCTGCGCGTGGAATTGGCACCGTGGCGGCGTCCACGAGAGCCCCTGGGGCGACCGCGGCCGCGGATGATGTCTGGATCCTGCACGGGGACTAGAGAATCGCCTTGAGACAGGACACACAGCTGATCCTCGAGAATCTTCTGTTGGTGTGGCGGCAGATGCACATGGCGCACTTGGATGCACGTGAGGGCCTGCTCCATCTGCGAGACGCGTTGCACAGCATCGCCGGGGAGTGTGTGCGCTGGCTCATGGACGCGCCTGCGGGTAAGCCACCAATGGTCGGAGAAATCCTCCATCTTGAGGTGCCCGGTGGTCGCTAGCATGTCGCGAATGCGATGCGCACACGGCAGACCCATTGTCCGCGTGAATGCGTTGGTACACTGCGCAGCGGCGTCTCCAAAATGCTGTGCCTTGCGCAACTGCTCATGAACAAGATTTAGGGCGTAGTGGGAGACTTTGCGTCGGACTTCCGTCCAGATGGCGCCCTGCTGTTGGAGGACAGTGTTCGCGCGGTTGTGCGCAATCTGACGTCGGATGATCGCCTTCTGATGGTCCACCACCAGCATCAAACGTTAATACACGTCCTTCAAATCACCCGTGGACGCGGTAATCCAAGTCTGACGGCGCTGTGCTTCCCTTCGACGCGTGATGTCACCACGTTTCCGAGATGGCAGATGCGCTTTGTCCAGGCGTGGACAAAGCGTTCTTTGTGCGTTATACACGTGTTCGACACGTACTCGCAGGCTTGAACATTGTGGTTCAGGCGTAGCGCTGTCCATTCTCTTTCGAACATCGCCTCGTCCGATGAGAGGAACACCGGCATATCGGTCTTTGTAGACCGTTTGAGAAAGATGGCTCACCTGGTGGTGGTGCCAGAGTCCATAGATGGACAGATGTTCAACATTGCGCCAATCCTTGTCGAAGTTGACCCAGGCTTCCATCGATCGAAAGTGCTTACGGCACTTGCCAGAAAGTTCTTGTGGATGTGCCACACACAGAGGATGTTCGTGGCGTTTGGCAGCCTGACACGAAAATCGACGACATCAAGGCCAGTTCGCGATCCGTCACGACGACGCTCGGCAGTTGATGTCCGTGAAACACAGAGACGATGTGCCTCAGGGCCCAGAGGTAGTCATCTTCCGTCTCACCTTTTAGGAAGCAAAATGCCGCCGAAAACGTCTGATTCGTGCACGCTTGGCCAACCACATGCAGAAGCGGAAGCTTGAATCTGCAATAGCCACACGATAGTGTGAGATTATGCCTTCTGTCCCCACATCAATTCGCATCTGTCTGTACATACCGGTTCGTTTTGTATGTACTGTACATCAAAACAACATCGGGGTTTTCCTTTTCCATTTGTACCGACTTCGGAGGGGCGAAGAAAAGACGCGTGATGCGCCCATCCCCGTCGCGTTTGTGCGCATGAAGCACGTTGTTTTCCCGGAGTTCATCCAGTAACATCTCCAACGGCGTACGCCCGTTCAGATCCTCATTGCGCATGGCCGCCTTCTCATTGTACACATCCTTTGGAATGAGCGTACACGCGGGATCCTGCTGACATAGGGTGGCCAGGATCACCTTCGGCGCAGCGCCCGCCTTTGACATGGTTCGGATGGTCCTCTTCTGGTTGTTGTCGAGCTCTCGCAACGATGGGTAAACGGAGAGCACTTCGGCCTCGCCATGGTTGTGCCCCGCGATCTCAACAACCGTCGTCGTCCAGTTGTACACAGGCGCCGCGGCAGCGTCATTCTCGCCGTTCCCTACGCGTTGAACAACCACCACGAACGGACAGTCTGAAGCCCTGGTGGACGTCTTGTGTTTCCGAGTTTCCTCCGTCAGGTAGTCTCGCCGGTTCTTGTACGCGCCACCGTGCGCGCAGCCAAACCAAACTTTGCGCGTCACGCCTGTTTTGCTCTTCTTCGTACGCGTGCGCGTGACAGCGAAGCCCTGCGAGAGAACGTGCTCGATGAGAGTGGCCTCAGCCTCCTCCAACGACGCGTGGACTGCTTCGGGCGGGGTCTACAGCATGTTTCCGACGTCCGACGTGAGGGGGTTTGAGCGATCTGCGAGTAGCCGGGGCGAAGGAGGGGTGGGGGGCCGGGGGACTAGGGCGGGGCGAGGGGGGGGGGGGGTACGCAGCAAAGGGGGGTGTACCCAGTCACGCCTTTAAATAAATATTCCCACCCTTGTCGGACAAATCACAACCGTTGAAAAAACTTGACTTATATAAGTAGATTTATTAAATGAAGAAAGTATGTAAATCTATTATGGTCCCTGCAGTAGCACGGAAAATGTCCGATGATCCGAATCCATGGGATCAAGATGCAGGTCTGCCTTGAAAAGTCTGCAGTATATCGAGCTTCATGACGTTCAAGAGAAGTCATTAAGCGGCAAACTGAGTGATGAGAAGAGTTTTCAACCAGTTTTTCAGTAGACTAACAGGGAGTTTCGGGTATTCCGATCTTTCAGAGAAATTATATTGAGCCGATCTTTAGAGGCAGGCAAATATTTCATCCAGCCTAATCGGGCGCCCCTCCTCTCTTTTTTATTCTCCGTACAGGACTCGAAAAATTAGGCACCCTGCCACGTCCAAGCGTAAGAATTTGTTGCCTGTTTGGTTTCTTTAGCTTGTTACCGTTGCGAGTTAGATTACGCAGCTAGCAAACCTCCATATTTTTGTTATACCGGTTAGCATACGACTTAAACACGCGGCGACAGAGGATAAGACTACATGGATATGTGTACATAGACAATCCTCTCGATCATGGCATTCTGAATAAATTATACATTCTGTAACGGGGTTACATTCGGGTTACATTTAGTGTTGGTGTACATGAGTACACCACGGTTGAGGTCAGTATTGGCCGGTTTGAAAGGTTCTGAACCTTTGGTTATTTTAACCAATCAGGGCAGTGGCCCTTGGTGTGGTGGTGTGTCAGCCATCCACGTGTCAGTACACAGGTGTGTACACTACATTTTAGCTAGGTACGAATTAGGAATATTCTACTTAGTATTACATATAGTTTATATTAGTTTAAATTAATTTAGGCTAATTACATATTAAATATATTCAGTTTACATTTCACTCTATTTTGAGGACGTGCGACCTCGACCGGTCGCGCGCTCGGTGAGTGTCGTAGGTAAGAGGGAGCCCTCCCTTTACTTACATCCCGTAAAGGGAATACAGCCGTTAAGGCTAAGTAGTAAACCAACCCGGGAATCTTGGCCCCGAGTAGGAGAACTCTCCTACTAAGACCTTTACAAGGGCGCATCGGCTAAGTAGCGGTAGCTACCGCTTTAATGAAGAGTCTTCCTCTGTGCGCTAGTCGCACCGTGCGTATACGCACCGGCTACATCTGGTAGCACTTGTAGTCAATCCAACACCTGTGTTGGTAGACTAGGCACCCTCTGCAAAGGATGAATCAGGACGATTGGGATAGTTTGACCCTCGTCCAGCAGGAAGCCTTTAAAAGGCTGTTACCCTTAACGGGGGAAGAAAGCATGAAGCTCTTAGTGTAGTAGGGCCTTGAGACCGTAAAGGCCAGGGTAAATGCCCTCATCGCTCATGAGGCGAGTTGTAGTGGAGGTCATTCCACGGGGGTGCGCCCTCCATTATCGTTTAAGATAAAGGAGTTCACCAGAGAGAAGGGTGAAAACCTTTACGTGTGGTTGCGAGAGGTCAAAACGGCCTTCGTCACAGCGAATATTACCGCTGATCACTTGCAAGTGGGACTTGCATTGACCCATCTTACGGGCAAAGCCCGTACATGGGCGTTTACATGCTCGGAATCAGTAAAGGACGTGTTTCCAACATGGAAGGTCCTTAAGCAGAAGCTTATGGACATGTACGCAACGCCTGATCTGGTTTTCCAGAATCAGCTGGCGTTCCTGAGGTGCCGTCAAGGCACTAAGGACCTGGAGGTTTATATCCAGGAGCTTAAGACCCTGTTGGCAGGGATGTACGCGAAAGCGTATTCGGACGATGTGTCCATCCCCGTCTTCATGGGAGGCCTGAAAGAAGGGCCAGCACGTTCGGAATTGTTCCAATGCCGACCCGAATCCCTGGAAGAGGCATTCAAGATGGCGTTCAACGCCGAGAGGAACTTCCGTTCCTCTAAGGTGGGTCCCGAACCCATGGACCTGAGTCAGGTCGAAGCGGAGGAGAACCTTCCGCTAAGAGTCATTCTGACTCTTTTTCACAGAGCTTCGAGGCAGAGCTCTTGGCTATGTTGCAGCGGCGTGGGTCACTGAGATGCTTCCTGTGTGGGAGCATGGATCATCTGAGGAACAGATGTCCGAAAAATCCCCAGCGAGACACTCGCTACAAGGGACCAAGGGTGGGGAAAAAGCCCTTGTCCAAGCCGTCGGGACAACGGCTCCCAGTAGGTGCGGGGCGCCCTACTGGGGGACACCTCAGTCCTGTTAAGACCCAGGGTAGGGGACGACAGCACAAAGCCCCGAGGGAAGCGGTGCTTTGTAGCACCGAGTTGGTGTACCAGCCAGGTTTGCTGGTAGTCCTTGCGGACGTGAAAGGCTTTGATAAGCCTGGGAGAGTCTTGTAGACTCTGGAGCGTCTGACAACTATGTCAGACGGGCTTCTGTTGTGAAGAGTCGGCTGTATGCCGAGGCCCTAGAGGCACGTTCTCGTGACGTTGTCACGGTCCGTCTTGCGACGGGCATACAGGTTTCTGTACCCAAGGTCTCGATTGACCTTAAGCTGAAGTTTGCAGACTTCGAAAGCTTAGAATGTTGCCTAGTCCTGGATTTGGACTCGAGGTATGGCGTACAGGTTTCTGTACCCAAGGTCTCGATTGACCTTAAGCTGAAGTTTGCAGACTTCGAAAGCTTAGAATGTTGCCTAGTCCTGGATTTGGACTCGAGGTATGACCTCATTCTGGGCATGAAGTGGCTGGAACGCCACGAGACATGGATAGAATGGAAGTCTAAGTCCATTGGCTCAACGCACCCGCGGTCGGGTGAAGCATTGGCGAGTCATGAACCCACCTTTGCTCGATCGCAAAAGCGATTCTGGCGTGAGATGCCAGAGATTGGGATGTCTGAAACGATCATTCCCAATGGCGTTAAGGAAGAGTTCCTTAACGAGGGGGATTCGGCGGTTAATCCCCGCGCCGATATAGGCGAGACTGGTGAGTCGACAGTGATAGAGGTGGAATCCTCTGATGGTAAGCGCGAGGCGCTTCCTAGAGAAGAGACCCGTAGTTTGTCTCTTCTACAGGTCGGAATTGATTCAGACCACGCCGTGTCCGGCGAACAAGTTGCGACTCCAGTGGTAGGGATAGAGACCCCTGTGGTTAAGCGCGAGGCGCTTCCAAGCGAATAGACCCGTAGTTCGTCTCTTTCGCACGTCGGAAATAATTTCGGCCACGCCGTTATAGGCGAGACTGATGAGTCGCCATGGGAAGAGGTGGATTCCTCTGAGGCGATTCCAGTGGTAGGGGTAGAGACACCTGTGGTTAAGCGAGAGGCGCTTCCAAGCGAAGAGACCCGAAGTTCGTCTCTTTCGCACGTCGGAAATGATTCCGACTACGCCGTTGTAGGTGAGACCGGAGAGTCACGGGTGGTAGAGGTATAGACCTCTGTGGATAGGCGCGAGGCGCTTCCAATAGATGGGGCAATTGACTCCCCCTATCTGGGTCACGGGATGAGTCCCGAGGCCAGTAGTCAGCAGTCCTATCGGATGCTGAATAGCGTGACAGGTGTTGTCACGGAAGGCGTAAACCTGGAACGGTTTCCTGGGGTAGGCGAACTGTCGTCGTTGGAGGAGATGTCCTTCAACGAGTTTGGAACTGCTTTGAGAGCAGGTGAAATCGACGAGGTCGTCGTGTTGCGTCCGGAAGAGGAGTTGAACTCCTCATACACGATGGACGAGTCAGTTTTGGTACAAACCAAACAGGCATTAAATGCCCGAAGCTGCCTCAGGATTCTCGCGGATCCCGATGACCCTTACCATTCCTTATTAAAGGAATTGTAGATGTCATTAGTGACAACCCACCGATGGGGTTACCACCGGATCGGGTAGTCCGACATGAAATTTATTTGGTTCCTGGAACCAAATACTGCGTCACGAGGCAGTGACCTCTCCCCAAGGAGCAATGCGACGTCATCGACGCATTCTTCAAGGGGAAAGAAGAGGAATGGATGGTACGGGAGAGCAAGTCTCCTCACTCATCTCCCACCTTTTGTGTTCGTAAACCGAACGTAAAGTGGCGCATTGTGCATGCGTACAACAAGCTGAATGCATCTACTGTGCCCATACAGACTCCGATTCCTCGGAAGGATGTCCTCCAGAACAATATGGCGGGCTGTACTGTGTACAGTGCCTTAGATCTGGTGGACGGGTATTATCAGGTGCTCATGCAAGCGTCCGATATTCCGCTGACAGCGGTTATCACGCCTAGTGGCATGCTGTGGGAGTGACTTGTTATGCCACAAGGGCTTTCCAATGCACCAGCGACTTTCAATCGCTTGGTTACTCAACTCTTCCGCCCTCATAGGAAGTACGCTCAGACGTACTTCGACGATATATTCGTTTATAATCGTGCGGAAGGCGACTCGTATGATGTTCAGACGCACCTTATACACCTTCGAGCTGTGATCGAATGTATGCGAGAGCATAAGTTATATGCGAACACATCCAAATGTATATTTGGTGCTGAGGAAACTCCTTTCCTCGGATGCTTCATCGGTAAGGATGGAGTGCGGGCGGATCCCGCGAAGGTGAAAGCCATTGTGGAGTGGCCTTCGCCTGTAAATCTTAGAGATTTACGGAAGTGGCTTGGATTAGACAATTATCTCCACAATTACAGCGAGAACTACGCTGAGATGGCGAATCAATTAACTGACCTTCCTTAAGAAGGACATGGATTGGTGTTGGGAAACCAAACACCAAACCGCCTTAGAAGCGCTTAAGGGGAGCCTGTTAAAAGCTCCCGTTATTGCTCTCCCAGACCCTGGGAAACCATTCAGCGTTGTCTGCGATGCCTCCGATTTCGCAATCGGATGTGCTTTGTTACAAGAAGACGATGCGGGACGAGAACGCGTGATTGCGTTTGAGTCGAGGCAGCTTAAAGCTGCGGAACGGGATTATCCCGTTCATGATAAGGAGCTACTTGCAATGAAGAATGCTCTTGTCAAATTTAGGGTTCACCTACTCGGCTCAAAGCCGTTCGTGGTTTGTACTGACCACGCGTCCTTACGGACAGCGACAAAGTCGCCTCATCTCTCGCAACGGATGGCCCGTTGGCTCTCCTTCTTTGCGGAGTACAACTTTGAGGTTAAGTATAAACCTGGTAAGCAGAACGTTCTTGCGGACGCGTTGTCGCGTCTTCCCGATTACTAGCTCGCTCACGCGACGTTCGTCACCACGTCTGTGGTGGATCTCATACGCCAGGCGTATGAAAAAGACCCACAGTGTACGGCGCTTATCAGCGCGTTGGGTGAAAAGGGTCTTGGCTCGTCTGAGCCAACCCTGTCAAGTAGAGTTAAAGCTCGTTTACACCGTTACAGGTACTGTGACGGTCTGCTATTTTATAGCACGAGCGCGAAGGACACTCCGCGGGTGGTAGCTCCTCATGATGAGGAACTGAAGTATAGAGTCCTCTTTGAGGCACATGACGCCCCTACCGGAGGTCATTTAGGTCGGGATAAGACCTACAGCGCTTTAAGCGCTTTGTATTGGTGGCCCAACATGTATAAGTGGGTCGGTGCGTATATACCCACCTGTGAGACGTGTCAGAGGGTTAAACCCTCTGAAAGTTCAGCTGCGCCTTTGGCGAGCTTATCGGTTCCAACGGAGTGTTGGAAAACCATTATCATGGATTTTATCTTCGGTTTTCCGAAGGATAAGGCCGGGAACACCGGCATATTGGTCTTTGTAGACCGATTGAGCAAGATGGCTCACCTGGCGGCGGTGCCAGAGTCCATAGATGGACAAGGAACAGCGAAAGTGTTCCTAGACCGTGTCTTTCGACAGCATGGTCTACCCGATTCCGTTGTGTCGGATCGGGATCCCCGTTTTACGGGACAATTTTGGGGAGCGTTGTTTAAGTTGCTAGGAACCAAGCTCCTCATGTCCACTGTGGATCATCCGCAGACGGGCAGTCAGACGGAACGCGTTAATCGCGTTGTGGAGGATATTCTCCGGAGTTTATGTCCGGATTATCCAAAGAGTTGGAGTGAGATGCTCCCGATTGTTGAATTTGCTATCAACAATTCGGTACATGCATCTACGGGGTTTACCCCGTTTTACGTGAACGGATTAGTAAATCCGAGGGTTCCGTTAACGCCACGTGTGTGTGGCCCAGGGCTTGAAGGGGGAGGATTCCCCGATGTCAGCCCTGTATCTGTGCGAAAGCACATCGACAAGTTTTTATCGACGCGTCTTAGTGTCTTAAGACACGTCTGCGATGCCATGGCGGAAAGCCAAGACAAGCAGAAGGAGCAAGCTGACCGCAGGGGCGGCGTAACAAAAGGGTATACAAAGTGGGAGAAAGTGTTTTATTAAACGCTAAAAATCTTCCTACACATGCAGTTTTAGAAGTGTTGCGTAATAAACTACGCCTAAGGTTTGTGGGACCCTTTAAGGTACTAGCCCGAAAGGGCTTATCGTATACCTTGGACATCCCGAAGGTGATGCGTACGCATCCAACCTTTTATGTGGGTATGCTTAAGTCATACCGGGACCCGGAGGCGGGCCCCCTCCTGGAGGAGGGTGGAAAGGCGGATAGCCGTTAGGCACCGCAGGGCGAAGGAAGCCCGAAAGGGCTAAAATGCGACCACGAAGCTCCGCAACGGTCGTCTCGAGAGAGGCAAGCCGCCTCTCGAAGCGATCAGTGGCACCCCGCTCATCGCGGATCCCCTCCTGGAGATTATGGATGCTATGTCAGTGTCGATCACAGCGCTCGCGAATCTCACGTCGCAATTGCGCGACCTCCTCCTCCAATGATTGACGCGGAGGGTACTCCACACTTTCATGTGGAGCGGCTGATGGCGCGACGCCATCATCGGGGTCAACCCAGTATCTGGTGAAGTGAAAAGGTTATCCACACTCACAGAGTTCGTGGGAGTTCGAGACTCCCCTACGGTAGGATTGCCACGACGTCGTTGACGCTTTTGAGCGGGAGAATCCCGCTAGAGGTCAACGACCAGAGGGGAATGGGAAGCACCTTCACTCCCAATAAGAGGGAGCTCGCCGGAGGCAGATGTGGCGCTAACACTGTCTTCGGACACCATGTTGGAGACCGGGACGCTGGCGTAGCGTGTGCGATACGGAGCACGTAGTTGCTCCATCGCTTTGGCTTTGGCAAATGTCAGGCGCAACACCCTCTCCACCCAAATGTCTCGACGAGAATAGCTGTCATGCAGCTCATCGAAGATGGGGAGAAGCTTCTCCCCTTCCGCCCAAGCGCGGAACTTCTTCTCTGCATCATCGGCACTTTCTACCGGAGAAAGAACAAAAGGAACCTCGCGGAGGTTCTCAACAGGGACACCCTGTGCCTGCCTGTTTAAGCGCTCTCGGTATGAGACGCTAGTGAACTGCTGTTGTGTAAGCAGTTTTTGCCGGAGTTTCTCACGGCGTTCGCGTTGATACGGCTGTTCAGCCGCGGAGCCAGGGGTATAGGACGCTAAACTGGTCCTTACCAAACGCCTGGCCCACCTTGGAAGGTCACGAGGACCATCAAAATTATAAGCCGCCCTTTACGGGCGTTTGGGGGCGCGTAACGCAGCCCTTAGTGCCTGTGCGGAAAGTTGGGTGTCTTAAGCTGCGTCCAGCTCATTAGTGATGATCGCATTTGGCGATTCGGATGTATCATCCGATATGGGCAAGGGTGGCGCGTTGGTTAGCGCATTTTCCCCACGTGTAGGGAACGGATTAGGCTGCCGAAAACGCCGTTCGGCGCTTTTGGAGCGGCTAACCGTTGGGGAGGTATCCCCAAGGGCATCCACCTCCGAGTTTTCGGGGTAGTCTACCTCTCCTAGAGGAGACGCCATAGCACCACTGGAGGTGTACATATGGAGGGCCAGAGGAACTGGCGTTGGAGTTCTCCAACAAGATTTTGATTATTGCGTAAGCAATAGTCTTGATGCGGGAGGATGTAACGGGGTTACATTCGGGTTACATTTAGTGTTGGTGTACATGAGTACACCACGGTTGAGGTCAGTATTGGCCGGTTTGAAAGGTTCTGAACCTTTGGTTATTTTAACCAATCAGGGCAGGGGCCCTTGGTGTGGTGGTGTGTCAGCCATCCACGTGTCAGTACACAGGTGTGTACACTACATTTTAGCTAGGTACGAATTAGGAATATTCTACTTAGTATTACATATAGTTTATATTAGTTTAAATTAATTTAGGCTAATTACATATTAAATATATTCAGTTTACATTTCACTCTATTTTGTGGACGTGCGACCTCGACCGGTCGCGCGCGCAGTGAGTGTCGTAGGTAAGAGGGAGCCCTCCCTTTACATACATCCCATAAAGGGAATACAGCCGTTAAGGCTACGTAGTAAACCAACCCGGGAATCTTGGCCCCGAGTAGGAGAACTTTCCTACTAAGCCCTTTACAAGGGCGTATCGGCTAAGTAGCGGTAGCTACCGCTTTAAGGAAGAGTCTTCCTCTGTGCGCTAGTCGCACCGTGCGTATACGCACCGGCTACACATTCCATATAGTGATAGTGTCTTTAGTATGTATACTACTCGTTTTCTAGTTTAATAAAATCAGCGTTGTGCCCGCTTTTTTGCGTTTTTTTTTGGCTAACGGCATTACCAGTTACAATCCGCAAGCACGAGTGTTCAACTGGCGTGCTATCCCGCCCTTTTGCTGACAGAGGGGTGTTGTATCATTAAATTGGAACAGTTTATTGGTTCCTCTTGATTGTGATACGTGTACGATAGTGGTAACAATGTATCATCCGAAAATGGATGATCACGTGATCATGATCACGTGATCAGTAGATTTAGGGTTTTATCAGTGGATTTAGGGTTTCATCAGTGGATTTAGGGTTTTATCAGTGAATTTAGGGCTCGTCCAAAAAACCCACCGGACGCTCATAGCCAAGCGAGCGCGCTAGTGTCTGATTCAGCTTGGCCAGTTCTATGGGACGTCCAGCTCTTGGTGTCTAATTCGCACTCAACCAAAAACACGCGAAAGACTTGAGTCAATGATGGCAGTTGCTGTCACCGTGCGTCTCAGTCAAACAATTCACAAAAGTGCGTAAGTTCGTCCTTCAGCACAAGAATGTCCTTCGTGTCGCCATAAGATTTAAAGTGGAAGTCAAATGACCATTTCACGGGGGGTCGCTGAGTCACAAGTCCTTCCTTGACGTGCTTGCACATGGGGCAAGCAAGCATTCAAACCCGCTGTGGCGATTTCTCGAAGCTTCTTCATGCTGTATTTGCCTTGATCGATGACCATCACATTCAATGTGCATACTAAGCACAATGAGCCACAATCATGATGCGTTGGATCCGTTCACGAGCTTGACTGGACATCGACACCTTCCCTACCATCAGAAGACTCGTCGTCCGAGGTCTGAGCATCGGACAGCGTTTGATGAAGTTGTTGCACTGCACGAATCTGGACAAGATTCGGTCACACCAATTCATCATCTTGGGCGGTCGCAATATGGAGATTCTCGACACGGGGCGGGTGCACACACCCTTGGAGGTGACGGCGTGGCCATGGAACGAATCATCGCGAAACAACATCGGTCCAAACATTATAACTGCCTTTAACATGCTCAATCTCATATCGGTAGTCTGCGAGGACGAGTGACACATCACTGGAGCCTGCCGCGTTGATCTCACTCGATAGACACAAAAATTGGACTGGGATTGTCGTGATCACTCAACAACTTGAACCACATGTAACCTCATCCTCGAACAAGCTGCTCTTGCTTCCGTTCAACATGAGCCCGTACTCACGAACGCGCTTCTAGAACGTAACGAGAACATCATAACTCGGCCGTCGTCTTGGCAAAAAGCACAATATCAACAACCCAGACGAGCAGCTAGTGCTCGTACAACATGTTTCCTAACACCTCATGCATTTAGTCTTGGAAAGAGAGCATGGAAGCGTCGGTCGTACTGTATACTGTGTCGCAGGTCATGAAATTAACATTTCCTTTGAGCCCCATGCAGCAAGAGCTTCCAAAAGCCTTTGAACCAATCAAACTTTGCACAAAACAAGCTCCGTTAATTTTCACCATGGCACTAGCAATGAAGATCGTCGGAGCAGTAGCTGGACCATAATCGCGGGTGATGCAATAATTCTTTCTCGTCGCAATGGTTACACATGCTCAATGTCTCTGGTAGTTTCGAACCACGTACTTGCACTTCTCCAGCATCTCCCCATAAAATTGGTCTGTGTAGTAGACAAAACTTGCGAGGTTTGGTGCGAAATGAAACGGCACCTGGATTTAGTCCAATTCTAATGATCTTGGTGGGTCCGCGCCCAGCTTAGTGCTCATAGCTGCCATGTTGACTCGGTCTTCAGAGTGTCGATGAGACCATGCCTGAAATCGTTCATAGACTTTGTGCAGAACTTACGAGGTCAGCAAAATGGGCGCAATGGCTAAATAGGCCAAGGACCAGCTCTCCAACGAAGAGGCTAAGGTTCCTACAAATCGTCGCACGAGAGATAACACACCAATGTATCATGCTTGCGCGCCATAGAGCCAACTGTCACTGCCAACGACTCTCCGAATACCACGACAGCAGTTTTCATGAAGGTTGTGTTAAAATGTATTTCGTCCATTGCGGTAACGTTCGAATCGATGTCTGTTCCCTCAGTCCATGCATATGCGATTGGCTACAACGCCGTCCATCTCTCGCCCGTCATCATGTTTACGTCACCTTATGATACTGATGAAAGGCACAAATTGACACCATTGATGTCTCCCAAAGCTGCTGCGTTCAACCAACACATGTTGATACTAGCGCTTCACTAGCCTGCATTATATGCGTGCCGCCACGAAATGTTTTTCTAAGGTAAATACATGCTTCTATGGATCGTATATGTGCGCACGATCAGAAAAGATGAATTCGTCACCTTCTTCCTCTTCTTCTCCTGAATCGATTGTAAACCTTGGCAGTGAAACTCGATTTTTCCGATGTGATGAGGGTGAGAAACGACCCGTGGCGTTCATATCTTCGATCGAATGAATACCTGGACGCGACGTTAAGTCCGGAATGCGGGACCACGAACGCGAGCGCCACTTGGTCCAAATAATGACGCCTAGCGCCATGCCAACTAAGGAAAGCAGGATACTTTCTGCGATGAATGCACCATATATAGGACTTGCTCGACTTGATATCACACCGGCAGATAAATTGATCGCTACGTCCATGTCATCGACAGTAAGGCCCAACGTCGTCGCGCTTGCATTGACATCCATCGACAAAATGTTGTTTGAAGCAGAGGTGGAAGAATTCACTAACAGCTCGTCGGTATGATTCGATGATATTGGAACCGCACTTTCGGGAACTAGCTGCTCAGTGGTATTCGAGGCGCTTGATGATGATGACCTACGGTCTGCCTTGGTATAACGTTTTCCTATGTGTTCGTTCCATCAGCAGTATACAGGCAGGCTACCATCGTGATATCCAACTAACGTACCACAACGTGACTCTGCAAAGCCGACACGCTTGTTTTCTGCATCGAATATTACATTAAAGCCACCCATCGTACTCGCCCCCAACACTGAAACGAAGGAATAAAATATTAGGAACCACGAGATGAAGAAGAAGATAAGACACATCCAGTGCGTACCACCACCACTACGCTCAGAAAAATGAAAAGTGCCAGAATATGATTTCCCGTCCTCTGAGAGGGTAAAATAGTTTGACGCAGGTATGTCAAGCTGAACGTCATCGCTGCCATCACCTATCATTCCAGATAGGATGATGGAAATAGTTGGGAGAGATTTGAAATCTTCCTCCGAAATTTCCATGCTTTTGTCACTATAATCGAGACCGCCCGTGGCGTCCCGGAATGCTTTCATAAAGTTGCGATTTCCTCCTTTATCGAAAAAAGTGTCGGTTGTGCCACTATCAATAATCACGCCTCGGCCCGAATTGATTCTTTGAACGTCGATACCTACTGACTTTCCGTTCACCAAGATTTGTTTCACATGGACCGGATAGTACGCCGAGGTAGCGTCCAGCAGTGGTGTATAGCCCACATCACTCGTGTGATGACTGTAATCAACGCCTCCTAGAACGAGCTCCCCTCCATCACCGGCAAAGCACAGAGTAAAGACATTATGCGTCACACGACCTGCTTGCAGCATGTACGACAATACAGTTGAGTGGTGACGTCCAAGACCCATGATACCATTTTCCTTTTGTGTGACAAAAAGACCCGTTTCTTTTGTTTGGCAACCCACAGGAAGTCGAAATCCAAACGTCTTTAGTATTCCTTCAATGTCATCATTACGTGATGAGAACCCTCCGATCCAGACTAACTCTTCAATCATGACAGCTTGCCACATACTGCCTTCCGTGTATCCCTGTAGTAATCCCACCCAGTTGCAATCATTAGGACTGCCAACTTAACGTGCAAATGTCACATAGGAAACCGCAATACCTGAGAGACTAAGCATCGATCTTGTTCGCACGATTGACATAAATCAAACTCATGGCAAGCTAAAAATCTCGCTGTCGTAGATTTGGATACATTAAAGAGCGGATCCGTGTGCTGTCCACAGCCATCACACGGACTGCAAGGTAATGCCGTCATATGACTTCCAGTATCGACGATCACCGACGCACGTTGTGCGGGAATCCCCAAGTAAATTTCTGCAAAATGTGTGCTACGGAGCGTCATATATAAAAGCATGACAAGACTCCACTTATAAGCAAACAACAGAATAACACACACACACACCCGAGCCCGACAGCCAATGAGGATTCACTGTGCACTAATGTCCCCACTCCAAACGCCCCGTCTGAATCTTGCAGTGCTCTCCGACGTGCTCGAACTTGTTGGTGGTACGCCACGTCTGTCCGCGATTGTTGGAGCTTCTGAAGTTGAAGCTTCACGAGTTGAACGTCACTGGCCACTGCAGCACACATGTGACAGGAGAAGGTTGGCACAAGGAGGGTTGGTCCCCTGGAGCCCGAAAAACGTCATAGTACGAGGAATGTATATTAATAACCAATCCGGTATCATGTTCAGAAGTTACTTCACAAGGAGGGTTGGGTTTACGACAAGTACAAGGTCAAAGCCGCTCGAGCGTGCGGGTGTCCACGTTGGTTTCCTCTTGAAGCGCTTTTCGCTCAAAGACATCGTCATCGTCGTCACTGCTGTTGTGCTGCTCCTTGTCATCTTTTCTCTGTTGCTGCCGCTGGGGTTTTGTACTGGGTGTCGTCGAACGTTCTCGCTTCTCGTGGCAAACGACACCAAACTCTTCCTCGTCGTCGTTGTCGTCCTCATCCTCGTCATCGCCCTTGACACGACTCCAGCGTTGATCCTTCGTGGACTTTCGTCTCCGTCGACCCACTGAAACCGACATCATTACCAAGAAACCGACCACCAACACAGCGCCAACAATCGTGAGCACGAGAGGATGCGTCCCAGATGGCTTGTCTTTTGGAATTCCATCTTCCATATTTGCCGAAGAGGTAGACAGCAACGTTTCGTCCGATAATGGCTGAATCTTCCCATTGGCAGTGCTTGGAGAGGAATTGAAGGATGATACCGGTGCCGTTGGTTTTGATGTAACTGGAGCATCTGTAGGGGTCGCTGAAGGCGGAGGAGCCGTCTGGTTCGATGATATCTCCGATATAGGCGTGACTGTGGTCGCAGTTGGATCTGAACGAGCAGACGGAGGTTCTGGGGTCGGCGTCACTGTCGTCAACGTTGTGTCCACTGGCTTCGAACCAATCACAGCTGTAGGAGGTTCTGTCGTCGGTCCTGCCGGCGTTGCGTTAGCATTAGGCTCACGAGTATCGGCAATGACTGACGTGGCGTTTGGGAGGACATGAATTGAAGTTGCGGCCTTTTCTTTCTCCATTCCTTCACTTATGCTTGTAGTTATGTTATCGACTAAGGCAATGGTCGAATTTTGAGTCCCATTGTAAGCACAGTTAGCATCCACAAAGCCCACGCGCTGGTTGCCGATGTCAAATATCACGTCACGATTCATCATAAGGTTGGCGCCAATAACCCCACCGGAGTTTTTGGACAGGTAAATGCTGGCACAATAATTGCCACCATTATGGATCAGATACTGCTCGGGTGGAATATTCAAAACAACTTCTGCGTTAGTATCTCAAGAAGCTTCCATTACTAGCTGAATCGATGGGAGTGACGTCAAATCATCGTTTGTATAGCCTTTGCAAGAATCCCCCGCCTCGTAATTATGACCCGATACTTCTTTAAACGTGTCAAGAAACTCAGTCTTTAACAGTCGTGGCAGGTACGAGTCGGTCGTTCCGCTATCTACAATGTAATGCCCACGTGTATAAACTTCCTCCTTGGCATGAATGGATTTGCCGCCGATGCGAATATCCTTCATGTGCACGCTATAAAAATGTCTATCGAGGGGGATCACACGCAGACATGAGAGTTACTAAAAAAAATGAAATCAACTCGTACAGACCAAGCTTCTGTTTACCCAGAGGAGCGGTCCTCGATTGCTTTGACATAGGCAAGTTCACCACGATGTGCCGCTTAGTGCGGTTCACCAATAGACATGGTCCCACCGTCCTCAACAAAGCAGAGAGAAAACAGATTGCTCGAGATTTTGTTTTCACGGTGCAACTTGGCGACAAGGTGATTGTCTGTATTGGACATCCCCATGATACCGTCCGCTACCTGCGTCACAAACAATCCCGTCTCTGAATTTTGGCAGCCGAACTGAAAGTGCGTTCCGTACTTATTGCGCATCGCTTCGTCTTCAAAACTCGAATCTCCACCCAGAAACGTCCAGAAAAACTACCAGGCTCCAGGTCTCGTGCGTCTTGCGTTCTGCAGAGCCGCGAACGCTGTCATTTCCAGATTATCATCACCATGATCGGACGTTGCTTCTATACACTCTCTCTTGTCTTGACGTAACAAACACGTCTCGTACATGCCATCGTGACACCATTCATGACTTTCCAACTTGAATTACTCGATGTCCAGTCCTCAAACGCCACTGCCACTCGCTCGAGTACTATCTAAAAGAAACAAGAGATTATAGAGTAGTGATTTTCCCTCCTTGATGAAGCGCGTTTTGCATGAAAAGAGGGGTGCACGATAGGGACTGGAGCACTGTAACCAAAGACAAAGTCCTTTGGCTCGACCTCCCGTTCTTTATACATTGCAGCTAAGAGCGTTCCCCAACAGAAGAAAGCTGTGGATATGTTCACTCAGAACTTGATCTTCGCCAAAAAGCCGAGAAAGTATACAAATAAAGACAGTACATACATATATAGCGTATTAGCAACCAATCATAGAGTAGCGCCCTCCTGTCGGCAACCACTTGTAAGGTGGATTTCACCATCCTTGGGTGTAGTTGTTTACTAGTTAGTACCCTGCCCGTGCTACGCACGACTGTAGAAATGCATGAGCGTCGCCATAGGTTCTGCATAATACGTACAAGTTGTATTGTAGACAGATATGCAGAGTTTCTACAGATCCCGACTTCCATTCCAAAGTTCATTGAGCAACAATGCTTCTTTGTAAACAATATTCCGCGTGTAGATGCCGTCCCGTCCCGGGGAGAGCGCCACGTAAAGCTGGCCATGTGTTCCGGAACGAAAACCGCCACCGTCGGGGATGGTCTGCTTTTGAGACTTTTTGATAGTGAGAGCAACGGCAGACACGATGGGAAATTGTTTGCGCTTAAGTTTGAACGGTAGCTCGACGTCATCAAGCTGTACATTACGGGAGCACCGACCTTTAGCTTGAGCTCGTAAGGCGGCAAGCCTCCAGGCGCGATTGAGTTGGGGATGTTGGAGAACGAAAGTGAACACATGTAACGACTTCTTGATTGAACGCGAGCCAGACGCGTTTCGGCCCCCCGCCGGGGGCTTCGTCAGTGGCTCTACCAATCTCGAAGTGAGAACTCCCTACACCTGGCTCTCCTACCACCTACTGTACTAACTATTCCTTCTAGAACACTCGATATGCCCTACCGTGGGCTACTACTCTGGCGTCGATACCTTGAAGTGCTGCGCACCGCTAGTGCACTTCCAACATGGGGACTCTTGGGGATAGAGGTTATAGATATCGTCCTCAACCAAGTCGAAGCTGTAGTATGTGTGTGTTTTTCCCGTACACTTGTGGAACACGGCATCGTTGATCGCGTCTACGTACTCGTGCTTGGAGGCCAGGACTGCGCGCGACATGAAGAATTCCGGGTTATCCGAACTTACCTCGAGGTCGGGATATATCTCGGCGATGGGATTTTCCGGCGAAAACGGACTGGATGAACGATCATTTCGTCCGGGATGCGAACCAGGTTGTCCGCGATGTTCGGATGCGTGCCAGTGTGGCGAAGCGGACCCAAGAATTTGGTCGTTTTGCGTCAGCAGCACACCGATCGGCTTGTCGGCAATCGGATTGGTGGAAATCAAGGAGGCTTTTGGGCCAATCATGTGCGGGAGGTGTCAAGAACACGGATTTTGGTGAGTCACATGATATGGCGTGCACTTACATATTTTTATGTTTTTTACATATTGGGGACCATAGGGGATAGTTTTACTTAGTCGTTAATTTTCTTGGCTTTTAACACCCGACTGTCTGTCGTTTTCCCAGCCTTTAACACTCAACGAGAAGTCGTTTCGTCGCTTTGTAAATCAGTCGCCTCTGCACGCCGCAGAGTGTTTGGAAGCAGAGGGTCTAGCAATCCCCTCCAGCTTATTATACCCGTCCGGGACGCGTTACAGGCGCACTTGGCCCGCCGGAAGTCTCTCGACGGGAGTACACATTGGTCGTCTTTTCAAGCGCAAGTTGCACACGTTTGGAACGTGTTATCAAGTTATTAGATTATTTCGTGGAGATATCGTTCGTGGAGTATATCACGTTCTTATTGGATCTCTATATTGGAGTATTGGACTTTTATTCTCGTATTGGTTGGGCTCTACGATCGATTGAGCGATCTGCCCTTTTAAGTATATTTACTTCGAGTATAACTGGTCTGTCCGTACCCAGGGTGAAGAGTTCCGCCCAGGGTACATTACCCAGTACGGTCTCCCACACTTAGACCACAAGTCGATTTACAGCACCGATCCACCGAGTGTTTTACCAGCCCATTCCATCGGGTACACAAGGTGATATGGCAAACGAATCGGACCAGGCGTCCTATGCTGATGATCGGTCGTCTGCTAGCAGCGGATTATCAGATCGGATCGTAGGCGAAGGTTCGCGGGGTACCCCCCCGTAAGTTTGACAGCCGGGCACGATAGTGGTCAGGTTCTCGACACTACGGTGTTCGATTTTGAACTTGACTCCACCACAATGGTGCGCGTGCCCGGATCACTTGGTGATCGTGGATATCACCGAGATGATATCTCGCGAAGAATCGATTATAACGAGTTAAATGTGGAATTGTTCTGGAGAGGACATAAGGAACGGATATCGCCTTATTTTCTCGTTGTCGATAAGGATGGCGATGTCCGATCTGGCCGGTGGAGGACCAAATCGGGATTAATAAGTTTTTTCCTCCCCATAAGGCTCCCACCGGAGCCGATCGGGACTATAGCAAGTCTTGCTATAGTTCCGGAAAGGATCAGGACTTTTGTCCTGATCCTATGCATTTAAATGGATGTTTTGATGAAAAGAAATTAAAGATGAAAACGACTTGGAGGATAATCGGAACGATCCGATCCATGTTCCCAAGGTCCCCAAGCAGAGGCTCAGAATGCCGTCCGAGGAAGACGACTTGGAAGAAAAGTCGCAGGTCGGGGATGGTGTTATGAAGGAAGAAGACCTGACCAGGATGTATTACATCCACGAGTTAAAGCGATTTACTCGTGAAGATCAGGTCATGCGGATCTTAAACCCCCATATCCCCGATCGCCTACTCGGACCCACCACCGAGCCGATCCAGAGCGATCGGCCGTTGCTATTGGTGAAGAACCTGCTGGGGATGTTTGCTGAGGTCGGAATGAAAGTGCGAAACCTCGCCAGCGTACAAAAACTTTTCGATATGGATACTTGGAGGCTGGACATGTCGATGTCGACCCTCCATGACCATTTGGTGCCGTTGCTGGGGGCGGTTCGCCGCCCAACTCCCACCGTGGCATTGAAGGCCGCTGAAGTCACGGCAGCATACGATGGTGTGTGCTCAGACGATAAGTCGTTGTATCAGTCTCCACCTGCCTCTAATTGCTCATCGGAGTTGGAGGTCGGTGTTGAGCGGATGACCATGGGGGGCGGACATACTCCATGGGAGCATAAAAAGGTCCTGCGGCAGCAAGGGGCTGCATGCCAGTCGGGGCCTCAGGAGCCCCCACAGGCTTCATTACCTCCAAAGGAGGATACTAACACGTTTCCCATGACCCAAGCCAACGTCCAAGCCATGTTTTAGGCAATGATGGAGAGTTTCATGGGAGACCGATGCCGATCGCCTCCGCGCCCGCATGCCCAGGACCGATCTTCCCGGCAAAATTTCAATACTTGCCGGGATGTTGATATGGAGTCAGTGGCATCAACGGATAAGGCTATCCGAGGTGGCAACCCAGTTGGCAGAAGAAGACGGAAGCCGCAGATAGCCCGACCGCGCCGATCAAACAAGAATAGCGATTACGACATGGAGTCGATCGGCGATCCGGATGACCACTATGGGTCAGACGGTGCAGAGGAGGGCAGAACGCGCAAGGCTAACCTAGCCTCTACAACCGCTTTTGATTGTGGATCTACTGCGATCCCACGCATTCGCATGGCTGCGACCACGGATCTCAAGGACTTTACTGGCAAGGACGCCGACGAGGAGCAAGCCAGGTCGTGGTTTGGTCGGGTCAAGTCTGCTTTCTTACGGGATCAGACACCAACAAAGGAACGGTGTCTGATCTTCAGGGATCTGCTGAAAGGACAGGCTGCGAACTGGATCCAACAGTTCGGTCGGGATGTCCGATCTGACTGGGTCTGCTATGTTCAGAATTTGAGGGGCAGTACTGCAACTCTGGATTCTCTACCGCCCGCAAATACCACCATGTGCAGAAGCGGGGCGATGAGACGCCGATATAGTACTTGAACCGCTTGAACGTAGCTGCAATTCGCGCCGAGATAGTGATCAAGGAAGGAAACCCGCCGACCGGTGCCGCTATGGAACACGTGGGTCACTACATCGGTACCCTTGATGACCAAGAGCTGGCAGATCAGCTCACTCTGCTGCGCCTCAAAGATGTGGGGGAAGTGGAGCATACGTTGCGGACGCTGCAACACTCACGAATCATGAGGGCGAAGGTCGCCGTTAGATCGGATCGCTACAGATCAAACACCCAGACCGACCCTGTGAAGATGCCCCTAACCAGATCGGCCCGTGCTGTTAAGGCGATCGTGACTGAAGACAGCACTGGATCAGAGGAGGAAAGTAGCGGCCTGTCCAGTCGGGAGTCAGACGAGGACCAGTATCGCCACGTTTTCGTCACCGAACCTGCCCCAAGAACCAGATCGACGCCTAACCAGGTAGATCGGAAGGGCAGGAGTGGGAACAATTCCGACCCCGACCGACCTCGCAAGAAGTGTTCTCACTGCGGATCAAGCAAGCATGACGGTGGGGAACGCTGGAAGAAATTGATATGCAAGAAGTGCGAAAGACGCGGTCACCCCACCGATCACTGCCTCTTCGTGTGCAAGTCATGTGGAGAGATCCACGAGGCCGGCCAGTGCGAGATCGAAGAGTTCTTCAATCTGATGCGCAAGTGGTATGTGCCGGGTAAGAACGCGGGGATGCTCCCACCGGACTTGGAAAAGATGTTAAACTAGAACACTCGCCAGGTTGGAATCTGGATCGAGCCGAGCGATCTACGTTTGGCATCTATGCATATGTCGGCAAGGAGAATAAAACCGAGAATACATGTTCTGTTCTCAATTGCGTCGATCGGGATCATCCGGTCTACAATCTCACGACCGATGAATATTCCCGATCGAAGGTGGTCATGCAGTTGGATCTGCTGCATGGGAGTCTCGCGGATACTGGAAGTATCATGCGCCCGAAAAATGGTTCAAGCAGGCGAAAGCCTGTGGTAAGATTAACAACCAGAAGGCAACGATGTTGTTCGACTCTGGGGCCGAAGTTTCAATTATCGACTCCGCCTTTGCTCGTAAGGTCGGATGTCGTATAGACGATACCCAGAGACAAGAATGCGTTGGAATTAGTGAAAACTCTTATATGACCGAAGGAAGGACGCGCGTGAAGATCACCCTATCGGGTTCGCTGGTCTACTTCTTCAGCGCTTGGGTTGGCTAGGTGGCCGGTCAGGATGCCCTGTTAGGCATGGATTTCATGGTGCCGGCGGGTATTCGCCTAGATCTGTCTCATGGAGTGCTTACACTCCCGGATGAGGTCCAGATCCAGTTAGCTGGTCGGCGGCCCCTATACGGATCGCACCCCGACCTGGTCAGGTGGAACCAAGATGTCATCATTCCAGTCGGCCAATCCGCTGATACCCCGGTCGACAAAGGTTTTCGATCAAGGGAGTTATGGGTGACCAGGGGCGATCGGTGGGTGCCGACCTTTGTGAAGAGCGCCGGCCGATTTGATTTTGTCCGAGTCACTAATATCGGTGACAAGCCTCTTACGCTCGACAACAATACTATTGTTGGCATGAGGCTGGCGGAAGGGAAGGTGCCAAGAAAGGCGGGTTTCGTCTCGATCGGATCGAGACGGTATGTTGAGTGGCAGAACTTGGTATACCAACCGACCACCGATCTGATCAGTGATGATGGACCGGTTGAAGAATATACCTCACCTATGGTGGAACGACCCAGATATGTAACACCAAAGAAGATGTTAGTTCAAAGAAAGGCAGCGCAGTCGCCGTACACGGTGGACCATCAAGAAGATGAGCCAAAGTTCATCAACATTGTGGCGTCACAAGAACAGGCGACAGCGCAGCCGGAAATAGAAAAAGGGGAACATGGGATGGCTGGGGCGGACCACGATGGCGAGCCTAAGCAGATCGATGTCGTTGAAGAGCATCCCGCCGATCGGGAACAGCAGTGTGCAACCGATCATGACGCTTTAGGTGATGTTGCCCCAGAAGACGATCAAATTTGTATACATGATGGCGGGGGTCAATATATTCAGGAGCTGGAGAGTCAGATGGCAGTCCTCCCTGAAGTGTCTGCCGATCCGCCCGAAGTCACCTTGGACGATCTACAAGTGGGTGACCGGGATGTCAACAGTCCCGACCAGATCGATCAGCTTAAGAAGATCATATGGAAGAAGAAACATCTACTGATCGGGAAAGGCAATGCCTCACCCCCTGCTGCTCGCGGAGCGATCTGTGACATCGATGTTGGTGATGCCAAACCGATCGCCCAGCGATGCCGACGTGTGGCGCCACAGTACCGTGGGAAAATGTCTGATCTTATTAAAGGACTGTTGGCTACAAAGATTATTAAACCGTCGACCTCGCCGTGGGACTCGCCGATCGTGATTGTGATCAAGAAGAACGGCGTCGACATCAGGTTGTGTATTGACTATCTGTTAGTAAACCGGTTGGACAAGCTTATGGTGTACCCGATACCGCTGATCAGCGATCTGTTAGAAGATCTGGACAAGACCCTACGGTATTGCTCACTGGATATGGCAAGTGGATTTTGGGTGGTTTCGATGACCGATCGGGCTCACGAGATTTCCGCATTTGTTACGCCGTTCGGTCTTTTCGAGTGGAACCGTATGCCGTTCGGTTTGAAGAACGCGCCCCAGATCTACCAGAGGCTGATCGACAACGCACTGTATGGACATTTCAAGATCAGTACCGATCGGGATCCCACCGAAAACCATGATGTATTTACAGAGGGTGAACCCGATCGGGAAAGGAGACCGTCCGTTCTGGGGAGGCGATCGTATATCGACGGCATTCTGATCCCTGTCTCGTCATAGAGCGATCTGTGCGAGAAGGTCGAACGGTTGTTGGAGACATGCGATCGCTGGAACCTATCGATCAGTGCTGTGAAGAGTTTTTGGGGCATGTCCAAGGTCGCCTATTTAGGTCATATGGTGTCAATCAGTGGGTTGGAGGTCAATCATAAGGATCTGGAGTCACTGAGCAACCTCCCGTTTCCCAGATCACTGAAGGCAATGCAGTACTTCTTAGGGAGCTTAAATTACTACAGCCGCTTCATTGAAGACTTCGTGATTTACGCGGCCGTGCTGTACGAGCTCCGGGAAGTCGACTACCATATGTTGCGCGAAGGATATAGGGCAAATTTACGGGAGGGCTGCGACTCTGATCTGCCCGCAGATTTTCCGCAGGTGGAGGCAGACGATCACATGAAGCGTTCAAAGGTTGCTTTCGGTATGCTGAAGGCCAAGATGGCGACGGCACCGATTCTCAGACATTTTGATCCGGAAAAATGCCGATAGTCATTGTGTCTGCTAGTAAGTGGGACATTTCTGCCAATCTAGTGCAAGAACATGATGGAGTGTACCACCCGGTCACTTTTACAAGCCGGACGTTGAAGCCGAACGAAGTTAACTATGGGATCGTCGAAAAGGAAGTTCTGGTTTTACTACGGATTTTGGATGTGTGCTACAACCTACTGGTCGGCCGATCTGTAAAGGTTCTTTCGAGAAAGTCGACATTGGACTGGCTATTATCAGCCAATGGGATGGACGGTCGGCTCGGCATATGGTCAGCGATCTTGTCACAGTGGTCCCTCGAGGTCGTCAAGTGCACCAAGGGAGAGGAGGAGATATTGGGCACATTTGCTACCAGTATCACCCTTCGGTCTGAAGTAGATGAGGCTCTGATGGCGATTGCCCCGAGGAAGCAACCTCGACAGTCAATCTCGCTGCCTCCACCGATCGTCGATCGGGATGAGGAACGCCTGGTCTTGAGTTTCGACGGATCGGCTAGCGTGAAGAAGAAGGTCGGCTCCTATAGTACCATACTGTGGAAGTTACCACAGTGGTCTATAGTAGCAGCCGCCGCCGATTTCACGCCTGACATAACGGTCAACGAGGCGGCATATCGGGGGCCCCTTCTATGTCTCGATCTGCTGTCATCACAAAAGAAAGGTCGGATCATCATATGTGGTGACTCCAACCTAGTGATAAGGCAGATCACCGGGGAGATCGACTGTAAGGCACCACGGCTGAAGTTGCTGAATGATATGGTGATGAAGGCACTGAAAGACTACCCCAACCACGAGCTATTTCACGTGAAACGGGATCGGAACAGAAGCGCCGACCACCTCACGACCGCATCCATGCGGGACCAGATCGGGGCGACGATCACCGAGGGGGCCGTTCTACTTGAACTTATGGACATAAACAGGATCCCGGAGTTGTTCAAGCCCAAGGACAGCCCCGATCAGATACATGTGATGGCGGCGACTAGATAGCGAACTCAGAAGTCTCGACGATCGTTCCCAAAGGAAAGGCTGAGTGAGTGCGTTGTACAACAGCTAAGGGTGGAACGGATCCTCAAGGCACAGGACGAAGAAGAGTGGATCGTCAACTTCAAAGCCTATCTGCGCGGTGAACTGTCCAAATTAACGAATGATCAAGCGAAAGAGTGTACCAAGATCGCGGACAGTTACGATGTGGATGACAATGGATTGCTGTATTACTGCCGTGACATTGATCAAGACAGTGCCGATCGAGATCTACTGGCGAAACTGGTGATCCTGAGTTGCTACAGCCGGATGTCCTTCATCACTACCATGTGAGTCTAGAAGGGGGACATCAAGGCATAGGCAGGACATACCACAAGATCAGGGCTCACTTTCACTGGAGAGGACTTTTTCGGAGCGTTCAGAAATATGTGGGCTGTTGCACAGATTGCGAGACCGGAAAGGGCAGACCGATAATCAAGGGGCGATCGCCCGGAAATATCGAGGCTACTTACCCTTTCCAGGTGATAGCAATGGATCACATACCGTCGCTGCCCAGATCTACACGCGGCAACACTTAACTGCTGAATAGGATTGACCTGTTCACTGTTCTGGTGATCGCAAAGGCTAGTGCATCCCGATCTGCCGAGAAGATCGCCCAGTGTTACGAGGAATGTGTGTTCAGAAGGTTCGGCGCCAGCGAAGTTATTAGACACGATCGGGAACCAAGTTTTTTGGCTGAGGTGTTCCGATCGTTCAATAACATGCTAGGCCAGAAGCAGAGCGCGATGATGGCATATCGTCCGCAAGCGAACGGATCGGCTGAACGCATGGTGCAGACAATAACAAGGGCGATTAAGATGTATATGGCCGATCCGGACCAACGTGGCTGGGACGAGTATGCAGAGAGATTGGTAGTCGCACTCAACTCTTCAAACGATCGGGTACGAGGAGAAACGCCTTTTTATCTGGAGTATTGATGGGACCCTCGATCGACACTTGAAGCGGCGATACCGATCGGCTGCACTCGGACCCGCGATCGCGATGCCCGTCGTTGGCGCATGCAGGTCCAGAAGCATTACCAGCATGCGAAAGAAGTCTTCAATGAAAAGTTGCGTCAGGCCACACAAGATCGAGCAGATCAGAATAACGATCAGGTCCGCCTTCATGGTATTGAACCAGGGGCGAGGGTATGGTTATACCTCGATCGGGTCAAGGAAGGCTATGCAAAGAAGTTGGCTCATATGTGACACGGTCCTTTCGGTGTAGCAGTGCTGATCGGTGAGCATGCTGCCCATCTGATCACCATCGGCAAGGATTACAAAGTTTTTCCGATCGTGCACGTGTCCAAACTGAAGCTGGTCAGAGAATTCCCCGATCGGCCTAAAATGCCCTGTCTGGTGGACGAAGCGGAGAGGTTCGATTTCTATGAGGCTCTGCTGACGGAGGACAGTTGGGAAAGGCCATTGAAAGACGACGAATTCGAAGTGGAAAAGATGCTAGATGTCCGATCGGTCAAGAAGACACGTTTCGGGTCGCACCCACCGAGAATATCTGGTCCGCTGGAAGGATCATGACGAAGCAACTTGTATCGATGAACTTGACCTAAATTGTGGAGCACTGCTACGAGAGTTCGAGCGAGAAAGAGTCATTCGGAATCGCTTTGCAGTGATGCAGACTCATGAGGATGAAGATCAAGACACACAGTAGCACCGATCAGTATATCTATCGGTGTGAATATATGTGTAAGGTCTGAATTATTGTGAGTTAGTGTGATGAACTGTGATGAACTGGAGTAGTGGAATGACGAACGTGGTGATAATTCTCGCGATGTGGATGGAAACTGTGTGTGATAATGTGTTGGTGTAAGTTTGGGGAAAGTGATGAAATTTGGTCAAGTGATTGGATGATCAGGAATTTGAAAAGAATGATGACATGTATTATGGATTATCTGGTCATCTATCTGACACATCAAGAGTCGCAATCACCCCACAAACGACCGATAGTCAGCGCCGGATGATCTCCGATCTGATTCTGGTGCTGATTGCGCCAGGGCTCCTTCCGATCGATCTGGACCAAAGCGTCCTTCAGGTCTGTGACCGGCTTGTCACAATGGAGACAAGGATACCAGACGCCGTCACCATCTAATACCCCAGATTTCTCAACCCGACGCTTGGCCATATGGAGAACCACAGGATATAAGAAGATGTCAATGTCGCATTCGCGGGCTAGCATCCCTCCCAGAACGAACTGGCATAGGGTCTGCCAGGCCTCGCCCGCCCGACTCCGGCGCCTCTTTCGGTTTTTCTGGAACGAGATCAGGCCTTGATCATGTTGCGCTCGACCAGGAGGAAGCACTAGATAGTGCGTAGACTCCCAGATCGCTTGGCTGTAGGTTTCATTGAAAGCCTTCACTCGACCTAAGAACGAGTCGATCCACGCAGTCGACGCAAACATGGACCCCAGCTTGGGGCGGACGAACACTTTCCATGGCTCATCTGCGTACAGACGGGCGATTTGTGGTGCTGTGTCCAGGTCCGCCCGCCATGCAGAAGCGTCAGGAGCCTTTGGAGCTGGAGGAAAAAGCCAGGAGTCTGGGCGCGATAGAGATCGGGCTAATATCTGCTTGGTCAGGGCTGATTGGTACAAGCTACCGATCTGCCACGATGACCATGGCGAAGTGGCATCCGAAGTCAGCGATGGGAGAGGTCGATCTCCGGTCAACAACCCTTTCAATCGGGCGTGATTGCGCAGCCCAGATGTGCCGGGCTGGAACGAAGGTACCGACCCGGTTGACTCGCGCGTTTGTGCAGCACCATCACACTGGGAGCTGATCGCCTTATTAGCCCCCGATGCAGGCTTGTCAGGAACGGAACCTCGTCGTTGATCGGATCGGGACTTGGATAAAGCAGTGATCAAGAACTCGTAATCGATCGATCCGCCCCCCGAGTCCTCTCCGGAGGAGACCTCTATACGCTTGGTGTGAGCGGCGCGGGGGCGCAAGGGCGAACGAGATTTGATGATGATAGACGTATCACCCGCGTCCGATCTGGGGATTGGGAGATGCGCCAGCGTCTTGGCTTTCTTCTGGGGCACCTCTCGCTTCGAGTTCGGAGTCGCGCGCTACGCCCCGCGCCCTCGAGCCCTTCGACGGGTCCTTACGCTTCTTTGAAATTTTTGGGATTTTGGAATCTTGACTTTTGTCCAATGAATGGCGTCGGGTCCGATCTTGGTGCATATCGATCATAGTGGCCGATGCAGACCGGTCAGCGCTAGAGTATGCAGTCGGACGCCGGTGCAACAAGTAGGTCAACTGTCGGTAGCACCGATTTACGGCCGCCCAGCGACGATCTGACTCCTGTGTCCAGGCATCAGATCGGCTCTGGAAGGACTCGACCTTCCCGATCTGCTCCCTGACCACGACCTGCAACTCGCCGATCTGCCTCTTCAGGTCACCATGTTGGGTGCGGAGTAAAGTCCGATCGGACTGGTCCTCCAACCTCTGCCGGTTGACCACCGCGAGCTGTTCCAGGAGGTGCGACCTGTAGGCCTCCAAGCGAGACAGATCGTGCCATGCGCCGATCATCCCATCCAAGATCGGTCGGAGCTGATCGCATTGATCATGCGACTGCCGATCAGCCGTAAAAAAGGCGTCGAACGTTTTGGCGATGTCGACGGGCAACCAATATACATACAAAGGATGTTCAGATCAGACCCAAGATGAAAACAGACCTATCGGCGTACCTCGCGTTGCTTGTTGGGCGATATGGGCCCGGAGATGTGCGTTTTCAGCGGTCACCTCCTGCAACTTCGTGGACATGGGGATCAACGTATCCACCTCCTTTCGCAGTTGCAGGAGTGAGAATCCCTGATGTCTAACTGGGACTGGAGCTCACGGACCACTTTCCGGAGCTGATCGACCTCGATCTGATGCCCATCCAGTGTGTCGAACTCTGGAGTGTTGTGAGGGCTGTCAGATCGGGTCGATCTGGTAGGCGAATCGATATGGGGCGATGAGGAACGCAGGGCACCTGCAGAAACGAGCTTCAAGAGAGGTTACAAGACGATCAGGTGTACAAGGCAAGTACCTGGCGAAGGCGGACTCGAAGATCTGTCCATCGGTGAAGTCCGCTTCTGCGAAGATCTAGGATGTGGTGAGATCGAGTCGTTACCGTTGCGCGGCTACGACCAGACTCAGGGGCGGCTGTGGCGAAGCGGACCCAAGCATTTTGGTCGTTTTGCGTCAGCAGCACACCGATCGGCTTGTCGGCATTCGGATTGGTGGAAATCAAGGAGGCTTTTGGGCCAATCATGTGCGGGAGGTGTCAAGAACACGGATTTTGGTGAGTCATATGATATGGCGTGCATTTACATATTTTTATGTTTTTTACATATTGGGGACCATAGGGGATAGTTTTACTTAGTCGTTAATTTTCTTGGCTTTTAACACCCGACTGTCTGTCGTTTTCCCAGCCTTTAACACTCAACGAGAAGTCGTTTCGTCGCTTTGTAAATCAGTCGCCTCTGCACGCCGCAGAGTGTTTGGAAGCAGAGGGTCTAGCAATCCCCTACAGCTTATTATACCCGTCCGGGACGCGTTACAGGCGCACTTGGCCCGCCGGAAGTCTCTAGACGGGAGTACACATTGGTCGTCTTTTCAAGCGCAAGTTGCACACGTTTGGAACGTGTTATCAAGTTATTAGATTATTTCGTGGAGATATCGTTCGTGGAGTATATCACGTTCTTATTGGATCTCTATATTGGAGTTTTGGACTTTTATTCTCGTATTGGTTGGGCTCTACGATCTATTGAGCGATCTGCCCTTTTAAGTATATTTACTTGGAGTATAACTGGTCTGTCCGTACCCAGGGTGAAGAGTTCCTCCCAGGGTACGTTACCCAGTACGGTCTCCCACATTTAGACCACAAGTCGATTTACAGAACAGATCCACCGAATGTGTTACCAGACCATTCCATCGGGTACACAAGGTGAGATGACGAGCGAATCGGACCAGGATTCCTATGCTGATGATCGGTCGTCTGCTAGCAGCGGACTATCAGATCGGATCGTAAGCGAAGGTTCGCGGGGTACCCCCCCCCCGTAAGTTGGACGGCCGGGCACGAAGGTGGTCAGGTTCTCAACACTACGGTGTTCGATTTTGAACTTGACTCCACCGCACCAGCACCGATCTGCAGCAAGAAGTCGCGAAACTATCGGCATCACGGTCGGCACGCATGTTGTCTCTCAGGCGATAGACTTTGATATACATCCACAAAGAAGACTTGGAGAGGGACGCATTCCCTTTCTGCGGCCTGGAACCTTTAAGAACCACCGTCAGCACCTGGCGAAAATCCCGCCGAAGACAATCACCTTGCCACCAAAAGTACTGTATGTTTCGATGATGTCTAGCAAAGCGCGGGTGTAACGGGGTTACATTTGGTTACATTGAGTTACGTTGGTGTACGTAAATACACAACGGTTGAGGTCAAGTATTGACCGGTCCGAAAGGTTTGGACATTTTGGTTATTTTAACCAATCAGGGCGAGAGACATTAGTGAAGGCGTGGCAGCCTTCCACGTGTTGGTACACAGATGGCGTACACTACATTTCGGCTAGGTACGAATTGAGAAAGTTCTACTTAGTATTACATATAGTTTACATTAGTTTATTAATTTAGGCTAATTACGTATTAAATATAAATCAGTTTACATATATACTTAATACTGCTAGGCGCACGACACCGAACGGTCGCGCGCGCAGTGAGTGTTGTAGCAAAAGGTAGCACCTCCCTTAGCTACCCCCTTTCTAAGGGAAGCCTTGTAACAAGGCGTTAGTGTTTACTAACTGTAAACTCAGGGAATCTTGGCCCCGAGTGAGAGAGCGATCTCTTGCTAAGCCCTTATATAAGGGCGTATCGGCTAAGTAGCGGCGTATCGCCGCTTAAAGAAAGTCTTCCTCTGTGCGCTAGACGCACCGTGCGTGTACGCACCTGCTACATCTGGTAGCACTAGTAGTCAATCCAACACCTGTGTTGGTAGACGACATCCTCTGCAAAGGATGAATCAGGAGGATTGGGGTACGCTAACCTCCGTCCAACAAGAAGCCTTTAAAAGTCTGTTATCCATACTGGGTGACGATGGTATGCAGCTCCTAGTG
Organism: Peronosclerospora sorghi; assembly: GCA_026184515.1. Classification (NCBI taxonomy): domain Eukaryota; phylum Oomycota; class Peronosporomycetes; order Peronosporales; family Peronosporaceae; genus Peronosclerospora; species Peronosclerospora sorghi. Next base: position 7,784,948 of record CM047584.1, read on the forward strand.
GAGCAGGGCCTTGGGGCCGTGTGTGAGAGGGTTAACGCCCTCATCGCCCATGAGGCGAATTTTTCGTAAATATCACTCCACGTTTACGGGGGTGCGCCCTCCGTTGTCTTTTAATATAAAGGAATTCACCGGTGAAAAAGGTGATAACCTTTATTTGTGGCTTCGCGAGGTCGAAACGGCCTTCTCCACAGAGAATGTGATCGAGGATCACTTGCAAGTGGGACTTGCACTGACCCATCTTACGGGCAAAGCCCGTACATGGGCTTTTACGTGTCCGGATTCGGTCACGAACGTGTTCCCGACCTGGTGAGTCATTAATCAAAAGCTTATGGACATGTATTCCACGCCTGATCTGGTTTTCCAAAACCAGCTGGCGTTTTCGAGGTGCCGTCAGGGCACTACGGACTTGAAGACATACATCCAAGAACTTAAGAACCTTTTGGCAGGGATGTACGCGAAAGCGTATTCGGACGATGTGTCCATTCTTGTGTTCATGGGCGGCCTGAAAGAAGGGCCAGCACGTTCGAAGCTCTTCCAATGTCGACCCCAATCCCTGGGGGAGGCGTTTAAGGTGGCGTTTAACGCAGAAAAGAACTTTCGTTCCTCTAAGGTGGGTCCCGAACCCATGGACCTGAGTCAGGTCGATGCGGAGGAGAAACCTTCCGCTAAGAGTCACTCTGACTCTACCTCTCAGAGCATCGAATCGGAGCTCCTTACAATTTTGCAGCGGCTTGGGCCGCTAAGATGCTTCCTGTGTGGAAGCACGGATCATCTGCGGAACAGATGTCCGAAAAAAACCAGAGAGACTCTCGCTATAAGGGGCTAAGGGCAGGTAAAAGGCCCTCGTCCAAGCCATCGGGAACGACGGCTCCCAGTAGGTGCGGGGCGCCCTACTGGGGAATCCCACGTGCTGTTAAACCCCAGGGTAGGACCCGACAGCAAAAATCCCCGAGGGAAATGGTGCTTTCTAGCACCGAGTTGGTGTACCAGCCAGGTTTGCTGGTCGTCCTTGCGGACGTGTAAGGCTTTGATAAGCCTTGGAGATTCTTGATAGACTCTGGCGCGTCTGACAATTATGTCAGACGGGCTTCTGTAGAGAAGAGGCGGCTGTATGCCGAGGCCCTATATGCACGTTCTCGTGACGTTGTCACGGTCCGTCTAGCGACGGGAGTATAGGTTTATGTACCCAAGGTATCGATTGACCTTAAGCTAAAATTTGCAGACTTTGATAGCTCAGAACGTTGCCTAGTCCTGGATTTGGACTCGACGTATGACCTCATTCTGGGCATGAAGTGGCTGGAATGCCACGAGCCATGGATAGACTGGAAATCTAAGTCCAGTGTCTCAACGCACCCGCGATCGGGTAAAGCATTGGCGAGTCATGAAACCACCTTTGCTGGATTGCAAAAGCGATTCTGGCGTGCGATGCCAGAGATTGGGATGTCTGAGATGATCATTCCCAATGAGGTCAATGAAGTGTTCCTTAACGAGGGGGATTCGTCGGTTAATCCCCACGCCGATATAAGCGAGACTAGTGAGTCGACAGTGATAGAGGTGGAATCCTCTGATGGTAAGCGCGAGGCGCTTCCTAGAGAAGAGACCCGTAATTTGTCTCTTCTGCAGGTCGGGGTTCCCGATCACGCCGTGTTCGGCGAAAAAGTTGCGACTCCAGTGGTAGAGGTAGAGACCCCTGTGGTTAAGCGCGAGGCGCTTACAAGCGAAGAGACCCGTAGTTCGTCTCTTTCGCATGTCGGAATTGATTCCGACCACGCCGTATTAGGTGAGACCGCCGAGTCACCGGTGGGAGAGTTAAAGACCTCTGTGGATAAGCGCGATGCGCTTCCAATAGATGGGGCAATTGACTCCCCCCATCTGGGTCCCGGGATGAGTCCCGAGGCCAGTAGTCAGCAGTCCTATCGGATGCTGAATAGTGTGACAGGTATTGTCACGGAAGGCGTAAGCCTGGAACGGTTGCCCGGGGTAGGAGAACTGTTGTCGTTGGAGGAGATGTCCTTCAACGAGTTTGAGACTGCTGTACAAGCAGGTGAAATCTACGAGGTCGTCGTGTTGCGTCCGGAAGAGGAGTTGAATTCCTCATCCACGATGGACGAGTCAGTTTTGGTGCAAACCAAACAGGCATTGAATGCCCGAAGCGGCCTCAAGATTCTCGCGGATCCTGAGGACCCTTACCATTCCTTACTAAAGGAATTTGGAGATGTCATTAGTGACAACCCGCCGATGGGGTTACCACCGGATCGGGGAGTCAGACATGAAATTTATTTGGTTCCTGGAACCAAATACTGCGTCACGAGGCAGTGACCTCTCCCCAAGGAGCAATGCGACGTCATCGACGCATTCTTCAAGAGGAAAGAAGAGGCAGGGATGGTACGGGAGAGCAAGTCTCCCCACTCATCTCCCACCTTTTGTGTTCGTAAACCGAACGGAAAGTGGTGCAAGTTGCATGCGTACAATAAGCTAAATGCAGCGACTGTACCCATGCAGACTCCGATTCCTCGGAAGGATGTCCTCCAGAACAATATGGCGGGATGTACTGTGTACAGTGCCTTAGATCTGGTGGACGGGTATTATCAGGTGCTCATGCGAGCGTCAGATATTCCTCTTACAGCGGTCAGAACGCCTAGCGGCATGCTGTGGGAGTGGCTTGTTATGCCACAGGGGATTTTGAATACGCCAGCGACTTTCAATCGCTTGGTGACTCAACTCTTCCGCCCTCATAGAAAGTACGCTCAGACGTACTTCGACGATATATTCGTTCATAGTCGTGCGGAAGGCGACTCGTATGATGTTCAGACGCATCTGATACACCTTTGAGCTGTGCTTTAATGTATGCGAGAGCATAAGTTATATGCAAACGCATCCAAATGTATATTTGGTTCTGAGGAAATTACTTTCCTCGGATGCTTCATCGGTAAGGATGGAGTGCGGGCGGATCCCGCGAAGGTGAAAGCCATTGTGGAGTGGCCTTCGCCTGTAAATCTTAGAGATTTACGGAAGTGGCTAGGATTAGCGAACTATATCCACAAGTACAGCGAGAACTACGCTGAAATGGCGAATCCATTAAACGACCTTCTTAAGAAGGACGTGGATTGGTGTTGGGAAACCAAACACCAAAATGCTTTTGAAGCGGTAAAGGGGAGCTTGTTAAAAGCTCCCGTTCTTGCTCTCCCAGATTCTGGGAAACCATTTAGTGTCGTCTGCGATGCCTCCGATTTCGCAATCGGATGTGCTTTGTTACAAGCAGACGATGCAGGAATGGAACGCGTGATTGCGTTTGAGTCGAGACAGCTTAAAGCTGCGGAACGGAATTATCCCGTTCATGACAAGGAGCTACTTGCAATGAAGTATGCTCTTGTCAAATTTAGGGTTCACCTACTCGGCTCAAAGCCGTTCGTGGTTTATACTGACAACGCGTCCTTACGGATAGCGACAAAGTCGCCTCATCTCTCGCAACGGATGGCCCGTTGGCTCTCCTTCTTTGCGAAGTACAACTTTGAGGTTGAGTATAAACCTGGCAATCAGAACGTGCTTGCAGACGCGTTGTCGCGTCGTCCCGATTACGAGCTCGCTCACGCGACGTTCGTCACCACGTCTGTGGTGGATCTCATACGACAAAGCGTATGAAAAAGACCTACAGTGTACGGCGCTTATCAGCGCGTTGGGTGGAAAGGGACATGGCTCGTCTGAGCCAACCCTGTCAAGTCGAGCTAGAGCTCGGTTACACCGTTACAGGTACTGTGACGGTTTGCTATATTATAGCACGAGAGCGAAGGACACTCCGCGGGTGGTAGTTCCTCATGATGAGGAACTGAAGTATAGAGTCCTCTTTGAGGCACATGACGCCCCTACCGGGGTCATTTAGGTCGGGATAAGACCTACAGCGCTTTAAGAGCTTCGTATTGGTGGCCAAAAATGTACAAGTGGGTCGGTGCGTATATTTGCACCTGTGAGACGTGTCAGAGGTTCAAACCCTCTGCAGATTCAGCGGCGTCTTTGGCGAGCTTCTCCGTTCCTACGGAGTGTTGTAAATCCATCAGTATGGATTTTATCTTCGGTTTTTTGAAGGATAAGGCCGGTAACACCGGCATTTTGGTCTTTGTAGACCTTTTGAGCAAGAGGGTTCACCTGGAGGCGGTTCCAGAGTCTATGGATGGACAAGGAACATCGAAAGTATTCCTAGACCGTTTCTTTCTACAGCATGGTCTACCCGATTCCGTTGTGTCGGATCGGGATCCCCGTTTGACGGGACAGTTTTGGGGGGAATTGTTTAAGGTGCCGGGCACCAAGCTTCTTATGTCCACTGCGGATCATCCGCAGACGGACGGACAAACGGAACGCGTTAATCGCGTTGTAGAGGACATTCTCCGGAGTTTATGTCCGGATTCTCCAAAGGGTTGGAGTGAGATGCTTCCTATGGCCGAATTTGCTATAAACAATTCGGTTCATGCATCTACGGGGCTTACCCCGTCTTACGTGAACGGATTAGTGAATCCGAGGGTTCCGTTGATGCCACGTGTGTGTGGCCCAGGTCTTGAGGGGGAGGATTCTCTGATGTCAGCCCTGTATCTGTGCGAAAGCACATCGATAAGTTTCTATCGACGGGCCTTAGTGTCTTACGACACGTTTGCGACGCCATGGCGGAAAGCCAAGACAAGCAAAAGGAACAGGCCGACCGCAAGGGTCGGCGTAACAGAAAATCGTATAAAGTAGGAGACAGTATTTTATTAAACGCTAAAAATCTTCCTACACATGCAGTTTCTAAAGTGTTACGGAAAAAACTGCGCCCCAGGTTTGTGGGGCCTTTCAAGGTGCTAGCCCGAAAGGGCCTGGCGTATACCTTGGATATCCCGAAAGCGATGCGTACTAATACAACCCTCTACATTGGTATGCTTAAACCATACCAGAACCCGGAGGCGGGTCCCCTCTTGGAGGAGGTTGGGAAGTCGGATAGCCGTAAGGCACGGAAGGTCGGAGTAACCCCCGACAGGGTCAGAATGCTACCACGAAACTCCGCAACGACAGACTCGAGAGAGTCAAGTCGCCTCACGATGTGTTCAATCGCACTCCCCTCATCGCGGAGTACCTCCTGGGCGTCCAGGATGCGTCGGCTGTGTCGATCACAGCGCTAGTGAACCTCACGTCGCAATTGCGCAACCTCCTCCTCCAGTTCTTAATTCGGAGGGTATTCCACATTACCATGTAGAGCGTCTGATGGCGCGATGCCATCATCGGGGTGAAACCCAGTATCTGGTGAAGTGGAAGGGTTATCCACATTCACAGAGCTCGTGGGAGTCCGAGACTCCCCTACGGCAAGATTGCCGAGACGTCGTTGACGCTTTCGAGCGGGAGAAATCCGCTGCGAGTCGACGACCAAAGGGGCGGAAGAAGCCCCTCCGCTCCCAGTAGTTGGGAGTTCGCCGGAGGAAGATGCAGAGTTTGTATTGCTCTCCGTCACCACATCGAGGGCACGGGTGCTAGCTTTGCGCGTGCAATAAGGGGAAGGTAATTGCCCCAGCGCTTTGGCTCTGGAAAACGCCAAGCGCAATGCCCTCTCTATCCGAACGTCATGATCGGAATAGCTGTTGTACAGCTCTAAAACGTTAGGGAGACGTTTCTCCCCTTCCTCCCAAGCGCGGAATTTCCACTCTGCCTCCTTGACATCTTCGCCGTGTAGGAGAACGAAGGGAACCTCGCGGAGGCTCTCAACAACGTCACCCCGTGCCTGTTTCCCGAGGCGCGCTTGGTACGAGGTGGCAGTGAACTGCTTCGGCGTGAGCGGTTTTTCCCGGAGTTATTTCCGGCGTGCGATTTCACGCGGCTGTACAGCCGCTGGGACAGGAATATGAGAGGATAAACCTCTCTTTACCTCGTTTTTAGCCATCTGTTGGGGGTCAGGAGGACCCTTTCGTGCCTGTGCGGCAAACTGAAATTCCTGTGTCGCGCCCAATTCAGTGGGAATAATCGCCTTCGGCGATTCGGATTTGTCATCCGAGGTTGGTAATGGTGGCGCGCTAGATAGCGCATTCTCCCCACGTGTGGGGAAAGGATTAGGCTGCCGACATCGCCGTTCGGCGTTGTCGGAGAGTTCATCATTAGGGGAGCTATCCCCAAGGGCACCCTCCTCCGAGATATCGGAATGAGAATAGTCAACATCCTCTTCTCGAGGAGAATCTTCACCACCACTAAAGGTGTTCATTTGATGCCAGAGTTCTGGCAGTTGGAGCTATCCAACTATAATTGATTATTGCGTGGCAATAGTCTTGATGGGGGAGGATATAACGGGGCTACATTTGGTTACATTTGGTTACATTTGGTTACATTGAGTTACGTTGGTGTACGTAAATACACAACGGTTGAGGTCAAGTATTGACCGGTCCGAAAGGTTTGGACATTTTGGTTATTTTAACCAATCAGGGCGAGAGACCTTAGTGAAGGCGTGGCAGCCTTCCACGTGTTGGTACACAGATGGAGTACATTACATTTCGACTAGGTACGAATTGAGAAAGTTCTACTTAGTATTACATATAGTTTACATTATTTTATTAATTTAGGCTAATTACATATTAAATATAAACCAGTTTACATATACACTTAAGACTGCTAGGCGCACTACACCGAACGGTCGCGCGCGCGCAGTGAGTGTTGTAAAAAAAAAGGGAGCACCTCCCTTAGCTACCTCATTTCTAAGGGAAGCCTTGAAACAAGGCGTTAGTGTTTACTAACTGTAAACTCAGGGAATCTTGTCACCGGGTGAGAGAGCGATCTCTTGCTAAGCCCTTATATAAGGGCGTATCTACTAAGTAGCGGCGTATCGCCGCTTAAGGAGAGTCTTCCTCTGTGCGCTAGCCGCACCGTGCGTGTACGCACCTGCTACAGCGCGCCAGAGCTTCGACGGAATGTCGATGCGTCATTAACGCTTTATCTGTCATATCGTGGGGTACGTGATATGTGGTGAAGTTCAAGTGAAAATTGTTGACCGGTTTGTGCCAGTGTACCCGTTTTCAAGGCAGATCGATCTGGTTGGCTGAAAGGACGGAGTATTTTGGGCCAATCGTGTGCTTGGAGTGTCAAGAACACATATTTTGGTAAGTCACATGATATTGCGTGTACTTACATATTTCATGTTTGTACATATTGGGGACCGTAGGGAGATAGGATTGGTTAGTTGTTATTTTTTGGCCTTTAACTCACAACAAGGAAGTCTTTAGCATCTTTGCTAAGTACTTTGGTCGCCTCTGCACGCCGCGGAGTGTTTGGGAGCAGAGGGTCGATTAATCCCCTCTAGCTCATTATACCCGGACGGGACGCGTTACAGACGCACTTGGCCCGCCGGAAGTCCCTCGACGGGAGTACACATTGGTCGGCTTCTCAAGCGCAAGTTGTACACGTTTGGAACGTGTAATCAAGTTTTTGGATTGATACGTGGAGATATCGTTCGTGGAGTTTATCACGTTCTCATTGGATCTCTATATTGGAGTATTGGACTTTTATTCTCGTATTGGTTGGGCTCTACGATCGATTGAGTGATATGCCCTTTGGAGTATATTTACTTGGAGTATAACTGGTCTTCCCGTACCCAGGGTGAAGAGTTCCGCCCAGGTTACACTACCCAGCACGGTCTCACATTTAAGACCCACATCAATTCACGGCGACGATCCACCAAGTGTGTAACCAGCCCATTCATTGGGTACACAAGATGAAATGGAGACGCAGAAATCGGACCAGGCGTCCTATGATGATGATCGGTCGTCTGCTAGCAGCGGACGATCAGATCGGATCGTAGGCGATGGTTCGCGGGATCCCCCCCGTCAGTTGGAAGGCTGGGCACGATGGTGGTCAGGTTCTCGACACTACGGTCGATTTTGAACTTGACTCCACCACAATGGTGCGCGTGCCCGGATTCGAACCAGGGATATCACCGAGCTGCTGATCTGGATCTACCTATTCACTGGTCTGGTGATCGCAAAGGCTAGTGCATCCCGATCTGCGGAGCAGATCGCCCAGAGTTATGTGGAATGCGTGTTCATAAGGTTCGGCGCCAGCGAAGTTGTTAGAAACGATCGGGAACCAAGTTTTATGGCTGAGGTATTCCGATCGTTCAATAACATGCTAGTGTGGTGGAGTCAAGTTCAAAATCGACCGTTTTGTCGAGAACCTGACCACCATCGTGCCCGGCTGTCAAATTTACGGGGGGGTACCCCGCGAACCTTCGCCTACGATCCGATCTGATCGTCCGCTGATAGCAGACGACCGATCATCAGCATAGGACGCCTGGTCCGATTTCTGCGTCTCCATCTCATCTTGTGTACCCAATGAATGGGCTGGTTACACACTTGGTGGATCGTCGCCGTGAATTGATGTGTGTCTTAAATGTGAGACCGTGCTGGGTAGTTTACCCTGGGCGGAACTCTTCACCCTGGGTACGGGCAGACCAGTTAGAATCAAGTAAATATACTCCAAAGGGCAGATCACTCAATAGATCGTAGAGCCCAACCAATACGAGAATAAAAGTCCAATACTCCAATATAGAGATCCAATAAGAACGTGATATACTCCACGAACGATACCTCCACGAAATAATCTAATAACTTGATAACACGTTCCAAACGTGTGCAACTTGCGCTTGAAAAGACGACCAATGTGTACTCCCGTCTAGAGACTTCCGGCGGGCCAAGTGCGCCTGTAACGCGTCCCGGCCGGGTATAATAAGCTGGAGGGGATTGCTAGACCCTCTGCTTCCAAACACTCTGCGGCGTTCAGAGGCGACTGATTTACAATGCGACGAAACGACTTCTCGTTGAGTGTTAAAGGCTGGGAAAACGACAGACAGTCGGGTGTTAAAAGCCAAGAAAATTAACGACTAAGTAAAACTATCCCCTATGGTCCCCAATATGTAAAAAACATAAAAATATGTAAGTGCACGCCATATCATGTGACTCACCAAAATCCGTGTTCTTGACACCTCCCGCACATGATTGGCCCAAAAGCCTCCTTGATTTCCACCAATCCGAATGCCGACAAGCCGATCGGTGTGCTGCTGACGCAAAACGACCAAAATGCTTGGGTCCGCTTCGTCACAGCCGCCCCTGAGTCTGGTCGTAGCCGCGCAACGGTAACGACTCGATCTCACCACATATTAGATCTTCGCAGAAGCGGACTTCACCGATGGACAGATCTTCGAGTCCGCCTTCGCCAGGTACTTGCCTTGTACACCTGATCGTCTTGTAACCTCTCTTGAAGCTCGTTGCTGCAGGTGCCCTGCGTTCCTCATCGCCCCATATCGATTCGCCTACCAGATCGGCCCGATCTGACAGCCTCGCAACACTCCAGATTCCGACCCACCAAATGGGCATCAGATCGGGGTCGATCAGCTCCGGAAAACAGTCCGGGAGCTTCAGTAGCAGTTAGACGTCAAGAATTCATCACTCCTGCAACTGCGGAAGGAGGTGGATACTTTAATCCCCATGTCCACGAAGTTGCAGGAGGTGATCGCTGAAAACGCGCATCTACGGGCCAATATCGCCCAACAAGCAACGCGAGGTAAGCCGATCGGTCTGTTTTCATCTTGGGTCTGATCTGACCATCCTTTGCATGTATATTGGTTGCCCGCCGACATCGTCAAAACGTTCGACGCTTTATTCGCGGCTGATCGGCAGTCACATGACCACTGCGATCAGCTTCGACCGATCTTGGACGGGCTGATCGGCGCACGGCAAGATGTTTCTCGTTTCGAGGCCTACAGGTCACACCTCCTGGAACAGCTCGCGGTTGTCAACCGGCAGAGGTAGGAGGATCAGGCCGATCGGACTTTACTCCGCACCCAACATGGTGACCTGGAGCGGCAGATCGGAGAGTTGCAGGTCGTGGTCAGGGACCAGATCGGGAAGGTCGAGTCTTTCCAGAGCCGATCGGACGGATGGATCCAGGAGTCAGACCGTCGCTGGGCGGCTGTAGATCGGTGCTACCAACAGTTGACCGACTTGTTGTGCCGGCGTTCGGCTGCAGGCATCAGCGTTGACCGATCTGCACCAAGATCTGAAGCGACGCCATTCATTGGCCAAATGTCAAGATTCCACAATCCCAAAAATTTCAAAAAAGCGTAAGGACCCGTCAAAGGGCTCGA
>CM047584.1:7804935-7853540 GCA_026184515.1 Peronosclerospora sorghi
TCGAGCCCTTTGACGGGTCCTTACGCTTTTTTGAAATTTTTGGGATTTTGGAATCTTGACTTTTGGCCAATGAATGGCGTCGCTTCAGATCTTGGTGCAGATCGATCAGAGCGACCGATGCAGATCGGTCAACGCTGATGCCTGCAGCCGAACGCCGGCACAACAAGTCGGTCAACTGTTGGTAGCACCGATCTACAGCCACCCAGCGACGGTCTGACTCCTGGGTCCATCCGTCCGATCGGCTCTGGAAAGACTCGACCTTCCCGATCTGGTCCCTGAGCACGACCTGCAACTCGCCGATCTGCCGCTCCAGGTCACCATGTTGGGTGCGGAGTAAAGTCCGATCGGCCTGATCCTCCAACCTGTGCCGGTTGACCACCGCGAGCTGTTCCGGGAGGTGTGACCTGTAGGCCTCAAAACGAGACAGATCTTGCCATGCGCTGATCAGCCCGTCCAAGATCGGTCGGAGCTGATCGCAGTGGTCATGTGACTGCCGACCAGCCGCGAGTAAAGCATCAAACGCTTTGGAGATGTCAGTGGGCAGCCGATCTGCACGCGAAAGAAGGTTAGAGCAGATACAAGACGAAAAAACAGACCGATCAGCTTACCTCGCGTTGTTTGTTGGGCGATATGGGCCCGTAGATGCGCGTTTTCAGCGATCACCTCCTGCAACTTCGTGGACATGGGGATTAAAGTATCCACCTCCTTCCGCAGTTGCAGGAGTGATGAATTCTTGACGTTTAACTGCTACTGAAGCTCCCGGACTGTTTTCCGGAGCTGATCGACCCCGATCTGATGCCCATTTGGTGGGTCGGAATCTGGAGTGTTGCGAGGCTGTCAGATCGGGCCGATCTGGGAGGCAAATTGACATGGGACGATTGGGGACACAGGGCACCTTCAGCAACGAACGTCAAGATAGGTTACAAGATGATTAGGTGCACAACAAAAAATACCTGGCGAATATCTGTCCATCGGTGAAGTCCGCTACTTCGAAGATCTGGGATGTGGTGAGATCGGGTTGCTACCGTTGCGCGGCTACGACCATACTCAGTGGCGGCTGTGGTGAAGTGCAAGTGCAAATTGTTGACCAGTTTGTACCAGTGTACCAGTTTTCAAGGCAGATCGATCTGGTTGGCTGAAAGGACGGAGTATTTTGGGCCAATCGTGTGCTTGGAGTGTCAAGAACACAGATTTTGGTAAATCACATGATATTGCGTGTACTTACATATTTCATGTTTGTACATATTGGGGACCGTAGGGAGATAGGATTGGTTAGTTGTTATTTTTTGGCATTTAACTCACAACAAGGAAGTCGTTAGCATCTTTGCTAAGTACGTTGGTCGCCTCTGCACGCCGCGGAGTGTTTGGGAGCAGAGGGTTGAGTAATCCCCTCTAGCTCATTATACCCGGACGGGACGCGTTACAGACGCACTTGGTCCGCCGGAAGTCCCTCGACGGGAGTACGCATTGTTCGGCTTCGCAAGCCCAAGTCACACACGTTTGGAAAGTGTAAACAAGTTTTTGGATTGTTACGCGGAGATATCGTTCGTGGAGTTTGTCACGTTTTCGTTGGATCTCCATATTGGAATATTGGTCTTTTATTCTCGCATTGGTTGGGCTCTACGATCGGTTAAGCGATCTGCCCTTTGGAGTATACTTACTCTGAGTATAATTGGTCTGTCCGTACCCAGGGTGAAGAGTTCCGCCCAGGGTAAACTACCCAGCACGGTCTCACATTTAAGACCCACATCAATTCACGGCGACGATCCACCAAGTGTGTAACCAGTCCATTCCATCGAGTACACAAGATGAGATGGAGACGCAGAAATCGGACCAGGCGTCCTATGCTGATGATCGGTCGTCTGCTAGCAGCGGAATATCAGATCGGATCGTAGGCGAAGGTTCGCGGGGTACCCCCCCATCAGTTGGAAGTCTGGGCACGATGATGGTCAGGTTCTCGACAGTACGGTGTTCGATTTTGAACTTGACTACACCACAGATATATCACGTACCTAATAGATTAGACATACATATATTATATTTATATGTCTACGTCATAACGTCGTACGTTATAGAGTACGCCATGACGTCGAACGTTATAGAGTACGTCATGACGTCGTATGTTATAGAGTACGCCATGACGTCGTACGTTCTAGAAGGATAGGCTTAGAAGTAGCACAGATAGCGAACGAAGGACCTAACTCTCAATTTTGAATATACCTCAAGCTTCACATTTGGTAGCACTTGTTGGTCCCCGTCGCTTCCTCACCACCCCGCCGCCTCGCCGCTTCCCTGTCGCCGTGCTTGCCGTGCTCGCCGTCCCCTCGGCACCGCCGTTTCCGCCGAGCTTACCTTCCCCGTATCACCGCCGTGCTAGCCGCTCAAGAGCAGTGACTTGGAGATTCCACGTCAGTCCCGATCTTTTTTAGGGCAGGGACTCCATTTCATTGACTGTAAATCCTACCGGGACATTGATACTGCCGCCGTTTTTGAGACGTAGTCTTTAGACTATAAATCGTCTTGTTTCGGTAATAAGTCAGTTGGGTTAACGGAAAGGTCTGCGCTTCGGTTCATGACCTGCCACTCGCACAAGAAATCTGCGAAGCAAAACACCGCCGACTCGCTTGCCTTGCTGTGCGTGCAGAAGCCGGACGCCGCTGATAAGTGCCGCTACGACCTTATCGAATCGATCCGTCGAGCCAGCCGCACTTTCTGCCGGTTCGAGAAACACTTAGATACGGCTTAGCGCACCGACTCGCGCAAGAACATTAAGGCTCGCCTATTAGCGCACGCAAGTGACCTGCTCAGCTTCGATAGCACTGTAAGCTTACGAACCTCTCGCGAGGTTGCTAAGCACAAGGCCGAAAACACCCCGGTCGCCAAGTCGAAGAAGTCCTTGAAACCTGGACCAAAAGTTGTCAAGAGAAGTAATTAAGTAGTTAATATCAATCTATAACTGATATTAGCTAAATCATGTATTCTCCAATGACTTCCGATCAACATGCCCAATTGCTGTTTACTATGGTTGCGACCATGGAAAAACAATCACAGTTACTGGAACAGCTGCAAAAGTCGAAACAGTTATCGGAAATCAATCTTGAAGGTGTAAAGCTTCCGACATATGGAGGGATATTGTACGAATCGTTCCAGCTCTATAAAGAGCAAATGGAGCAATACTTCTTCGCTAGAGGAGTGTACTGGAAGAGCCAAGAGCTCGCACAGGGAATTCTTGCCGTTCTAGGAGGAACATTGAAACAAGGTGCCGCTCAGTGGTATGTGATGAAAAAGCAGTACATCACAACCGTAGACGGCTTTTTCAGCAAAGTCGAACGATAATTCGTGCCCGCTGATTTGCAAGAGCGTTTGTGCGAAGATATGAATAATATCAGATAGCGCGACTGCAATGATTTGCCGGATTATGTGAGCAAATTTCGACACCTAGCCACCCAAGTCTGAGGCATGAGCGCGTTGGACCAGATCATGTACTTCCTACGTGGACTTTCAAGTAGTACGAAGGAAGAGGTTCAGTATCGTCGCTGTGAAACGTTGTCCGAAGCAATTACCGTTGCGTTGGACTTTGACCGCTCTCATCCTCAGAGATTTCGAGAGGAAATTCGCACGACAGACCGAGGTAGGTTGTATGCCAACAGTCGGCGAAGTAGCTCAAACAATGGTCCAGAACCGATGGTAATAAGTAACGTTCCGATTCCGTCTCGTGACGAATGCCGCCGCAGAAATTTATGCTTTAAGTGTGGAAATCCGAATCACCGATCTGCTCAATGTAATCAACGCCAAACGCGCAACGATATAATAAATAGTCGTTCAGGCCGGATAAATCAACAGCATGTAAATCGTCAGCATGTCAACAATATGGACAGCCGTGAAGATGAGCAAGAGACAACCATGTACGATCGCGTCACGATTAATGCCGCAAATGTCCAAAAAAGGGCCGAGGTTCAGCCTGTTGTCTTAGTGTCAAAAAACTCTGAATCGGACAGACAATCGCAGGGTCGATTGCTAGTGCGTAATGGAATCACTGGCAATAAATCAGTTAAGATTTTAATCGACTCTGTTGCGTCAATAAACCTTATCAAACCTGGCTTGGCCTCGAAAATATTAAAAACGCAAGAGGTACAAGCACGTCGTTTTGATGGAACATGGACATCAAGTCAGCCCACGAAGAAAGTGGAAAATACCATTCGTGTAGATGGTATGGAATTTCCAAAGATGCAGTTTACTGAATGGGAACTGCCGGAAACACATGAAGTGATATTTGGTCAAACTTGGTTCACCAAGTACAATCCAAAGATAGATTGGCGCACGCAATAGATTAAAGTTGCAGCTCTTACGAGATTCGAGGACATAGATGGTCCAACCTTCCAAGAAAAGATGAAACGTGGAGCCTACGACGAGGTATACCATTTCAAGATATCCAACGTCGAACCGTCAGAAGTGACGCAGGAGTTGAAACCAGTTCTGGAAGAATTCAAGAACGTATTTCCAGAACAGCTCCCGAATGAAATGCCGCCGAAGAGAGAAGTTAATTTCGAATTGCAAATGAAGCCTGACGCAGTGCCGAGTTCCCGTGCTCCCTTCCGTCTCTCGAAGGTATAACAGGAAGCGTTACAGCAATTCGTGGAACAGAACATTCGTAATGGATTGCTCTCCATGTGTCTCAAATATTTTTGGGTCCCAAGAAAGATCCTGCAACAGGAAGGTTCCCAAAACGCGCAGAATGGCTTCGAAGTGGAAATTCAAAGATTCCCATTCGTTGGGTGTTTGACTATCGCTATGTGAATAGCATGTCAGTCGTGGCAAAAATTCCCTTATCATTGATCAAAGACTTATTCGATCGTATGGTTGGATTTAAGCATTTTACGTTGCTTGATCTCGCACAAGGATACCATCAAATGGTAGTGTTCCCATCAAGTCAACCGTATACGGCTTTCATAACCCAAAAATAAACGTATCAGTGATGTGTTGCACCAATTATCAGGAATATGGAGTACTGGAGTATGAAGTATGATCACGCCTTATGCGAACATTGTTCGATAAGTTGGGAGACTTTGTTGTAATGTATCTCGACGATATATGCATCTTTTCGCGTACAATGGAAGATAACGTTAAACACTTTTGCGCAGTATGCAAAGTGTTGCACAAGGAGAAACTATATTCTCGACTCTCCAAATGCGCATTTGGGCGTAAATAAATCGCGTTCTTAGGACACTGTAGAGGAGTCAAGTTCAAAATCGAACACCGTATTGTCGAGAAACTGACCACCATCGTGCCCAGCCTTCCAACTGACAGGGGGGGTACACCGCTAACCTTCGCCTACGATCCGATCTGATCGTCCGCTGCTAGCAGACGATCGATCATCAGCATAGGACGCCTGGTCCGATTTTTGTGTCTCCATCTCAACTTTTGTACCCGATGGAATGGGCTGGTTGCACACTTGGTGGAACGCTGCTTGGTGAAGACTTTAGAGAAGATCGATATGGATGTACCACTTCTGGGGGTCTGATCCAAAATTCCAACGAAAGATAATGCGAACTAGCCGATCTGCAAACGGAGCGGAAGTATTCACTCCAAATGCGATTAAATCTGGCACTTGACCGCCCGAGGCAGTGAGTAATCCAACCAATAGTAAATCCTGCCACTTGATTTCACAGCAATGAGTAATCCAGCCAATAAATGTTTCTGGAACTTGACCGCAGATCGCAATGAGTAATCCAGCCAATTCGTGGGACTTGATCGCAGATCACGATAAGTAAACCAGCCAAATAATAACCCGCCTCCCTTGAGCGGGGCCGAACTTGAGTGGTGAGTGAACGTAACGAGTTCTCCCTGCCGTGGGCTTCCGGTGGAGCTCTTTCCTGGTCGGGCTTATAAGCGTGAGGGGATTCTGTTAGACTTCCGCTCCCAATGACTCATATCAGATCCACGGGCGACTTACGCAACCCGATGTAATACGAACACTGTATTTAATATCCAATAAAAATTCAATATGTAAACTATATGTAAACCGTGTGCATACCTCAAATCCGCGTACAAAACACTTCAAGCACACGATTGGCCTAAAATACTCCGTCCTTTCAGCCAACCCGGTCGATCTGCCTTGAAAACCGGTACACTGGTACAAACTGGTCAATAATTTTCACTTGCACTTCACCACAGCCTCCCCTGAGTCTGGTCGCAGCCGCACAACGGTAGCGGCCCGATCTCTCAAACAGTCTTCGATTCCATGAAATCTTCCGAGTCCAATATACCAGGTAAATCCAATTGACTTCCGATCGCCATATTTTTCGCTAACATTTTTCTTCATAGGGGATAGGTGCCCGCACTCTCCGCATCTTCAAACTTCTGACCCATCGGACCATTTGGACGACGCGACGCTCAGATCGTCGCAGAACAAGATGATCCCCGATCGAGGTCGATCGGTCCCAACAAACCATTGATGCTCTCCGCGAGGAGTTTAGAGTTATGCTCAAAAAGCAGACCGTGACCGACGTCGCGTTCCATGCAATGCACCAAGATTCAAAACGACTTTCCAAGCTGATCAACGCTGTACAAACGGAACGTTCAGACTTTATGGCCGAGAAAAAACGTCTCAAGGGCTTGTTCCCGCAACAGAACAGATCGGGTACGCCATTCCACTGACAACTGCACGTTAAATCGATCCTCACTTCCTTCTGCATGTAGATCCACTGGTGATCGATTTCTTCCCGACTGTGTAGACACTTGTCGATACCGTTCGACAGGTTCACGGCCACTTCCAACTTCTCCAAAATATGTTGGAAAGGCTGATCGGGACTTGTGAAGACTTGAGTCGTCGTGATATCAACCGATCGCGTCTTCAGGATCTGCACGCAGGGGTCGTTCGACAATTCCCAGATCCTCATGGCGATCGGTCGGTCGTATATTCCCAACGACTCGAGATGGATCGGCAGATCACTGAGCTAAAGCTTAAGATCGACGATTATTCCGGCAAAATTAGTACCTCCCAAGATCGACTCGACATTTGGACCCAAGAGTCGAATCGACTCTGGGGAATCGTCTATGGGTGCCGTGATGAGTTGGCTACGTGTCTATCCAAGTCGCTCGTCTCCTATCGCATTCCTTGCGTAGAAGCATCGAGCGCCCTCGCGGACCCACAGGCGCATTCAGGTGGTGCTATTTCCCAACAAAATTCGGGCGGAAATTCTCGCCATTCATTGGCTAAAATTCCTCCCCCAAAATTTGCGCACACAACAAGAAGCGCAAGGGTGCATCAAGAGGCGCGAGGGAGCGGGATATAGCGGCTGACCTGGCGCGTGAAAAGAAGCTGGAAGCTTAGCAATTGCTAGCCAAGACACGGGCACAACTTCCAAGTGCGGCGGAGGATCCAGTTATGGAGAGGAAGGCTTCAAAAAATCCCGCGCCCTCGACCCGTTACGCCGCTCAACCGGGATCGGGTGGATTATCGTGCCTCTCATTGGCTAAAAATCCGCCCCACAGAATTTGCAAACAAAATCGGAAGCGCGAAGACGCGTGGAGAGGCTCTAGGGCGCCGGACGTAGCGTGCGACCTGGATCTTGAAAAGAAGCTGGAGACAGTGCAAACGCAAGCCAAGACACGGGCGCAACTTCCAAGTGCGGCGGAGGGTCCAGTTACGGAGAGGAAGGCTTCGAAAAATCGCGCGCCCTCGACCCGCCACACTGTTCGGATCAAGTCATCATTTGCCTCGCCTGGGGCGGATTCGGAGGGTGTATCGGTGGGTTCAGATGAGATACTTCTTGCTTTATCTCAATCCCGATCCACCCAGCGTCGTCGATCAGCTGTCGCAGTTGAAGAGCCGATGTCAGGATCAGACCAAGTGGTGCACCGGAGGGCGACAGCGCTAAAGAATCGTCGAAACCGGCTGTCGAGGCGCTCAAACCAACTCTTCTGACCGTCACTTCTGGTATATATGGCTATGCTTCGTTGGAGGCATTGAAGGTTGACGTGCCTATCCCTCTATCATATCTGGATGCTGCCGACCCTTGGACTCCGGGGCAGATCGAAGGAGCTGATCGGATAATAGTCGTTCATATTTCATTGAAATTAGAATCCATTTCAGATCATCCGATCGTCCTATTCCATTTCAGATCATCCGATCGTCCTATTTGCCATAGCCTTTATCCACATTAGACACTGTGCACCCTTACCACATCCAACTGTATCCTCATCAAA
Source organism: Peronosclerospora sorghi (assembly GCA_026184515.1). NCBI lineage: Eukaryota > Oomycota > Peronosporomycetes > Peronosporales > Peronosporaceae > Peronosclerospora > Peronosclerospora sorghi. The sequence goes on from CM047584.1 coordinate 7,813,144, forward strand.
AGAGTCGTTATCGTTGCCACCAAAATTTGATACGCATCCTTAAGCCACTTTGTCCTCATCGAAATATCACTAGTTCATCACAGTTCGCCACACACCCGTAGTCCTAATCACAATATACATCACAAAATTCACACCGGTCGGTATTGCGGATCTGTAGCCGATCGATATTGCCGATCGCTAGCCGGTCGGTGTCACCCGATCGGCACTATTGCAAATCTTGTTTTCCCACTTCGTAAGTCCGTATCGCCCCATAAAAATTCTGCTTCGGTCGATTTCGTTCGGAATTCTTAGTCAGATCGCCATAATCAAGGTCGGATTCACCGATTCCAATTGTTCCTTTGCGATTCTCCAAGTGGATCGGGTGTTCTCGATATGTTTGACCGCAACACTTCCTCTGAGTCGATCTTACATCCAAAAACGGGTGGTCGGATTGGCATCATCACTGTCGATATCAGAATTACCCACCGTTCCATATCATCAAAAATATTTTCTTCCACGTCAATTCCTTGAGCTGATCGGTCCGATCGGGGGTGTTGGCGGCTTGCGTATTGTACATAGTCGCCTCGAGCGGATCGGTTAACACAGGTGGGGTAGCCACATTCCGGATCGGATTCGCCGATCCGTCAACGCACTTCTCCCCTCCCTCGTGCATACACACCAGGTCATCTGGTGAGGCAATCTCGATCTGTCCGCCCCTGTCAAACGGGCAATGCTGATTCTCGTCGACGGGATGCCCTTTTGTGGTACCGACTTGAGTGGATTTTCCACCATACCCGTCTCCAGCGATACTGCGATCGTCTCCATCTGCCGTCGGTTCCACTGTCACCCGATTTTGTGATACAACTGCGTTAACAACTTTCGGCACATCTTGAACGCCACATGATCTGGCCTTTCCGTCCGAGATGGGAGGTCTTCTTCGGCTGACTTGTCGTCGCCGATCCAATCGGTGGTGGCCTTACGCGCAAAGCTTTTCCACTGCATATAACGTCTTGATTCGATCGAAAAAAATCCCATCCTCCACGGAACTTTTCCTTCGGCCAGCCACATACCGACGATCGTACCGTTACCTAACATCAGCGGTTTATTACCGGCGTTAGTAACTCGTACGCGATCGCTTCGATCTCAACCATCCACAAACGTCGGTACCCAGTGATCGCCCCTGTTCACCCACAACTTCTTTGTCCGATAGTCCTTTCCAACCGAGATATCTGCCGATTGACCCACAGGAATGATGATATCTTGGTCCCACCTCACCAGATCAGTACATGATCCATATAGGGGCGTCGACCAGACAGTTGGATCTGGACTTCGTCTGGAAGTGTAAGCACTCCATGCGACAGATCGAGGCGTATGCCTGCCGGCGCCATAAAATCCATACCAAGTAATGCGTCTTGGCCGGCCAGCTTACCAAACAGGCGCTGAAGAAGTAGATCAACGAACCAGATAAAGTGATCTTCACACGCGTCCTCCCTTCGGTCATGTAGGAATTCTCGCCGATTCCAATGCATTCTTGCCTCTGTGCATAGTCGATCTGACATCCAACCTTACGAGCAAAGGCGGAGTTGATAATTGAGACTTCTGCACCAGAGTCAAACAGCATCGTGGCCTTCTCGTTATTAACTTCCCATAAGATCTCGCCTGATTGAACCACTTGTCGGGAGCGTGGTATTTCCAGTAGTCGAGCGACTCGCCGGGCAGAAGGTCCAACTGCATGACGACCTTCGATCGGGAATATTCATCAGTCGGAAGACTGTAGACCGAATGATTCCCGTCGCCTGTCCTTTTTGCCGTTGTATCGCTGTCTTTTCCGACGAATGCATAGATGCTAAACGTAGATTGCTCGGCTCGATCCAGATTCCAACCTGGCGAGCGATCTAGTTTAACATCTTCTCGACATCGGGCGGCAACATTCCCGCGTGTTTGTCGGGAACATAACACTTGATCATCTGATTGAAAAAATGCACCATCTTGCATTGCCCATCGTCATGAATCTCTCCGCATGCCTTGCACCCAAACAAGCAGTGATCGGTGGGGTGGCTTCGTCTTTCACATTTATTACACGTAATTCTTCGCCAACAGCCCCGATCACTGTGTTTGGTAGACCCGCAGTGAGTGCACTTCTTGTACGGCGAATCCGGGTCCGATCTGTTGCCGTTTCTTACCTTCCATTCGGCATGGCGTGACGCTGATCGATCTCTGGGTGAAGACTGGTCGACGAAAATGTGACGGTACTGTTCCTCGTCTGTCCCCAGACTGGACCAGCCACTGCTCTCCCTTTCTGATCCGGAGATCATATCAGCCACGATCGCTCTGATCGCTCTGGATGGTCTGGTCGCAGGTCTCTTCACATGATCACCCTGCCCTTTTGATCGGTATCGGTTCTATCCGACAGCAACCTTCGTCCTCATACTGTGGGAGTGGCGCAGCATACGTAACGTCTGTTCAACTTCTTCCACGTCCCTGAGGCGCAATAAGGTCAGCTGATCGTCCAACTTCTGATCTTCCAGCGTACTGATAAAGTGGCCCACGTGTTCTTGGGCAGCGCCGATCGGCGGATCGGTCTCCTTGATCGGGATCCCCGCACGAATCGCAGCCAGATTTAGCCGGTGAAGGTACTCGATTCGAGTTTCATCGCCCCTCTTCCACATGTGGTGGTGCCTTCGCGCAGTAGAGAAGCCGGAGTGACAGTACGGCTTTTCAAACTCCATGCACAGCAAACTCCAGTCAGATCGGACATCCCGACTTAACTGCTGGATCCAGTTCGCAGCCGGTCCCTTCATCAGATCTCTGAAGATCAGACACCATTCTTTGTTCGGCGTCTGATTCTGGAGGAAGGCGGACTTCGTTCGGCTGAACCATGATCGGGCTTGAACCTCAACAACATCCTTGACCGTAACCTCCTTCAACTCGGTGCTTGCGGCCATGCGGATCCTTGGGATCACCGTCAAATTGAAGTCAAACGCCTTGGTCGAGGCTAAGTTCGCCTTACTTGTCCCTCCTTTACCTGTACCACTGTAGTCATCGTCAATTCGCTGATCGACTCCATGTCGAAGTCGCTGATACTTGCCGATCTGTGGGGGAGGGTTCGTAATGACCGGCGTTTTGTCTTGAAAACCGGTCTAACACCTTCGGACAGCTTGTCTGTTGATGTTATTGACTGCATCTCGACGACCGCACAAATTGCCTCGTTTTCCTGAGCAGATCTGCTTGGTGCACGAGGGTGAAGAGGTGATATGCCTCGATCAGCGGCGTAACGCTTCATCATAGCCTCAAATATGGCTTGCATGCTTGCTTCCATCGAGGGAAAGGTGACCGGATCGGTCTTGGGGGAGCCGATACCTGTGGGCGCCCCTGGGGCCCCGACTGGCATGCCGCCCCTTGTTGCCGCACGTCCCTTTTTTGTTCCGTTCGACTGGTACCGTGACTGGTACCGTGATACATGGTAATCCACTCCATACCGATCTCCAACTCGGACGAGCACTTGGAGGAAGGTTGCGACCCATATAGCGAGCTATTATCGGAGAATGACTTTTCGACAAGTGCTCGCACGAGGTTTGTGGCTTCCAACGCGGTTGTGGGACTTGGGCGGCGCACCGCCCCCACTAATGGCGTTAGATAATCATGTAGCTCTGACATCGCTTGTTTCAACTTCCACGTATCGATTTCGAATAGCTTGCCAACACCTTTAGCATTCTTGACCTTTATCCCGACCTCGGATAGCATCGCCAAAATATTCTTGACCAGTTGCAGCGGCCGATCGGAGTCGATCGTTTCGGTAGTCGATCCGTGTAGACGATCCGGAATTAGGGGCTTGATAACTCGGATGACCTCGTTTTCGCGAACGAATCTCTTCAGTTCGTACATGTAGTACATCTTGGTCACCTCCTCGTCATCCACAGTCCCATCATCGTCGGCTACTTTTCCTCCGAGTCGTCGTCGTCCGAAAGCATTGCGTGCCTTTTAATTGGTAATTTGGGCAGATCGGAGCGATCCGCCCCCACAGTGTTCTTCACATGCAATTTTTTGTCGATATGCATGGGATCAGGAACAAGGTACTGATCCCTACTGGGACTATTGCAAGACTTGCTATAGTCCCGACTGGCTCCGATCGGAGCCTTGTGGGGAGGAATAAACTTATTAATCTCGATCTGATCCTCCACCTGGCCAGATCTATCATTGCCATCCTTTTCCACGACCCCGGCACGAGGCGATAAGCGTTCCTCGTGCCGATCGGCTCCTCCAGAAGCGGTATGGGGAGTCGTAAATTCATTAATTTCGATCCGATCCTCCCCTTGATCAGATCGAACATCGCCATCCTTTCCAAAAATTAGTACACAAGGAGATATGCGTTCCTTGCGTGCTCTCCAGAGAGTATCCATATTAAAATTCGTAAAATCCACACTTTGCTGGATATCGCGGTGATTTCCACGGTCACCAAATGATCCGGGCACGCGCACAATTGTGGTGGAGACAAGTTCAAAATCGAACACCGTAGTGTCGAGAACCTGACCACCATCGTACCCAGCCTTCCAACTGACGGGGGGGGGTACCCCGCTAACCTTCGCCTACGATCCGATCTGATCGTCCGCTGCTAGCAGACGATCGATCATCAGAATAGGACGCCTGGTCCGATTTTTGTGTCTCCATCTCGCCTTGTGTACCCGATGGAATGGGCTGGTTGCAAACTTGGTGGAACGCTGCTTGGTGAAGACTTAAGAGAAGATCGATATGGATGTACCACTTCTGGGGGTCTGATCCAAAATTCCAACGAAAGATAATGCGAACTAGCCGATCTGCAAACGGAGCGGAAGTATTCACTCCAAATGCGATTAAATCTGGCACTTGACCGCCCGAGGCAGTGAGTAATCCAGCCAACAGTAAATCCTGCCACTTGATTTCACAGCAATGAGTAATCCAGCCAATAAATGTTTCTGGAACTTGACCGCAGATCGCGATGAGTAATCCAGCCAATTCGTGGGACTTGATCGCAGATCACGATAAGTAAACCAGCCAAATAATAACCCGCCTCCCTTGAGCGGGGCCGAACTTGAGTGGTGAGTGAACGTAACGAGTTCTCCCTGCCGTGGTCTTCCGGTGGAGCTCTTTCCTGGTCGGGCTTATAAGCGTGAGGGGATTCTGTTAGACTTCCGCTCCCAATGACTCATATCAGATCCACGGGCGACTTACGCAACCCGATGTAATACGAACACTGTATTTAATATCCAATAAAAATTCAATATGTAAACTATATGTAAACCGTGTGCCTACCTCAAATCCGCGTACAAAACACTTCAAGCACACGATTGGCCTAAAATACTCCGTCCTTTCAGCCAACCCGGTCGATCTGCCTTGAAAACCGGTACACTGGTACAAACTGGTCAATAATTTTCAATTGCACTTCACCACAACCCATAATTTCCGAAGATGGTCTACGGGTCGACCCAAAGAAAACAGATGCTATCGCAACGTTCCAAGCACCAAAATGTCGCAAATAGTTGCTCCGTTTTCTGGGATTAGCTAGATATTACCGTAAATTCATCTGCAATTTTGCAATGATCTCGCGTCCCCTTCGAGATCTAACCAAGCAAGGTACCCAATGGAATTGGGGTCCAGATCATCAAAAAAGCATTTGCAACATTGAAAGTCGCACTTCAGCAGTTGACTACTCTGAAGTTACCGGACTTTAGTCACACGTTCATTGTGACAACGGATGCTTCTGGGTTTTGCATAGGTGGAGTTCTGTCACAAAGTATAAACGGAAAATACCACGCCATCGCGTTTTACTCAAAGCATTTGGGTCCACATGAATTAAAATGGACTGCACACGAGAAGGAAATCTTAGCCATCAAGACCGCTCTGTAGAAATGGCGCCCGTATCTCCATGGAAGGCATTTTTCAGTCTATACCGACAATTCCGCATGCAAGTGGACGCTTCATCATCCGAAAGTGTTACCGAAATTGGCACAAATGTTGACGTTCTTTTCCCAGTTTGACTTTGTCTTAAATCAAGTCAAAGGAAGTTCGAATGTCATGGCTGACGCATTATCGCGCTCAGCTGTGTCTGGGGAAGATTCAGCAGAAATTGGTGTGACTCCGTCCCAGGTTCCGGATATGTCGCACGTCGTACATGAGTGTACCGAAGACTGTGCTCAACATTCCTAACTTTTGAAAAGACACATGGTTCACTCCACCCTCATTCAGAACATTCCGCTGGATGTTTTCCAACTCTTACTCGACGAAGTAGAGTTTCGGGGGGAGAGTCGTCCTATAGGAGTCACACAGGAGCAAATCTACAACGCTGAATTTTACGTGATACGCGCGCATATCAGTGAAAAAGTGCGAAAAGCGATTCAGCAAGGCTATAACAAGGACAAGTTCTTCGGGGATATTTACAAAACAAAGGAGTCGAATGAAAACTTCATATTCGACAAAGGACTCATATATCTGAGGAAAGATGAAGCAATGCAGCAAATATGCATTCCGGACATACCAGATATAAAGACGAAGATACTATACGAGTTTAACGATGCAGCCACAGAAGCACATCCAGGAGTTCGAAGAACTTACATGAAGTTGAAGCAATGGGGGTACTACTGGACAAAGTTACTCGAAACTTTGCAGAAGTACGTCGAGACATGCGAAACATGTGCTCGATGGAATAGCCAGCGAAAGAAAAGATTAATTATTCCTATCCCCATTCCGAAGGAATGCTGGGAAGTTGTGTCAATGGACTTCATTACTGGTCTACCCATGTCAGAAGGGTACGACGCTATTTTTGTAGTTGTGGACAAGTTGTAAAAAAGACCGATTTATGCACCAACTTACACGACTGCCGATTCGAAAGACACTGCAAAGTTGTTTTTTGACGCTGTAGTCCGACATCATGGACTACCGAAAGTCATTATCAGCGATCGAGATCCGAAGTTTACAGCAAACTTCTGGAAGTCACTAATGAGTAGCATGGGTGTAAAGCTAAGTATGACGACCGCTCATAGAGCACAAGCGGATGGTCAAACAGTACTCCAAAACTTGGTGTTAGAAGACTCTTTACGCTGTCTGGTATCATACAGCGGAGATAATTGGGCCAAATTACTTGGAACTATAGAGTACGCACATACCACATCGGTGCATTCGTCTACCAAGCTCACCCCATTCGAGAATGATACCGGAAGAAAAGTATCCAATATGATTTCTCAGGGAAGAGATTGCGATAGCCTGGAAACGCAATCAATATCAGAGTTTGCCTCGAGGTTCGCCAAGGATCGTCAAGAACTAGTAAGAAAGACACGCGGAAACCTGAGACAAGCCCAAGAGAGACAGAGGAAATACTACGACTCGAAACGAGTAAACCTCATATTTTAAGGTTGGTGACTTAGTATTATTGGACACCAAGAACTTACCACTCAAGACAGTTAACTCTCACACGGAGTTAAAGAAGGCAAAGCTCGCAGCGAAAAAAGTGGGACCGTTTGAAGTGATCAAGATGATCAACCCAAATGTAGCTAAGTTGAAGCTACCACGAAATATGAGCAGGTTACACTCATCATTCAACGTCGACCTACTCTCGCCATACAAACCGAATTGCTCTGAGTTCGCTGGACGACCGATTCCGAAAGCATCTCCGGTTATCCTAGAGTCATATACTGGAGAAGAGTTGAATATCGTGGAAAATTTACTTCGTCGTCGTCAGCGCAGCTGCCAAATCGAATAGATAGTGAAATGGCATGGACTCCCAGAGTGTGAAAGTACTTGGGAGCGCGAGAAAGATATCTGCCACGTTTCGCATTGGCAGCAGCTAGTAAAGGACATTCGATACAGCCAACGCGAATTCAAGTCAGGGGGGATGTCATATCGTGGGGTACGTGATATATCACGTACCTAATAGATTAGACATACATATATTATATTTACATGTCTACGTCATAACGTCGTACGTTATAGAGTACGCCATGACGTCGTACGTTCTAGAAGGATAGGCTTAGAAGTAGCACAGATAGCGAACTAAGGACCTAACTCTCAATTTTGAATATACCTCAAACTTCACATTTATCCATATCAGCACATCGACGAGAGAGATCAAACGGGCAAGGTTGGTCTGCTTCCGGATGGCGAGCATGGAAGAGGCATCAACAGGAAGAAGTACTTGAATCGTGAATACGCTTTCCGTCCTCCTGAAATGAGGATTGCTGATATCCCAGAAGATGCGGTGGCGAAAACGATGCGTCTTTGCGAGCGGACAGTAACCAGGACGGTACAGTAGATAAAGGTCTTTCCATTTTCCGCAAGACCATCAATAAAGAATGTTCCCGGCCTTCTGATCATGTCATGGTCCATGACGTCGTCAAATGGAGCACGTTGGTCTGGGGTTAGACGACGGATATTATCAACATATTGGTCTCTGACCGGAATGTAAAGCTCCTCTGCATTCAACGTATTTCCGTAGGTGGTTTCGGCAAATATTGGATCCGGGTTTGGAAGGTCAACGTCCCTTGTGGGTTTCTCGTGAGTTTCAAGGAGGATATTGATATCTTGCAACACAGCGTTCTGTCGAAGGCGACCGTCGAGAATGCCCTGTCCAGCGAAATATTCTACCTTGCATACGCAGTTCTCGTCGAGTAGCATGATCTGGTCAGCGACGTCTCCAAAGAGGAAGAGGGAGACAAAAAGATCACGAAATGGGTGAAGCATACCGTACTGAGCGGCTTCGGCCATGCATAGTGAGCGCTATTATCTCCCTCCAAGTGGTCGCGGCGTTGTGTACTCTCCCCAGCGGAAAGTAATCTTGAAGGCCTCGCTGCGATTGGCGTTCTGGATGTGTCGGTTGAGGTTGATCTACTCGGACTCGATCTTGACGTAATTATCTACAATGTACTGCTGAAAGATCCGGCCGGCAGTATGTAGCGATGGTTGGATGTTCTGACCGATTTGTATCTGGTAGTCATAATGTTCGCGCACACTGACTTTTCGGTTTGCTTGCGTGGGGGGCGGGGGGGGGGGGGTCCGGGCAAACCAGTGTCCTCACCATATGGAGAGATAAGGGGGTATTGTAGGATATTGTATGGTGCACTTACCTCAGAGACGCGGCGCAGATTTCCGCCGCGTGGAAAGATGACAATGCGCCGCTGGGATCGATGTCTTAAACCCATGCATCAGCAATCTGGTCTGTTGTCGATTGCACACAAGTTGATCCTGACACGGGTCCATCCGAATCAGCAACGGCCCGTTGTGGATATTCGGCATCTCAAAAATGTAGCGGATAACACGTACAAATGGATTCACGCGATTCAGCATACTTCGGAGAGAGTCAACGACCGATCTCGCCATATGTGGAAATACCCGCATGCGATGATCCATTTCGTTCTGGGTGTCGTAGATGTAAAGCTGTAGGCTTCGTCAGGCAGCAAGCTACCAATAGCATGGTAGATTTGACCTTGGACCCGCAATGTATTTGTGGTGAAGCGGACTCGATAATTCGGGTCGCTTTGTGTCAGCAGCACACCGATCGGCTTATCGGCGATCGGATTGGTGGAAATCAAGGAGGATTTTAAGCCTATCGTGTGAGAGGGGTGTCAAGAACACGGATTTTGGTAAGTCACATGATATTGCGTGTACTTACATATTTTCATGTTTGTACATATTGGGGACCGTAGGGAGATAGGATTGGTTAGTTTAGGTTTTGCTTGGTTTTGGTTTTACCGAGTCGTTGTTTGGTGGCATTTAACTCAACAAGAAGTCGTTACATCTTTAAGTACGATAGTCGCCTCTGCACGCCGCAGAGTGTTTGGGAGCAGATGGTCGAGTTATACCCTCTATCTCGTTATACCCGGACGGTACGCGTTACAGACGCACCTGGCCCGCCGGAAGTCCCTCGACGGGAGTACGTATTGGTCGGCTTCACAAGCTCAAGTTGTACACGTTTGGAACGTGTAATCGAGTATTGGATTGTTACGTGGAGATATCGTTCGTGGAGTTTATCACGTTCTCATTGGATCTCTATATTGGAGTATTGGACTTTTATTCTCGTATTGGTTATGCTCTACGATCGGTTAAGCGATCTTCCCTTTGGAGTATACTTACTCGGAGTGTAATTGGTCTGCCCGTACCCAGGGTGAAGAGTTCCGCCCAGGGTACATTACCCAGTACGGTCTCCCACAATTAGACCACAAGTCGATTTACAGCACCGATCCACCGAGTGTTTTACCAGCCCATTCCATCGGGTACACAAGGTGATATGGCAAACGAATCGGACCAGGATTCCTATGCTGATGATCGGTCGTCTGCTAGCAGCGGACTATCAGATCGGATCGTAGGCGAAGGTTCGCGGGGTACCCCCCCCCCGTAAGTTGGACGGCCGGACACGATGGTGGTCAGGTTCTCGACACTACGGTGTTCGATTTTGAACTTGAATCCACCTCAATGGTGCGCGTGCTCGTATCACTTGGTGATCGTGGATATCACCGAGATGATATCTCGCGAAGAATCGATTATAACGAATTAAATGTGGAATCGTTCTGGAGAGGACATAAGGAACGGCTATCGCGTTATGTTCTCGTTGTCGATAAGGATGGCGATGTCTGATCTGGCAGGTGGAGGACCAAATCGGGATTAATAAGTTTTTTCTTCCCCATAAGGCTTCCACCGGAGCCGATCGGGACTATATCAAGTCTTGCAATATTTCCGGAAAGTATCAGGACTTTTGTCCTGATACTATGCATTTGAATGAATGTTTTGATGGAAAAATAAAGGATGAAAACGACTTGGAGGCTGATCGGAACGATCAGATCCACCCTCCCAAGGTTCCCAAGCAGAGGCTCGGAATGCCACCCGATGAAGACGACTTGGAAGAAAAGTCGAAGGTCGGGTATGGGGTTATTAAGGAAGAATACCTGACCAGGATGTATTACATCCACGAGTTAAAGCGATTTACTCACGAAGACCAGGTCATGCGGAACTTAAACCTCCAGATCCCCGATCTCCTTCTTGGACCCACCACTGAGCCGATCCAAAGCGATCGGCCGTTGCTATTGGTGAAGAACCTGCTGGCGATGTTGGATGAGGTCGGCATAAAAGTGCAAAACCTCGCCAACGTGCAGAAACTGTTCGATATGGACACTTGGAAGCTGGAGATGTCGATGTCGACCCTCCATGATCATTTGGTGCCGTTGGTGGGGGCGGTTTGCCGCCCAACTCCCACCGTGGCATTGAAGGCCGCTGAAGTCACGGCAGCATACGATGATGTGTGCTCAGACGATAAGTCGTTGTATCAGTCTCCACCTGCCTCTAATGTCTTATCGGAGTTGGAGGTCGAGGTTGAGCGGATGTCCATGGGGGCGGATCGTACCCCATGGGAGCATAAAAAGGACGTGCGGCAGCAAGGGGCTGCATGCCGGTCGGGGCCCCAGGAGCCCCCACAGGTTTCAGTACCTCCAAACGAGTATGCCAACACGCTGCCCATGACTCAAGCTAACGTCCAAGCCATGTTTGAGGCAATAATGGAGAGTTTCATGGGAGACCGATGCCGATCGCCTCCGCGCCCGCATGCCCAGGACCGATCTGCCCGGAAAAATGTCAATACTTGCCGGGATGTTGATATGGAGTCAGTGGCATCAACGGATAATGCTACCCGAGGTGGCAAACTAGTTGGCAGAGGAAGACGCAAGCCACAGACAGCCCGACCGCGCCGATCAAGCAAGAAAGCAATTTCGACATGGTGTCGATCGGGGATCCGGATGACCACTATGCGTAAGACGGTGCAGGGGAGGGCAGAACGCGCAGGGCTAACCTAGCCTCTACGACCGCCTTTGATTTTGGATCTAATGCGATCCCACGCATTCGCATGGATGCGACCACGGATCTCAAGGACTTTACTGGAAAGGACGCCGACGAGGAGCAATCCAGATCGTGGTTTGGTCGGGTCAAGTCTGTTTTTTACGGGATCAGACAACAAAAAAGGAACGGTGTCTGATCTTCAGGGATCTGCTGAAAGGACCGGCTGCGAACGTGATCCAACAGTTGGGTCGGGATGTCCGATCTGATTGGGTCTGCTATGTTCAGAATTTGAGGGGCAGTACTGCAACTCCGGATTCTCTACCGCCCGCAAGTATCACCATATGCAGAAGCGGGGCGACGAGACGCCGATTGAGTGCTTGCACCGTCTGAACGTGGCTGCGTTTCGCGCCGGGATAGTGATCAAGGAAGGCAACCCGCCGACCGGTGCCGCTATGGAGCACGTGGGTCACGATATTAGTACCCTTGATGACCAAGAGATGGCAGATCAGCTCACTCTGCTGCGCCTCAAAGATGTGGTGGAAGTGGAGCAGACGTTGCGGAAGTTGCAACACTCACGCAGCATGAGGTCGAAGGTCGCCGTTGGATCGGGTCGCTAAAGATCGAAGCCCCAGACCAATCCGGTGAAGAGGCCCCTGACCAGATCGTCCCGTGCTGTTTAAGCGATCGTGGATGAAGAAAGCACTGGATCGGAGGAAGAAAGTAGCGGCCAGACCAGTCGGGAGTCAGACAAAGACCAATATCGTCACATCTTCGTCACAGAACCTGCCCCAAGAGCCAGATCGACGCCTAATCAGGCAGATCGGAAGGGCAGGAGTGGGAACAAGTCCGATCCGGACCGACCTCGCAAGAAGTGTTCTCACTTCGGGTCAAGCAAGCACGATGGTGGGGACTGATGGAAGAAGCTGATATGCTAGAAGTGCGAAAGACGCGATCACCCCACCGATCACTGCCTCTTCGTGTGCAAGTCATGTGGGAAGATCCACGAGGCCGGCCAGTGCAAGATCGAAGAGTTCTTCAATCTGATGCGCAAGTGGTATGTGCCGGGTAAGTACGCGCGGATGCTTCCACCTGACGTCGAGAAGATGTTAAACTAGAACGCTCACCAGGTTGGAATCTGGATCGAGCCGAGCGATCTACGTTTGGCATCTATGCATATGTCGGCAAGGAGAATAAAACCGACAATACATGTTCTATTCTCAATTGCGTCGATCGGGATCATCCGGTCTACAATCTCACGACCGATGAATATTCCCGATCGAAAGTGGTCATGCAGTTGGATCTGCTGCATGGGAGTCTCGCGGATACTGGAAGTATCATGCGCCCGAAAAATGGTTCAAGCAGGCGAAAGCCTGTGGTAAGATTAACAACCAGAAGGTAACGATGTTGTTCGACTCTGGGGACGAAGTTTCAATTATCGACTCCGCCTTTGCTCGTAAGGTCGGATGTCGTATAGACGATACCCAGAGACAAGAATGCGTTGGAATTAGTGAAAACTCCTATATGACCGAAGGAAGGACGCGCGTGAAGATCACCCTATCGGGTTCGCTGGTCTACTTCTTCAGCGCTTGGGTTGGCTAGGTGGCCGGTCAAGATGCCCTGTTAGGCATGGATTTTATGGTGCCGGCAGGTATTCGCCTTGATCTGTCTCATGGAGTGCTTACACTCCCGGATGAGGTCCAGATCCAGTTAGCTGGTCGGCGGCCCCTATACGGATCGTACACCGATCTGGTCAGGTGGGACCAAAATGTCACCATTCCAGTCGGAAAATCCGCTGATACCCCGGTCGACAAATGTTTTCGATCAAGGAAGTTATGGGTGACCAGGGGCGATCGGTGGGTGCCAACCTTTGTGAAGAGCGTCGGCCGATATGATTTTGTCCGAGTCACTAATATCGGTGACAAGCCGCTTACGCTCGACAACAATACTATTGTTGGCATGTGGCTGGCGGATGGGAAAGTGACAAAAAAGATGGGGTTCGTCTCGATCGGATCAAGACGGTATGTTAGTGGCAGAACTTGGCATACCAAGCGACCACCGATCTGATCAGCGATGATGGACCGGTGGAAGAAGATACCTCACCTATGGTGGAACGACCCAGCTATCTAACCACAAATAAGATGTTAATTCGAAGAAAGGAACCGCACTCTCCGGACACGGTGGACCATCAAGCAGATGATCCAAGGTTTGTCAACGTGGTGGCGTCACAAGAACAGGCGACAGCGGAGCCGGAATAGTAAAAGGGGAACATGAGATTGCTGGGGCGGACAACGATGGCGCGCCTAAGCAGATCAACGTCGTTGAAGAGCAGCCAGTCGATAGGGAACAGTTGTGTGCAACCGATCAGGACGGTCTGGGTGATATTGCCCCGGAAGACGATAAAGTTTGTATACATGAGGGCGGGGATCAATATATTCAGGAGTTGGAAAGCCAGATGGCAGTCCTCCCTGAAGTATCTGCTGACCCGACCGAAGTCACCTTGGACGATCTGCAAGTGGGTGATCGAGATGTCAACAGTCCCGATCAGGACGATCAGATAAAGAGTATCATATGGAAGAAGAAACACCTGCTGATCGGGAAAGGCAACGCCTTACCCCCTGCTGCCCGCGGAGCGATCTGTGACATCGACGATGGTGATGCCAAGCCGATCGCCCAGCGATTCCGACGTGTGGCGCCACAGTACCGCGAAAAATTGTCTGATCTTATTAAAGGACTGTTGGCCACCAAGATCATTAAGCCGTCGACCTCGCCGTGGGCCTCACCGATCGTGATTGTGATCAAGAATAACGGTGTCGACATCAGGTTGTGTATCGATTATCGGTTGGTAAATCGGTTGACCAAGCTTATGGTGTACCCGATGCCGCTGATCAGCGATCTGCTAGAAGATCTTGACAAGACCCTATGGTATTGCTCACTGGATATGGCAAGTGGATTTTGGGTGGTTTCGATGACCGATCGGGCTCGCGAGATTTCCGCATTTGTTACGCTGTTCGGTCTCTTCGAGTGGAATAGTATGTCGTTCGGTTTGAAGAACGCGCCCCAGATCTACCAGAGGCTGATCGACAATGCACTGTATGGACATTTCAAGATCAGTATCGATCGGGACCCCACCGAAAACCATGATGTATTTACAGAGGGTGAACCCGATCGGGAAAGGAGGCCGTCCGTTATGGGGAGGCGATCGTATATCGACGACATTCTGATCACTGCTTCGTCATGGATCGATCTGTGCGAGAAGGTCGAACGGTTGTTGGAGACATGCGATCTCTGGAACCTGTCGATCAGTGCTGTGAAGAGTTTTTGGGTCATGTACAAGGTCGCCTATTTGGGTCATATGGTGTCGATCAGTGGGCTGGAGGACAATACCAATGATCTGGAGTCACAGAGCAACCTCCCGTTTCCCAGATCACTGAAGGCAATGCAGTCTTTCTTTGGGAGCTTAAATTACTACAGCCGCTTCATTGAAGACTTCGTGATTTACGCGGCCGTGCTGTACGAGCTCCGGGAAGTCGACTACCATATGTTGCGCGAAGGATATAGGGCAACTTTACGGGAGAGCTGCAACTCTGATCTGCCCGCAGATTTTCCGCAGGTGGAGGCAGACGATCACATGAAGCGTGCAAAGGTTGCTTTCGGTATGCTGAAGGCCAAGATGGCGACGGAACCGATTCTCAGACACTTTTATCCGGAAAAAATGCCGATCGTCATTGTGTCTGCTAGTAAGTGGGCCATTTCTGCCACTCTAGTGCAAGAACATGATGGAGTGTACCACCCGGTCACTTTTACGAGCCGGACGTTGAAGCCGAACGAAGTTAACTATGGGATCGTCGAAAAGGAAGTTCTGGCTTTACTACGGATTTTGGATGTGTGCTACAACCTACTGGTCGGCCGATCTGTAAAGGTTCTTTCGAGAAAGTCGACATTGGCCTGGCTATTATCAGCCAATGGGATGGACGGTCGGCTTGGCATATGGTCAGCGATCTTGTCACAGTGGTCCCTCGAGGTCGTCAAGTGCACCAGGAGAGAGGAGGAGATATTGGGCACATTGGCTGCCAGTATCACCCCTCGTTCTGAAGTGGATGAATCTCTGATGGCGATTTCCCCAAGGAAGCACCCTCGACAGTCAATCTCGCTGCCGCCACCGATCGTCGATCGGGATGAGGAACTCTTGGTCTTGAGTTTCGACGGATCGGCTAGCGTGAAGAAGAAGGTCGGCTCCTATAGTGCCATACTGTGGAAGTTACCACAGTGGTCTATAGTAGCAGCCGCCGCTGATTTCACGCCTGACATAACGGTCAACGAGGCGGAATATCGGGGGCTCCTTCTATGTCTTGATCTGCTGTCATCACAAAATAAAGGGCGGATCATCATATGTGGTGACTCCAACCTAGTGATAAGGCAGATCACCGGGGAGATCGACTGTAAGGCACCACGGCTGAAGTAGCTGAATGATCGGGTGATGAAGGCACCGAAAGATTACCCCAACCACGAGCTATTGCAGGTGAAACGGGATTGTAACAGAAGCGCCGATCACCTCGCAACCCAATCTATGCGGGACCAGATCGGGGCGACGATCACCGAGGAGGCCGTTTTACATAAACTTATGGGCATAAACAGGCTCCCGGAGTTGATCAAGCCCAAGGACAGCCCTGATCCGGTGCATGTGATGGCGTCGACTAGATCGCGAACTCAGAAGTCTCGCTGATCGTTCCCAAAGGAAAGGCTGAACGAGTACGTTGTACAACAGCTAAGGGTGGAACGGATCCTCAAGGCGCAGGACGAAGAAGAGTAGATCGTCAACTTGAAGTCCTATCTGCGCGGTGAACTGTCCAAATTAACGAATGATCAAGCGAAAGAGTGTACCAAGATCGCGGACAGTTACGATGTGGACGACAATAGATTGCTGTATTACTGCCGTGGCATTGATCAAGACAGTGCCGATCGATATCGACTAGCGAAATTGGTGATCCCTGAGTTGCTACAGCCGGATGTCCTTCATCACTACCATGTGAGTCTAGAAGAGGGATATCAAGTCATAGGTAGGACATGCCACAAGATCAGGGCTCACTTTCACTGGAGAGGACTTTTTCGGAGAGTGCAGAAATATGTGGGCTATTGCACAGATTGCGAGACCGGAAAGGGCAGACCGATAATCAAGGGCCGATCGCCCGGAAATATAGAGGCTACTTACCCTTTCCAGGTGATAGTAATGGATCACATACCGTCGCTACCCAGATCGACGCGCGGCAACACTGAGCTGCTGATCTGGATCGACCTATTCACTGGTCTGGTGATCGCAAAGGCTAGTGCATCCCGATCTGCCGAGCAGATCGCCCAGAGTTACGAGGAATGTGTGTTCAGAAGGTTCGGCGCCAGCGAGGTTATTAGACACGATAGGGAACCCGGTTTTTTGGCTGAGGTGTTCCGATCGTTCAATAACATGCTAGGCCAGAAGCAGAGCGCGACGATGGCATATCGTCCGCAGGCGAACGGATCGGCTGAACGCATGGTGCAGACAAAAACAAGTGCTATAAAGATGTACGTGGTCGATCCAGACGAACGTGACTGTGATGAGTATGCAGAGAGACTGGTATTCGCACTCAACTCTTCAACCGATCAGGTCCGAGGAAAAACGTCTTTCTATCTGTCATATGGATGGGACCCTCGATCTACACTTGAAGCGGCGATACCGATCGGCTGCACTCGGACCCGCGATCGCGATGCCCGTCGTTGGCGCATGCAGGTCCAGAAGCATTATCAGCATGCGAAAGAAGTCGTCAATGAAATGTTGCGTCAGGCCACGCAAGATCGAGCAGATCGGAATAACGATCAGGTCCGCCCTCATGGTATTGAACCAGGGGCGAAGGTATGGTTATACCTCGATCGGGTCAAGGAAGGCTATGCAAAGAAGTAGGCTCATATGTGACACGGTCCTTTCCGTGTAGCAGAGCTGATCGGTGAGCATGCTGCCCATCTGATCATGATCGGCACGGATTACAAAGTTTTTCCGATCGTGCACGTGTCCAAACTGAAGCTGGTCAGAGAGTTCCCCGATCGGCCTAAAATGCCCTGTCTGGTGGACGAAGCGGAGAGGTTCGATTTCTATGAGGCTCTGCTGACGGAGGACAGTTGGGAAAGGCCATTGGAAGAGGACGAATTTGAGGTGGAAAAGGTGCTCGATGTCCGATCGTTCAAGAAGACACGTTTCGGTCACACCCCATGAGAATATCTGGTCCGCTGGAAGGATCATGACGAAGCAACTTGGATCGACGAACTCGATCTAAATTGTGGAGCACTGCTACGAGAGTTTGAGCGAGAACGAGTCATTCGGAATCGCTTTGCAGTGATGCAGACTCATGAAGATGAAGATCAAGACACACAGTAGCATCGATCAGTATATCGATCGGTGTGAATATATGTGTAAGGTCTGAATTATTGTGAATTAGTGTGATGAACTGTGATGAACTGGAGTAGTGGAATGACGAACTTGGTGATAATTCTCGCGATGTGGATGGAAACTGTGTGTGATAATGTGTTGGTGCAAGTTTGGAGAAAGTGATGAAATTCGGTCAACTGATCAGGTGATCAGGAATTTGGAAAGAATAATGACATGTATTATGAATTATCTTGTCAGCTAAATGCCGCATCAAGATTCGCAGTCACCCCACAGACGACCGATAGTCAATGTCGGATGGTCTTCGATCTGTTTCTGATGATGATTGCGCCAGGGCTCCTTCCGATCGATCTGTATCAAGGCATCTTTCAGGTCTGTGACCGGCACGTCACATTGAAGACCGGGATACCAGATTCCGTCCTCAGTCAACGCCCCGGGGATCTCAACGTGACGCTTGGCCATATGAAGATACACCGGATACAGGAAGATGTCGATGTCGCACTCGCGGGCCAGCATCCTTACAGTATAAATTGGTATAGGGTCTGGCAGGCCTCGCCCGCCCGACTCCGGCGCTTCTTCCGGTTTTCTGGAATGAGATCAGGCCTTGATCATGTTGCGCTCGATCAGGAGGAAGCACTAGATAGTGTGTAGACTCCCAGATCGCTTGGCTGTAGGCTTCTTTGAAGGCCTTCACTCGACCTACGAACGAGTCGATCCACGCAGTGGACGCAAACATGGACCCCAGCTTGGGGCGGATGAACACTTTCCACGGCTGATCTGCATACAGACGGGCGATTGGTGGTGCTGTGACCAGGTCCGCCCGCCATGCAGAAGCCGACAGGAGCCTTTGAAGCTGGAGGGAAAGACAGGAGTCTGGACACGATAGAGACCGGCTAGTATCTGCTTGGTCAGGGCCGATCGGTGTAAGCTATCGATCCGCCCCGGTGACCATGGCAAAGTGGCATCTGTAGTCAGCGATGGAATAGGTCGATCTACGGTCAACAACCCTTTCAATCGGGCGTGATTGCGCAGCCCAGATGTGCCGGGCTGGAACGAAGGCACCGATCCGGTTGACTCACGCGTCCGTGCAACACCATCACCCTGGGAGCTGATCACCTTATCTGCACCTGATGCAGGCTTCGCGGGAACAGGACCTCGGCGCTGATCGGATCGGGACTTGGATAAAGCAGTGATCAAGAACTCAGAATCTCCCGATTCGTTCCCCGAGCCCTCTCCGGAGGAGATCTCCATATGCTTGGTGTGAGCAGCGCGGGGGAGTAAGGGCTCATCCGATTTGATGGTAATGGACGTGCCACCTGCGTCCGATCTTGGGCTTGGAAGATGCGCCAGCGTCTTGGCTTTCTTCTGAGGCACCGCTTGCTTCTCCTCGAGTTCGGAGTCGCGCGCTATGTCCCGCGCCCTTGAGCCCTTCGACGCGTCCTTACGCTTCTTGAGAACTTTTGGAATTTTGGAGTGCTTACTTTTAGCCAATGGGTGGCGTCGCTTCCGATCTTGATGCAGATCGACCAGAACGGCCGATGCAGACCGGTCAGCGCTAGAGCCTTTAGCCGGACGCCAGTGCAACAAGTCGGTCAACTGTTGATAGCACCGATTCACGGCCACCCATCGACGGTCTGACTCCTGGGTCCATCCGTCCGATCGGCTCTGGAAATACTCGACCTTCCCGATCTGGTCCCTGAGCACGACCTGCAACTCTCCGATCTGCCGCTCCAGGTCACCATGTTGGGTACGGAGTAAAGTCCGATCGGCCTGATCTTCCAACCTCTGCCGGTTGACCACCGCGAGCTGTTCCAGGAGGTGTGACTGGTAGGCCTCGAAACGAGACAGATCTTGCCGTGCGACGATCAGCCCGTCCAAGATCGGTCGGAGCTGATCGCAGTGGTCATGTGACTGCCGATCAGCCGCGAATAAAGCGTCGAACGTTTTGGCGATGTCGGAGGGCAACCGATATACACGCAAAGGAGGGTTAGAGCAGACCCAAGACGAAAAGCAGACCGATAGGCTTACCGCGCGTTGTTTGTTGGGCGATCTGGGCCCGGAGATGTGCGTTTTCAGCGATCACCTCCTGAAACTTCGTGGACATGGGTACCAACGTATCCACCTCCTTCCGCAGTTTCAGGAGTGAAGAATTCTTGACGTCCAACTGCGACTGGAGCTCTCGGACCGTTTTCCGGAGCTGATCGACCCCGATCTGATGCCCATCCGGTGTGTCGGACTCTGGAGTGTTTCAAGAGCTATCAGATCGGCCCGATCTGATAGACGAATGGATATGGGGCGATGAGGAACACAGGGCACCTGCAGCAACGAACGTCAAGAGTGGTCACAAGATGATCAGGTGTGCAAGGCAAGTACCTGGCGAAGGTGGACTCGAAGATCTGTCCATTGGTGAAGTCCGCTACTGTAAAGATCTGGAATATGGTGAGATCGGGTCGCTACCGTTGCGCGGCTACGACCAGACTCAGGGGCGGCTGTGGTGAAGCGGACTCGAGAATTTTGGTCGCTTTGTGTCAGCAGCACACCGATCGGCTTATCGGCGATCGGATTGGTGGAAACCAAGGAGGCTTTTAAGCCTATCGCGTGCGAGGGGTGTCAAGAACACGGATTTGGGTAAGTCACATGATATTGCGTGTACTTACATATTTTCATTTTTGTACATATTGGGACCGTAGGGAGATAGGATTGGTTAGTTTAGGTTTTGCTTGGTTTTGGTTTTACCGAGTCGTTGTTTGGTGGCCCTTAACTCAACAAGAAGTCGTTACATCTTTAAGTACGATAGTCGCCTCTGCACGCCGCAGAGTGTTTGGGAGCAGATGGTCGAGTTATACCCTCTATCTCGTTATACCCGGACGGTACGCGTTACAGACGCACCTGGCCCGCCGGAAGTCCCTCGACGGGAGTACGTATTGGTCGGCTTCACAAGCTCAAGTTGTACACGTTTGGAACGTGTAATCGAGTATTGGATTGTTACGTGGAGATATCGTTCGTGGAGTTTATCACGTTCTCATTGGATCTCTATATTGGAGTATTGGACTTTTATTCTCGTATTGGTTAGGCTCTACGATCGGTTAAGCGATCTTCCCTTTGGAGTATACTTACTCGGAATGTAATTGGTCTGCCCGTACCCAGGGTGAAGAGTTCCGCCCAGGGTACACCACCCAGCACGGTCTCACGTTTTTAGACCCCACATCTATTCCCAGCGACGATCCACCAAGTGTGTAACCAGCCCATTCCATCTGGTACACAAGGTGAGATGACGAACTAATCGGACCAGGCCTCCTATGCTGATGATCGGTCGTCTGCTAGCAGCGGACGATCAGATCGTATCTTAGGCGAAGGTTAGCGGGGTACCCACCCCCCGTCAGTTGGAACGCTGGGCACGATGGTGGTCAGGTTCTCGACACTACGGTGTTCGATTTTGAACTTGACACCACCACATATTCACATCATCCTTCCCGTTTGCAAGAGATTTGTCGACTTTGACACCAATCGATGTGAAGGCAAAAAAAGGATCTTTTACGCCCTCACGTTGTTGCGGAGTTCCTGGGCGATAGGATCCTGCCTCGTGTACAGATCGAAGAGTTCTGGTGGCAGCGGGATCTAAACCACCGCAACCCGGCTGTTGCTGTAGCCCATCGATAGAAGTTCGCATTTGAACTTGAGCGCTGAACATTTAACGCAGCTAGCAGGTGGCGGTATACGTTGTGTCTCGAAAGCTGGAGTTTCACTGAAGTTTGTGCCGGCATGAGAAAGGCTTGATGCATGGCTGCCATTTGATGCCTTGCCGCGTCTCACGTGCGTCGAAGCGCTGCATGCTGACCATCTGCATTAAGCTTTGTTACCGCCTGCGCCTCGGCATTCCTACGCCGTCGTTACTAGGTTTGTTGCTCAGTTTCGCCCTGACGGGAAACTCACACCTGGTCCCTTTTCGGCTCATCGTTCCTCGACGGTCTGGTAGAAAGTCCTGCGTGTTATCGCCAAGTTGAAGCACCCTGAAAGCGATCTGTTGTCAATCGAATGGGATGGCTATGGCCAAATGCAGTTGGTTCACTGGAAGGCCTCAAAACCCGAGGTCGCTTCAGATGGAAACGTCGAGTTGGAGGTTTCAGAGAGGGATCATCGGTCATTCGGGCAGTGGGGAAGACCGCTTGGATGTAGTAGACGGAAAACAAAAACTGGCCAGCAGCCACGGGTAATTTGTGGGGGAAGGGGGAATTCGGGGGAGCTATTCTGGGGCGTCCGACGCCGGAAAGCGTTACACAGACACTTCGCGCTTAGTAGTATAGATTAATTATACCTTTCTCATTCAATCCATAAGAACCAAAGACATGATATAGCTAGGAGGTAGATTTTTTAAGAGTGATGTACAGTCCACTTTATTTTCAACATTCCTAGATTTTGCGAGTATACATCAATCCCAACCTTAGATTCAGCTTCATTCGACCTCAACAGAAGAAATACGGCTTTACTGGTTTGGATCGAATCTGCTGCCATCGGAATCAGAGTCTCCCAAAACTCAACTTGCGGAGATATAGAATAGCACCCTTTTCTTGGTGGTCATCAAATTTCAATTGAGATTCACAAAACAAAAAGAGCGAATGATGTTTTAATCCGTATATCCGTTTTGTAACAGGACTGAGACTGTTACAGGCTTACACTGTGTTGTGCGAGGAAGCGCGCAATACAAGAGGGGTAGTGTAACACGACTGATCCTGTTACAGGCTTACATTGTATCTTGCGAGGAAGCGCGCAATACAATAAGGGCAGGATTAGTTGGTAACAACTAATCCTATACTAAAAGTAAATATAAATATTTACTTATGGGTTAGAACGCAAAATTAAGAGTGTTTATTTAATGGGTGGTTAGCGGCTATTAGTATAGTAACTATCTAATTAATATAATAATATCAAGTATTCAACAAACTGTACTATTAGTTAACCTACAAGATTCGGTATTTATACCGAATCGACTTTTCCTTCGTAGATTATAATAACTTATAATCTATTATTTAAATTTCAGACAACGCGTCTGAAATTTAACTGTGATATTCTAACTTGAATATCAATTATGTAATGGCACCCCATTACATCACCCCCACATAAGGTGATTGGCCAATAATAATTCTTATTTTGGCCAATCATAGGTGGCACTTGTTGGTCGAAATTTCTCATTCACCAACTGATTGACCATCGACTCGATGGTCAAAGCACACGGCGGCGCTCTAAAGAGCGCCGCTGAAAACATCGAAGGAGCTTCTTCCTCCGCCTCAGCACTAGGTGCTGAGGTGTTGAGTGACAACGGTGACGCTGCATTAGCAGCGTCAACTACGCAAAGGTCGGAAGACGTACCGTCTTCGACCACAGATGCTGCTAAGGCGGCATCTGGCAAGAAACAGGGAGATGTTGCTACTGCAACATCTTGCACAATGGCAACTTCCGAATGGCGTGTTGCCAAGAGGGCCATGTTCGGGAGTTCTGACTCCGAACAAAGTGATGGGGATACAGCTGTACCCACTAAAGGATCTAGCGTGTCGAAACTCGCTAGGTGCTCATCACCTAACAGCGATGACGACTCTGGTGTCGCTGTCTGCTATGACAGCGACAATGATCATCACAGGTGGTTGCGGGAACGCAGAGCCCCACCTGGACCAAGTACTTCTCCACGTCGGGGTGATTTAACCCCGGCGCGTGGTGTTGAAGCAGGCGGTGCTCCGCCTGCTAAAAGGGCATGAACAGAAGCGGCGCCTGCCGCTTCTAAAGCGTATCATCGTACGGAACCACATGTTCCGTACAGAGTGGGGTTTTGGACCGCTGTCTGGGATGTTGCCCCCAACAGTGGCGGTCACCGTAAACGGGACTGCCAGTATGCGTTGTTCGATATCAACGTGCTGGATGACTGCGAAGACATCCAGTAACGTCGATTCGATCGAAGTACAGACGATAGACGTCTGTACTTTATTGACCTCTTTTTCCAGGTTCGATATTATTCGAGCCGGAAAGGATCAAGGAAGAACAGGAACGATAAAGACGCCCTGACTCAGAGTTGGAATGCTTTTGTTGATAACTACAACAAAATCCCAGATGATTACGTGAATAAAGTTCACGTAATGCGCGAGCGCTTTTTAAAGCACTCACGAACAGGCAAAATGGAATACATCCATTATGCTTGTATCAAAAAAGGGTTAAAGTTTGGTGTCCCTTCTCACCTCGTTTGCCCCGGTGTCCGCAGGGCGCTCCTCGTATGTCAGAGGAGGAGTTGCGGGGGTACGGTGGTTTTCCCGTACCCGCCGAAATTCAGGGCTTAATCGATGCCCTAAATGCATCAACACCTAGTGTTGATGCTACTTCGCATTATGAGTTTGAGACTCCTTCTCAAACTCAGTTAAAAGGTCTGGGGCGTCGGCCCTCAGAACCTCAATCGGCTCCCAAGAGTCGAACTCTTGGGGGTAACCCATCCAGCGTACTAAGTACTCGGTACGCTGCCCCTTCTTCGAAGGAACCGATCTCTTTGAGATCAAGCGCTCGAGAATGTATCGCTTATTCCCCTGATTATCGATCAGGGGTGGCGAAGGTTGAGAATTCCCTCGCCGTCGTTGTTGCGGAGCATGGTTCTTTGCTCCGCAAACTCGAGGAGGGTTATTCCTCCTTGAGCAGCGATATGTCTCACTCTGTGAAGACATATCGGTCTCTTCGCGAGGATGTCCGCGACATCCTCGGGGCGCACACTGCCCTTCAGCAGAAGAATGATCTTCTGTACATCGAGCTTTCCCGCTGTAAGGAAGAGCTCGATCGGCACAAGGCTGATCTTGAGCAGTCGAAGGCGGAGGTAATGACTCTCCGCTCTGCTCATCAACGGCTGAAGCCGATTACAATTCTCTCTTGGGAGACTTGGAGAAGCACGGTATCTTCCGTGGTTCTGCGTCTTGTCGTAAGACGAAGACGTATAATACGTTTTTAGCCGCCCAACATAGAATGTTGGGTGGAGCCGCATTGCTGTGGGAATGTCTAAAGTATAGGCATTCCCCCAAATCTCTTGGACCTTGAAAGGTTCAATGTACTTAGGAAGCAACTTCCGTGTAGGGAAGTTGCTTATTGCATGTATAGGCAAATTGTTAGTACTTAATAATACCAATTCGCCTTTCCGAAAGGAGTTTTTGCTCTTCCTTCCTTGCTTGTCTGCATTTTGCTTCTGCTTGTCCAAAGCTGAAGCAAATGCATCTTTTATATAGCGTATTACAGCTTGGCGCTGTAATACGAATTCATTTACTGCTTTATCAGCAGTAGGTGCGTTGCCCTCATTGTCTGCAGCCATTTATGCAGACACATATTCATCATATGCAGCTTCAGTTTCATTTGAAGCTGCTTCCGCTTCTACTGTACTTTCCGTAGAAGGGCCATTGTTTTGCTCACAAGTTGCAGTTGCAACTTGCTCATTGACTCGCTCAAAATTTCAGCGGGTTCCTCCCCCACTTAGAATTGGCGTACCGCCAAGTAAAGCTGTGGTTCGTGGATGCCTTAAGGCATTCACGTAGAACGGTGTATGCTTAGTTGAGCATGCACTGAATTGTAAATCGCGAATTCAGTGAGTGGCAGATAGTCACTCCACTGTTCAAAGGCATGTGCGTGTGATCGCAACATGTCTCCGAGAACGCGCTTAACCCGTTCCGTCTGCCCATCCGCTTCCGGATGGTCCGCAGTTGACATCTTCAACTGGGTTCCAAACAATGAGAACGTTTCTTGCCATAAACGTCCTGTAAATCTCGGATCTCGATCCCAGACAATGTCTTCCGGCATTCCGTGCAAACGTAATACCGTATCAACGAATATCCACGCTGTTTGAGCGGCGGTTACATTCGCTGATACTGCAGTAAGATGTACCATCTTACTGAAACGGTCTACAAAGACCACTATTCCGGTCTTCCGACTATTGTCGGGTGGAAGACCGAATACGAAGTCCATTGAAATAGACTTCCAACACTCTGTCGTAACCGGCAGAGATTGCAGCGAAGCCTGTGCAGACTGCGCAGGCTTAACGCGCTGGCAAATCTTACAAGCGCGTACGTTTCGGGGCATCATGATACTCAAACATAATTTGATGTTTTAGATCATCGTCGTTTGGAACGACGATGCGACTTTCATCTTTTTGGTCTGTGCTGTAAAGCAGCAGAACATCGTGCAGTCGATATCGATGATCGCAAGCGCGAGGAACTCTGGGAGTTCGTCGCGCTTCTAACTTGATTGATTACTTAAGTAATCAATCAACAGACGTGTTTCCTCGTCTGTTTTGTACGCCTCGCGTACTTGTCGTATAATTGACGACGACAAAGAAGTGCAACGGATCGCGTTTGCACTGGCACCTTCGGTTACGGACGGTTTCGTATCGTAATCGGGCCTTCGTGATAGCGCATCCGCTATCACGTTCAACTTTCCGGGTTTGTATTCAACCGTAAAGTTGTAATCAGCAAAGAATGACAGCCATCGAGCCATTCTTTGAGAAATGTGTGGTGAATTCACGGCCGTGCGTAGCGACGCATGGTCCGTGTAGCCACAAACGGTCTATCTCTCAATAGATAGATCCGAAACTTATCCAGTGCGTACTTCATGCCAAGGAGTTCCTTGTCATGCACTGTATAGTTGCGCTCGGCTGGGAGCAACTGACGTGATTGATAAAAGATTACGCGATCACGATCATCGTGATCACGCTGCATCAAAGCACAGCCGATAGCAAAATCGCTCGCGTCGCAAACGACGTGGAACGGACGCTCGTTATCGGCTATAGCCAAGACAGGCGCTTCAGTCAAGCTTTGCTTGACTGCATCAAAAGCATCTTGACATTGGGTATCCCAATGCCATTCGACATCTTTCTTAAGTAATTGAGAAAGAGGTCGTATTAACCCAGCATGGTTGCACGAATACTTGTGCAAATATGTTGCCAACCCAAGGAACTTTCGAAGTTCCTTAACGTTGTTTGGCGTAGGCCATTCAACGATCACCCTGATCTTTTCTGGATCAGAGCGCACCCCGTTCTTGCCCACAAAACATCCAAGAACGGGTATCTCAGGTGCACCAAAGGTGCACTTCTTTAGATTTGCATAGAGCTTATGCTTACGCATAAGCTCTAATACTCGACATAGATGTTCCCTATGGACATCTACATCGCTTTTATCGTGTTCACCCTTACTATGGATGAACACGTCATCGAAATAACTCGGTGCGAATTCTCGCACCGGGCGTAAATAGATGCGTTACGCATCTGTTAAACGTAGCAGTGGCATTTCGAAGCCCCTGCGGCATAACAAGACACTCCCAAAGCATGCCGCTTGGGGTGCTTACCGCCGTGAGAGGGATATCCTTCTCACGCATTAGGATTTGATAAAATCCATCTCTTAGATCGAGAGCAATAAAGATGGTGCTCCAGCACATGCCATCAATGATGACATCTTTCCGCGGATTCGGCGTCTGCGCCGGTACCGTCGCTGCGTTCAATTTGTTGTAAGCGTGAACGATTCTCCACCCACCTGTGGACTTTTCACACAAAAGGTGGGGGTAGAGTGAGGTGAGATAGACTCCCGCACTTGGCCGGCTTTACGACGAGCTTTGAAAAACTCGTCGATCGCTTATACTTAATCACGCGGCAACGGTCATTGCCGCGTGACACAATACTTCGTGCCTGGACCGAGGTCAATTTCATGACGAGTTCCCTTATCCTTAGGGAGCTCGCTAGGTACTTCTTCTGGGAATACGTCAGCATATTCCCGAAGTACCTCATAAAATGGGGAGTTCGCTTTAAGCGACTCCCAGATCTGCGCTTCAAAGCGCCAAACTTTGGTTTGATCATTGGGAACCTCGTTCCCAATGTTTTCCACTTGTAATGTGGATATTCGTTCACGAATATCCACTACATCATCTGTTGCAACGATGATACAGATCTGTTCGATCTGGCCATCGTGCAAGTTTCTCACAAACTTCTTCCAGATTAGCGCTGGATGAGCCATCACCTCCGAACCTTCTTTCGGAGGGTGTTCCATCAAGAGAGACTGGGTAGCTAATCCGGTCTCCGTTTGCGTCAAGACGTTGATCGTCTCGACGGAACTGTCCATGCAATCAGACGCACTCGTCTGATTGACTGCTACACGGTGATTACGATTCACCGTGTGCGAATACTCATCATCATGGTGGCCACTGCCTACCATGGAATTTTCTTGGCGATCAGATGTGCTCGTCTGATCGGCCGCCTGTTCTGCGACACGGTGGTCTTTATCACCCGTGTGCATGGCTAACGCAACGTGGTGGGCACTGGCCATCACGGAGTTGTGCTTACGATTGCACTCGATCGTGAGTTCACTCTCATCAACACGGAATTCTTTCATCGTGTTGGAACCTTCGGTCGCACAGTGGGTGTTTCCCACTGTGGATACTATTTCATTCTCACGGTGGGTGTTTCCCACCGTGGATACCACTTCATTCTCACGGTGGTCTTTATCACCCGTGGAATGTTTCTCTCCAACACGCAACGACTCTTTTGTTGCGTGTGGTAGTCCCTCTGGACTCTCACCAGCGGAGGTACCTTCCGCTGATCGTGTCGGAACAGACCTGGTGGTGCCATCGCTATCCACCAGACTGTACGACGCTGCGGTTGTATCTTCTGAAACAGCCGGATTACACACAGGGTGATAAGATCCTGTGGGTCCTCCGCAGTCGATCGATAGGTTAACCCAGTCGATCGAAGGTTTAAACTTGGACATCCATGGGATTCCAAGTATTGTCGTAAAGCGGACTTTTTTTATTAGGCTAAAATAGGGCCTAATGTTGGACATTTTATTAGGCCCATAGGGGGCCTAATATTATGACTAATATTAGGACCTAAATTAGGGGCCTGATAGTGGACGCAGATAGTGGATACAGTAGTACATAATTAGGTACCGCCATGTGTACCACGGTGGGTACAGTAGTACGTACCACCGTGGTGTACATAGACAGGAAGGGACACGGAAGATGTGCTGATTACTTACAGGTACGCGGCGGACACCAGCGAACAAACAAGGAACAAGCGGAAAAATCAGGTCGACTGATGGACGGAAGGCGTTTCGAATGGACGATGCGGATTGGTTGAAAGTAGGAACAGGGTAGATCTAAGGTCTTAATTTCTAATATAGTTCTCCTTTTGTGTACGATCGCGCTGATCGTTTTTTGGGAAGTCACCTTTGCGCCCCCACCTTATTGAAACCTCTACGTCCCGGGCGGGAGCACTAAGTGTGTTTTTGGCCCACCGGTTGGCGTAGAGTGTGAGAACTCACCCCGCAACTCCGCCCGCAGTGTCTGCGGTTCTTCGCTTAAAGGTTTTTGGTTTTGGGAACGTGATCGAGCAGTGCTCTCACCTCTTCCCCGTGAAATTAACGTTTGGCCCCTAGAGTTCGGCTGCTTTAAGCGCTCCACGGGAACTCTAGGTGGATTTTAATATAAATACCTTTTCCTCATATAGTCTAGGCTAGGAGCGCATTGATTTGGGCGTTCCTTAGATGTTTGACGACTTAGAGGCTCCGCGATCAGGCAGTGAAGACTTCCGCTGCCTGATCAAGTACCCCCCCCCCTACCGATCAACACCTGATCGACACTTTTTGCGAATCGTGATCGTGATCGCTGATCGCAAATCGCGCCAACTGCTACTTGAACGACTTCCGGTTCTTGATCAAGTCTTATCAAGGTATATTACGACTGGGCAGCAGTTTTTAGCCCCTGATCGAGCCTTTCAGTACCAGATCGCACTTGCGATCAAGACACCTGATCGCATCTGCGATCAAGGCAGAATATTGTTGATCGACGGTTATTAACGTCATCCAAAGACTGATCAAGCCTGATTACCACTGATCTACATCGTTTCAGCGCCTGATCGCGTCGGACTGCCGCCTGATCGCACTTGCGATCAAGACGGAATATAGCTGATCGTCGGTTATTAGCATCGGCCTAAACTTGATCAAGCCTGATCGCGGCTAATTGACGTGGTTTAAGTACCTGATCGCACGTGATCACGCCTGATCGCATCGGTTGTATCGTCACAAGTTAGTTAATTCAATCTTGCACCAAGAATTCGCTGTGCGCTGTCCCCGCCACCTGAGGAGCGACCCACGCCTAGCCGTCGGGTACACAAGGTGAGCAAGAACACAAGCAGTCGAAGACATCCGGAGGACCCCCTTCGTTAGTCGGCAGTCTGGGCGCCGTGGTACCGCCTGATCAAGTCTCAAAAACTTCGATCAGCCGCTCCACCACAGTGGTGCGCGTGCCCGGATCTTTGGGCGACGCGGGATATCACCGCGATTCTACGCAAGATAGCGCGGATGTGAAAGTGAAAACGGAAGCTGAAGCAGAGGTTAAAATCAAGGTGGAAAAGGAGGAGGTGGTTGTGACGACGGAAGGCAGTTCGCCGTCGTCATGCTGAAGAAGAAAGGAAATGCCGATCATCAGGACCTGGGGAGGAATCCAGATGAGGTAAAGGAGGAGAAGCATCAACCACCTCCCGAGGCTCCTTCGGGAGCCCATGTGGATTATAACTTGCGTTATGATCCGCCAAAAATACTTGTATATAATGATCCAGATTGGGATCCGATGGAGAAGTATTACAAGACCGACCAACCGAAGATGTTGATCAAAGCGCCTGGGTCGGAGAGCGACGAAAGCCGATCAAGTACGCCGCCAACGGAAGCCGATCTGGTAAAGACGTTTTACCAAAAGATTTACCAAGAGCACCGAGAAGATTACCTGTTGACGAACTCGATCATGAGCCGGCTCGGGGTCACGATCAGCGGGAAGCTGAGTAGACCGGTCAAACAGCCAATCACGAAGGGAAAAGATAAGCTAACGATTGTGCTAAGGCTAATACGCCTGATAAAGCAGTCTGGTCTGATAACAGGCGCCTACGATGCCGAGGAAGTATTCGATCAGGACTCCGAAGATCTGGCAGAGGCCACCCAGCTGTTGTATTCCCTGTTGATACCTATCTTGGGCGAAGCAGACGATGAAGATTTCCCCAGTCCACCACCACAATCCCCGTTGAAGATTGAGGCAAGTCCGTCAATCAACGTAGCGGGACATTCGGGGTCATCGTGCTACGAATCTGCCCCTTCAGAGGGTGACGATCAGGGAATTGAGTCAAGTAGCGCTGGGAGTATGGAGCCCAAGATAACCAGAATGGAAGTTTGCCAAAAGGACAACTACAAATTGCCGGTTGTCAAGACGGAACCTCAGTCGGTCAAGACAGAAAACGATCAAGGGCCACAGTGGCAGATGTTTTTTGACAAAGCCATGAAGAAGTTTCTAGCTGAAGAGAGCAGTAAGTGGGCACCTGGATTCGTTGGCGCCAAAATCCGCCAGCCAAATCAAGGAAGAGCTGCGTCGATCAAGGATGTCGATATGGAGTCCGTACACTCGTTGCGTGGTCAGCAGTCGAAACCAGATAGGTCGACGACGGTAAAAGATGTGGATATGGAATCCGTGCACTCGTTTCACGATCAACGGTCTCAAATTGACTACGTCGACCCTGATGAACCGATCACACTGCCACGGCGAGCCACAGTGGCATCCGCGTATACTGGGACATCTGATCAGCAGCCAATTGCCAGAATTCGGATGTCTGCGATCAGCGTTTGAAAGAATTTTCGGGAAAAGAAGGGGATGAAGATCAAGCGAGGAAATGGATCAGTCGTCTCAAGTCAGCATTTATGCGCGATCAAGCTTCTGATCCTGAAAAGTGTCTAATCCTGGGCGATTTACTGAAGGGACCAGTGCGCAACTGGCATCGACAGTTGAGTAGAACCACCCGATCAAGTTGGAAAAGTCTCGTGGATGAATTCGAAGTACAATACTGTGGAACTGGTCAATAGGTATCCCGCCAGTATTATTATATGAAGCAGCGATCAGACGAAAGTCCTATCGAATATTTGCACCGACTGAATGTGGTGGGACTGCGAGCTAAGTTACCGATCAGAGATGGACCGCCCGAAAATCTGCGCGAACATGTCCAACATTTTCTGGACACTCTGGCCAATCGCGAACTCACCGATCAGCTGGCTGTCCTACGCTTGGATCGTGCTTCGAACCTGGAACAAACGTTGCGGGCATACGCACGCAACAAGTGGTATCAGCCAACAGCGGCAGTAGGCACCAGCAGATTCCGCCAAAAATCCGGCGACGATCGATCACCGGCCGCGACGCGAAAGCCTAGGGGCGTACGTGCGATCAAGGTAACGTCTGGGAGCGAAGAATAAAGTGCTGACGATAGTGGAAGTGATGGCGATCAGCGCCGCTATATGATTGCTACTATGCGCGATCAACCAGGGGCGCACGATCAGCCTAGAGAGTCACGATCAGGCAAACGAAGCGACTCCAACGCAGTCGATCAAGGGGCGATAAAGAAGTGCAGTCATTGTGGATCGATCAGACACGACAACTTACGTTGCTGGAAGCGCCTGACTTGCCTGAAGTGTGGCAATAAAGGACACCCCACCGATCAATTCCTGTACGTCTTCCGAGCATGCGGAGAGATTCACGATGCGGGGAAGTGCCCTGTGAAAGAACTTTACAACCGCATCCGCCAGTGGTATAACCCTACCAAGCATGAAGGACTGTTGCCCAAGGAAGCCGAAGATTTGTTAAACTAGGACGCTCGCCAGGTTGGAATCTGGTACGAGACGAGCGTTCTAGTTTGTGTATTTTTGCATTTGTGGATAAGAAGAGGGCTGATCGAGTAGCAACAAGAGATAAGGAAAAACGCGATCAGCTTGATTTACCACGATTGACTAATTTCCATATTGATGAGTTTTCTCGATCACCTGTGATCATGGAAGTCGAATTACTTCCAGGCGAATCGCGTGGATATTGGAAATATCACTCGCCAAAGAAATGGTTCAAGCAAGCCAAGGCGAGTGGAAAAATCAATAACGAGCGAGCTATGATATTATTTGATTCTGGTGCCGAAGTGTCGGTCATCGACTCAACCTTTGCTCGTAAGGTGGGTTGTCGGATTGACACGAGTCAAACACAAGAATGTGTCGGCATTGGAGAAAGTGCATACCAAACAGAAGGACGTGCAAAAATCAAGATTGCGCTAGCGGGCTCATTGGTTTATTATTTCCAGGCATGGGTGGGCAAACTTGTTGGTCAAGATGCCATATTGGGTATGGATTTCATGATACCAGCTGGTGTTCGATTAGATATCGCTCATGGCGCACTAAGTTTACCTGGCGAAGTGATCATCCCACTGGAGGGACGTCGACAGCTGTATGGGTAGAGCGGTAATTATATGAAGCTCGATAAGTATGAACAGATCCCAGTAGGTCTATCAGCCGAAGTACGAATTTACGATCAGCGATCTCGCAAGTTGTGGATTACTCGTGGAAGAGATTGGGTCCCCACTATCGCTAGGGGCGCGGGCAATTTGAGGTATTTACGTGTTACGAACATCGTCGATCACCCCATCATTGTTCAAGAAGAGACTATTTTAGGTATTTGGATGAACAAAGATGATGTTCCCCGCCGCCCCGGATTTGTTTCGATCGGGTCCAACCGTTACAAAGAGTGGCAAAATCTGGCATATCAAGCCTCCACCGATCTGGTATCTGACGATCAAGAAAGTGTCGATCAGGGTCCATTAGTCGAGAAGAAGGAGTATCCAACTCCTCGAAGTATCTTAGTACGTCCCACGGACACGATCGTCGCATCTGTATCGTTGGTAACCGAAGGGGCGCAAAAGGTGCAAGGGGTGCAAGAGGGTGCAATCAGGGGCCGGAAGTGAAAGGTCCGACCCTCAATCATGGAGTTGAACAGCCTGTTTGAAGCGATACACCTACTCAAGATGCGTGTAATCACCCTGTCTCAGTTAGCCCCAGCGAATTCGACGTGACACCTATTGACGATCAGGTTTGTTATCACAAAGGTGGAGATTTGTATGTGGAAGAATTGGAGAAGAAGCTTGCTACGTTACCCGAATTGTCTGCAAGCACCGAAGAAGTAACCGAAGATGATTTGCTAGTCGGAGATCCCACAGTCAACACAGTGGAGGAGATAGATCAACTTCGCGAAATAATTTGGGAGAAAAAACATCTGTTGATCGGGAAGGGAAACGCGTTACCCCCCCCCCGCTGCACGAGGAGTTGTTTGTGATATCGATTTGGGTAATGCGCGCCCTATCGCCCAAAAGTGCCGGAAAGTGGCCCCACAATTTCGCGAGAAGTTGTCGGCCCTGATCAAGGGGTTGCTAGCAACTAAGATCATTCAGCCGTCAACGTCACCCTGGGCATCGCCTATAGTGATCATCGTGAAAAAGAATGGGGTCGATATTCGTCTATGCATCGATTATCGCGCGGTGAATCAACTCACGCGTTTGATGGTGTGCCCAATGCCCCTGATCACCGATCTACTCGAAGATTTGGATAAAGCGTTGTGGTTTTGCTCTTTGGATATGGCGAGTGGTTTCTGGGTCGTGTCTATGACCGATCGAGCACGTCAAATTTCGGCGTTTGTCACTCCATTTTGATTGTTTGAGTGGAATAGGATGCCCTTTGGCTTCAAGAATGCTATGCAAATTTATCAGCGGTTGATCGAAAATGCACTATATGTATATCTTAGGGTCAAAGACGGTGCAGATGAATCAGCTGACGTATTTACAGCAGGAGAACCCGACCAAACGCCGGACCCGTCTGTGCTGCAACGGCGATCATATATCGATGATATATTAATCCCTGCACCTACTTGGTCCACCCTATGCGATAAGGTGCGGCACTTGCTGGAAAAGTGCGATCAATGGAATTTTCCGATCAGCGTGGCTATATCGTACTGGGGGCGAAGCGAAGTGCCCTATTTAGGACATCACGTCTCTTGCCGCGGGTTAGAAACAAATCCAAAGAACCTGGACGATCTGATCAATTTGCCTTTCCCTGGCACCTTACGTGCTATGCAATAGTTCTTGGGAAGCCTAAATTACTATCGTCGATTTATTGAAGATTTCGCAATTTATGCCGCCGTGCTTTACGAATTGAGGGAGATAGATTATCAAGAGTTGAAGAAACGATCACATAGTGAGGCGGAATCAAATCACGAGGATGATCGACTAATTAGAGCAAAAGTGGCATTCAGCATGCTGAAGGCGAAGATTGCATCAGCTCCAACCCTGCGGCACTTTGACCAGGACAAGACGCCGGTGATCGTGGTTTACGATAGCAAATGGGCAGTATCCGCCGCTCTAGTACAAGAATACGATCAAGTGTATCATCCCGTCGCATTCGCTAGACGAACGTTGAAAAGCGGTGAGCTGAATTACAGCCCCGTCGAAAAGGAAGTTCTGGCGCTTTTACGAATTTTGGATGTTTGTTTCACGATGCTGGTCGGAAAGACGATCACCGTTTTATCACGTCTATCTACATTGAAGTGGTTACTAACATCCAATGGGTTGGACGGACGATTAGGTAGATGGGCTGCGATCCTATCACAGTGGGACCTCGAGATCAAGAAATGTGTTCATGGAGAAGAGGAGGTGCTAGGGGCGTTAGCCGCAAGCATCACCCCTCGCACCGAAATTGATGAAGCGTTGGTCGCGATCGCACCGAAAAAGCAACCGCGGCAGATGATCGAAGTACCACCTCCCACGGTTAAAAAAGGTGAAGAACTTTACGTGATCAGTTTTGATGGATCGGCAAGTGTCAAGCGACGTGTGGGTGCATTTGGTGCCATTGTGTGGAAGTTACCGGAATGGAAGATTATGATCGCGATCGCCGATCATGCACCGGATATCACTGTGAATGAAGCAGAATACCACGGATTGCTTTTAAGTCTGGACTTGTTGGCACGATATCCCAAAGGAAAGGTGATCGTGTGTGGGGACTCTAATTTGGTGATCCGGCAAATGCGAGGAGAAATGGAGTGCAAAGCTCCGCGATTACAAGTGCTACAGCAGCGTGCATTTAACCTCCTACGCGAGTGGAGTGATCATGATTTGGTACATGTCAAGAGAGAGTGGAATAGGAGTGCAGATCACATTACCACCATGGCTATGCAGGGTGGAACAAGAGTTGAGATCGAAGATGAGAAACAGCTGGAAGGATTAGTTGATTTCAACCGTCTACCCGAAGTAATCACATGGAACGAAGATCAATCCGCCCCGCAAGTGCTAGTGACGACCCGATCACTTGACCACCGGCAACCACGACCGTCAACATGGACCGATGTACCAGTAGCCGGAATAAGAATGGAACGGGTGAAAAAGGCACAGGATGAAGAGAAATGGATCCACGATTTGCGGTGTTATCTGTACGGTGACGTTATCCAATTGAGCGCAGACGAGGTGAAGGAGTGTGCGAAAATTGCTGACAACTATGATGTTGACGAACAAGGATTACTGATTTACTGTGGAAATGCGGCTAAAAGGAAAACCGGGGATGATCAGGATGATCAAGATGATCGCCGATCGTCAATTAATCTGGTACTACCCGAGTCCTTTCACGCATATGTCCTCCACCACTATCACGTGAGTTTGGAAGGAGGACACCAAGGCATAGGGCGTACATATCAGCGGATCAGACGGTATTTCCATTGGCGTGGTCTATTCCGAAGCGTAGAAAGATTTGTCGGGCAATGCGTGGATTGCAAAACAGGTAAGGGCCAGCCTACGATCAAGGGCATGTCTCCGGGAAATATTCGAGGCGACGTACCCATTCCAAGTGATAGCCATGGATCATATCCCATCGCTGCCCCGATCAACGGATGGACATACGGAACTGCTGATTTGGACAGATTTGTTCACGGGTATGGTGATCGCGAAATCTGGATCGTCCCGTACCGCGCAAGCAATCGCCGAAAATTATGAATAATGCGTGTTCCGACGGTTTGGGGCTAGTGAGATGATCAGGCTTGATCGAGAACCTGGTTTTATGTCGGAAGTATTTCGCGCGTTCAACAAAATCGTGGGACAACGTCAGAGTGCCACTATGGCATATCGACCACAGGCGAACGGCAAGGCGGAAAGGACGGTGCAGACGATTACGCGAGCGATCAAGATGTATGTGTCGGATATTGGACAAAAAGATTGGAGTTTGTATGCAGAACGCCTGGTATTCGCACTAAACTCAACCCCTGATCGCATCCGCGGGGAAACCCCATTCTATTTAGCGTATGGGTGGGACCCACGATCGTCGTTGGAATCAACGTTACAACTGGGCGGGATTCGACGTAAAGATCGAGACGCTCGTCGGTGGAGATATAAGTTGCAAAAATACTACCGATATGCCCGCGATCAAGTGAGCACTCGATTGCACCAAGCGATGGTTGATCGGGCTGAAAAACACAACGATCAGGTGACGCCGCACAAGATCGAGGCTGGCTCAAAGGTCTGGTTGTACCTTGATCGGGTGAAAGAAGGGTTCGCGAAGAAACTGGCGCATATGTGGCATGGACCCTTCCGAGTTGAGGAGGTGATCGGCGATCATGCAGCGAGATTGGTCACCTTTGGCACCGATTATCGTATGTTCCCAGTGGTACACCTGTCCAAGTTGAAATTAGTCAAGGAATTTTCTGATCGTCCCGCTACTGTGCTAGCAGCTGGAATAGAAGATCGTTTCGACTTCGACGAAGCTTTGCTACCTGAAGATAGCTGGGAAAGGACGCTAGATCCCGATGAATTTGAAGTTGATCGTATTACCGATGTGCGATCGGGTCGAAAGACTAGATATGGAAGGACGTTACGAAAATATCAAGTCTACTGGAAGGGGTATTCCGAGCCGTCGTGGGTAGACGAGGCAGATTTGAATTGTGATGCCTTGATCAAGGATTTCGAAAGGAAGATGGTGAACAGACATCGTTTCGACGTCATGCAAGTGGATGAAGAGTCCAACTAGCGCGCGATCGACGTACCGATCAGGAATCACGATCGAAAAATCTCTGATCGCAGAAATGGTTGATGAAACTCACGATTAATGGAGGTACAATGAAAGACTTGTAGTGGTTTGATTACGATGGATGTTGAGAGATATGGTGATTGGATACGGCAGATGAGCCGACGGACTAGCAATTTATATTATGCATTTAAGGACAAAGGACAACAGTGAAATGACATGATCGAAAGAATGTATTGATTGAAGAAACGTGATCGACCGACTATTCAGACCCATAGAACTTACGGCGAAGGCGAGGAATCTTACGACCGGGGTGATCTTCGGGGCAGGAACGATATTGAACCCGCCAAGGTTCAAGGTCGTCGAAATCTGCCAGCGCTTCTTGTAGGCTCTGAGGTGGAAGGTCCGATAGAAACCCAGGGTACCACGCTACATCATCGGCCGCGAACAACCATCCAGCAGGGCGGGTCAAGTAGTCGAAAACCACTTGGGCCGTGACGTTGTGTAAATTGTACATGCCGAGTTGATCCGGAGTCCAAGGCATGATATCGGCGTCAGTGGTACCATCAGGAACCGCGATCAAGGTCTGTAAGTCACCCGTGCGAGGAAAAAAGAGACACGGTCGGGTCGTGATCAGGCTGGCCCTTGCTCCCGAACTCGCTAATGGTGGAGTAGAAGGAATGGAGGCGATCGGGCCAGTGTCCTCATCTTCAACGTCTTGATCGCAAGTAGGGGGATCATCATCCGCAGTCTTCGCCTCCGAAGCGGGAGAGAGAAGGCGTGGCCGCTTAGACGTAGAAGAAGATCGGGAACGCCGAATACGCTTTCCGGACGATGGAGTGGTACTGCCTACCGAGTTGGTCGTCGAAGCAGCAGAGGGACTAGCTGGCGATGGGACCTGATCAGGGCCGGACAGAAGCTGCAGAGATATGCCCGTCAGTTCGGACTGAATATTCGATTGATGAGAGCGCCAACGCGCAACCTCGCCTTGGGCCTGTCGTAGACGATCACGCAATGTGTCCCGGTCCGCGGAAACTTGATCGAGGTGACGTCGAGCGGTAGTGAGTTCCGCTTCAACCCGATCCGATATCTCCTGTGCTTGGGCCATAATGGCAGTGTAATCGTCCATCAATGCGCGAGTAGACTCGTTCTCCTTCTGGAGGCGATCGCATTGATCCTTGTACTTGTCCACCTCGGTAGTGAGACTTACCGCCCGTTGGACCAAGCGCACATTGCGGGAAGTAACCTGATCGCGCTCGTGCTGCAACGTGTATACACGCTGCTCGAGTTGCTCCAATTTCTTCGTTCGGTATGCAATGGTGTCGTCAAGCGTTGATCGCAGGTAACGTTCACGGTCGTTGCGACACTCCAGCTCCCGGATCTGGACACCCTAATCGTATATGGTCTGCTCTTGATCGGCGATAGTGCTTTTGGCGTCTTTCAACTGGGTTTCGAGCTTCTTGACCGCAGCGTTGATAAAATCGCGCAGCGGCTCCAGTTTTTTAAGGCTTCCCTCGATTTCCTTCTTCCGGTCCGCCGCGTAACTTTGGGTACGAGTGAGCCGCCGACAAAGCATCGCAACCGTGTCTTCACTCATGGCGAGTGAGCCAGACAACAAGGCGACCTGCTCGTTACTGGCACGGAGAGCCTCTTGCAGATCGCAGGCCTGCTTGATCGCGGCGATCGCCTGATCAGCTGCGGCCTTATCCAAGGCAGGAACGTTGGTGATGTGGGGTGACAAGCTGTCCGTTGAAGATGGCATAGCAGACTGTGAATGCCTGATCGAGGCAGCCTGATCGCAGTTGTCACAGTTGGCCACAGTCGAGTGTTAGATCGCAGTGGACAGCCCCAACGGTAACCGCATGATGGAATTGGGCTTGATTGATGGGAGAAGGGGCAGATGATGGGTGATGATCGACAGTTGGATGGTGACCTGATCGATGTGCAACGACAAATTCTCCAACGGCAGTATGATTCCCAGAATCAACGGCATGATCGACCCTCGCCCCAACCGCTGTACGGCTGGGACGAGACTCAGGGGCGGTTGTCGTAAAGCGGACTTTTTTATTAGGCTAAAAGAGGGCCTAATGTTGGACATTTTATTAGGCCCATAGGGGGGCTAATATTATGACTAATATTAGGACCTAAATTAGGGGCCTGATAGTGGACGCAGATAGTGGATACAGTAGTACATAATTAGGTACCGCCATGTGTACCACGGTTGGTACAGTATTACGTACCACCGTGGTGTACATAGACAGGATATAGAAGGGGCACGGAAGATGTGCTGATTACTTACAGGTACGCGGCGGACACCAGCG
>CM047584.1:7853640-7869495 GCA_026184515.1 Peronosclerospora sorghi
GCCAACCACTTTAAGTGGGGGGTGATGTAATGGGGTGCCATTACATAGTTGATATTCAAGTTAGAATATCACAGTTTAATTTCAGACGCGTTGTATGAAATTTAAATAAGAGATTATAAGTTATTATAATCTAAGAAGGAAAAGTCGATTCGGTATAAATACCGAATCTTGCAGGTTAACTAATAGTACAGTTAGTTAAAGACTTGATATTATTATATTAATTAGATAGTTACTATACAATTAGCCTCTAAACCACCCATTAAATTAACACTCTTAATTTTGCGTTCTAGAACATAAGTGAATATTCATATATTTACTTTTAGTATAGGATTAGTTGTTATCAACTAATCCTGCCCTAATTGTATTGCGCGCTTCCTCGCAAAATACAGTGTAAGCCTGTAACAGGATCAGTCCTGTTACAGTCTATCTGATACAAATTGATGATATTGCTATCACGCAAACATGGAAAATTTGGAAGCTCTGGATGATAGGCAAATCGTCAGTTGCGTAACTTTCGATGAAAAGGATGGAGATTTAGAAGGATTTGCAGAACAAGCAACAGTTTTGGTACAGGAAGAACGAGATAAGCGAAAAGGAAAGCTGAACGGGATCAAGATAAACCATCATGTAACATAGAGCAACCCAAAACGAGGTGGTTACTTACATGCCACCATCAGCGAGCGTGAATCCATCGTTCGGTCTACTATCCACCGCCTCTTCGAGCAAACTTTCATCAGAGACAAGGTATCTGCTAGCACCTCTGTAAAGGATCAACAAATTTTCAGGTGAAATACCATCTGTAAGCAATCCAGCTAAGGGCTTTTCAATCATCTCAGTCGTTTACAGAGCAACTTTCCGATTCCATGTAGCATTGGTGCTTCCTTTTGGGGAATCCCTTCTTTTTCTTTCCCTTTTGGGGACAATAACTTGATATGACAAGAATTTCCACTTCCGTAGCACGTTTTTCTTGGTTCTTTTTCATCCACCGATTTCGCGTGCATCTTCATCAGGTACTTTCCTTTGAAAAAATCGTTTTCTAGTTCGTGCGTCCACGATATCAATTCTTGCGCATGGCACCGGTACACCTATCACATCGGATCATAGCTGTCCAAGATTCCAATCTTCAAATGTGGCGCAACGAACTTAACAATGCTTTCAACTACCAACTTTTCATTCGATCCACTTTCTTGGGCCAGAGCTGCTGTAGATGTAATGCTACGTCCAAGTCCTTATCGGACTCTAATCCGAGGCAAACCAAATAGCAGCTTGGTGATATGAAATTTTCACCTTTACAGCATTATATATTGGACAAGGACGGAATGAAAATCGGGGGATATGGCCACTACGTTCGAATGGTAGTGCGAAAAGATCGACGGCCATTCCTTCGAGATGTTCCCCCAATTTTTTCACCTTTAGGCGTTACGTCCACGCAACCAGACAAAATTTCAGCAATATTGATCGCTTCAGATGTGACCTTTGTTTAATGCCGCACCAAGCCTCGGATATATCTCCACAACCGAGAACTTTTAATGCCCAGCTTTGGAATTTTTGTGCATCCGGTCTGACCAAAACGTATAACATGTAAGTTTTCGGCCGATGCACCGATGCCCCCTATATTAGGAATGGACCTTGGTTTGGTGTGGTCTTCCCACACATCCACGCGCCATCCCACTGATCTCTATCCCACAATCACCGTTCGAATCGTTCAAGGTCATTTAATGACCGAACGGACAGTAATTCTTTATAGTTTTCCGGAACACACTGCTCCGGGCAGAGACAGGGGGATTTCCTGGATCCGGACACTGTTCGCGCAGCCAACATTCAGCCTTGAGCCTCTTCAATAGACACAAGCCGTATCTAGAATTCTTTTAGGCTTTCCAAAACAGCCTCCAGTACCATACCCGGGTCCACTTCACAGCCACCTCTGCGTTTTTCTTCATATTATTTCATCTTGAATCCAGAAAATCGTCAACATATAATCAAACCAAGCGAAAAACCAGATCTACTAGCCCTCCGAAAATGAAGAGACTTTCACTAGCTCCAAACGTGACTGTAGACGAGAATAAAATCGTGAAACCAGAAAAATAACGAAAAATCATTTTTTGCGCGCTTATTTCCTTGGGCTCATAACCTGTGGGAAAATTAGGGTCAGCGCAGTGTTATACTATCTGACCTGACATTTTTGATAAGATAAAATATGCTTAATCAAAAGCGAGACGGCCGCTGCTTGACATGATGAGTCGGTAGGATGTAAAAACGAAACTATATATTATAGAATAGAGAAATTACTATGTCTTAAACTCACTAAGAAATTTAAACTTGAAATATTCCCCATGTACCCACATGTATTTATATCCAACCCGTATCTTGAATTTACATTTCATCAAAAACTCCAAAATGGGTACATGCAAATTAGACAAAAGAAATGTTAGAACATATATAGAATGTCCATGTGACCAAGCCTGTTGGCCAAGACTATTTGAACGATTGACAGGAGAAATCATTACCAAAATGTAACCATGCTTAATATTCTGTTAATATTGAAAAAGTATTTGGTAAAACTGGATGCGTTACCTAGTCTAGAAGCTGGCGATAAGTCAAATACAAGTACATGGCACAATTTAGACTAACACCGGGAGCCTCTGATAACGTAACATGGTCAGTCTTGGTAGTCCAAGAAAGCGATTAACCCCTCCAAGTCCATTGTACGCTGCTGTTTGTAGTTGAGAGATGTGATGTAGCCAATTCAATCGATCACCGTGTACCAGCATAACTGCATTCTATAATACTTTGTTACTACCCCCTCTAAGTTCCGTTTTCGATATAATTCCCCGGTTAATGATGAAAATGGACAGTAGTATGGTTCTAAAACATCAACACGGGAGGGCTATTCAATATCGCCAATGACCAATTCTATGTTGCGGTTGAGAGTACTGTTTTTTGTGGGAAGTTGACACGAGTTGGGGGCGCGTGCGAACAACCTATTCCAGTTCAAGCTGGCTAGTGCTTGAGTTTTAATACGCGTGCAGGAAGGGCGCCCTGGGTGTAAGTTCAAAAGCGCCGGGGCTGAGATATTAGGTGAATTTAAAAGATAAAAAGTGTATTATTATAATTAAAAATTTAGTTCCAAATCCTACTCACAAAATTTAGTCCCAAAAGTTTAATCACGAATTCCATGTGTATAAACGACCTTAAACCACTGCGATTTCGTCCTTTGAAAAGCTCAATCCTTGGCATCCAGCATAGCTTTTCCAACATCTTCTGCCTTTGCTAGGACGCGTACCTCATAATGGCATGGCGTTCGTTTGGATGCTGTAAATTTTGTGGTGAAGAGTGGAAAACACAAATGAACAGAAGTGTGTAAATCCAAACTATAGGAGCTGATTGACTAAAATAGAGTCGTAGCTAACGATTATTGGTAAGAAATGACCACGCGTAATTCACCTTGAATTTAAGAATCACCTGAGCAAATGCCCCGGTGGAGATTTTTCGTCGGGGTACAACCCTATCGTATCAGGTACACCCTCCGACCTG
The DNA here is from genome assembly GCA_026184515.1 of Peronosclerospora sorghi. Lineage (NCBI taxonomy): Eukaryota > Oomycota > Peronosporomycetes > Peronosporales > Peronosporaceae > Peronosclerospora > Peronosclerospora sorghi. The sequence continues at coordinate 7,857,175 of CM047584.1, forward strand.
ATCGGCAAATTTACCACAATCAATAATCCAGTAACCATCAGAACCAAAGTGTATAAACACTGACGACTGGCTAGAAGTAGACTGGACGATGATGAACGGAGTATCCCTTCCGATAGTTGGTCGTATGGGACAGTTGTCTCAATAGTCTGTACCTAGTTTGTTATCTATTCTAGTCTTATACAAATGTGACTTACTAGTTGCTATTTGAAGGATTAATGTAATAGTTGATCCTGACGTGCCTTGATTTTCATCGGAACACTTCGTTGATTTCACAATGGCGAAACAATCTCCGTCTCGGCTGGAGATGTATTAGTGAAAATCTGGCTTCAACGCACTTCATAATTGCTACACCAGACCGAACAAAATGTACGGATTGAATCAGCTTCCATTCTGAGATCACGCCACTCGCAACACTCATGACATCATCGTAGCGTCAAAGCGGTTCCTTTGAAGCTGAGATACTCAGTACACCACCTCCATTGGTCCAGTCCTTCAGCCGATGCTGCTCACGCTCGTAAGCTTTTGCTCGGTCTATTCGTGTCACCTATCGACTGGATTCGAAGGCTTTGACGTCATCCGTGGTCGGATCGATATCCAAATCATTACAAACACAGTAACGTCATTGGATTCAACTTCTTCCATATACTCGGTCTTTTCGTCCACCGTTTTCGTTAGTGCCCACAGAGAACGATAAAAAAGATCCTGGTTTCAAAAATGAATTGAACTTGCCATTTTGTTGCCCCAGCGCACTGCCTTACTCATTTTAGCCTCTCGCCGCGCAAATTTTCTTACGACGCTTTTGAGCTGCGATTTCGCCTTCCTTAGTGCTCGTTGAATTCGGTCATTCTCCCATGTAAGTCATGAAGCCACTTAAGTTCCTGGGTTCTTCTTAGTGCGACGGACAGTTTGTTGCATTTTGAAGACAAGAACAATTGAGAACGATAACCTCTATAATGTTTTCTGAAAAACAATGAGCACTTAGAGCTCGTTATATTTCACTCCCAAGGCGGGCTGGGGTTAACCTCAAAAATGCTACCAGTTTTCTATTCATTTTTGCAACTCCTTGTAACAATCACGTGGATACGGTTCTCCACCAGGTCTTGTTAACAATGAAGACATTTGTCTCTGTTGGAAGTGCGCGCTTTTTGCGCTGCACCTCGCGTCGCCATTTTGGCTTTTCAGCTACTTCAGTGAAAAGGTGATGTACTGTGCATAACTTTAGGTTAGGTACAAAACATTGTGATTTGCATATTATTAGCTTTAGGTGCAAACTTAATTCTAATAAATCAGTTCTGAATTTGATTATTAACTCTCGTGTGGTTTCTTTCGAGTGGAGAACAAGCGCGCTACGGTGCGCGGCTTGTTTGGAGTTTGTTATGTGGATTACTTGGTACACTGCAGTGGCAGTCGGATTTGTTTTCACGCACTGAATTCTCGTGTTACACGATTGTTGATTTGAGTTGCTGGTTTTACGTTTAAGTCGCATAAGAACAGTGGAGAATTAAATTACATTTGGTATTTGATTGTTCGCTGTTACGCTAATTACTAGCTCTATCTGATTGTATTGGAATATCGCACGTTAGTACGTGGTATATGGAACCCGTGTGGCGCAGTACGTGCAATCGGATGGACGACGAAAATATTCAACAGGTTATGAGCCCAATTGAGGCCAGTGACTCGTAGAATCAGAGTTTCAGACCAGAGGATATGATGCGATTGTTCGCACATATGATGAATCGCTTTGACGATTTGGAATCGTCGCTAAAAAAGGGGGCGCCGACACAAATTGCGGCGCCGAGGTCAAAGGGGGATACCAAGATGAGCTTGGCCTCCCTGGATGGAAGCGACGAAGAGAAAGACTATGCTAACGTCGGAAGTGCGGGAAAAATGTGCTTCAAGAATATTAGCAAGGCGGGCAAGGATGTGTTCACTAGGGACGGGGGTGATAACCCCGGTAACGCCTGTGCAACCGCAGAAGGTGTTTACGCAGCAACAAGCCGCGAATCAGTACCAGAAGGCATATGTATCCCCTGAGAACTTTCAGCAGGCGTATGTAACACCTGGAAATTTCCAGCAGGTGTATGCAGCGCCGGGAAATGTGCAGCAGGCGTACGCAGCACCCGGAAATGCTCAACAGGCATATGTAGCGCCTGGAAATGTTCATGCGCAGCCATACCTGATGCCAAGGAAACCGACGGCCAAGGAGAAGAATCTCCAGATCCGGCCGTTCGATGGGACTGAAGCGTATAAGGGTCTTGGGACTGTTTTTTGGGGATGGGGAACGAAGTTCTTCAGGCAGATATCGATCGCCGAAGAATGTTGCGTTTTAGATGGACGGAGGATATCAAGGTCAGTTTGCTGGGGTATTATTATCTGGATGTCCCAGCGGAAGCATACTACGACCGGTTCGCGGAAATCTGGTGGAAAGAAGAGCCAGCGTTGTGGCACATCATGAAAAAGATGTATGCTGCTTTCAGTGTGCGTATAATGCACGCGGAGGGGATGGAACTTCTAAGTGCGCGCAAGGCACCAGGAAGGAGTTGGCCGGATCATTTTTTATATCTCACAGCAGTGGCGGATGCAGTTGGATCGAATTGCGAATCAATGGTGCTGGATAACATCATTTACCATGCCGTGCCAGAGATGTCGAAAGTGCTGATGTCCCGTTACAATCATTTACGGATGGATCATCTGCGGCAAGCTGACGAAATCTGTCAGTTTGCGCAGGCTGTTGAGTTTAACAGCCATCGGCAGAAATGTCACGGCTCCGGATCAGTGAACATGATTGTGGAAAATCCTAAAAGGGCTGTGGCGATAAAAAATCGCGGTTGTTACGCATGTGGCGAGCGGGGGAACCTCAAGAGGGAATGCCCCAAAAAGAAGAAGATGCAGAAATCTGATTTCGCATTGATGATCGCCGGAGATGACGTGCCATCCGGTCGAGACACATGGATTCTAGACAGCGGTGCCAGTGTGCATCTGACGCCGGATCTCACTTGTTTGACGGAGGCGAAAACTGTGGACCGTCAGTGTCATAAGGTGGATGGAAAAACTTTCGTCATCAATAAGAATGGCACGATGTACATTCGTTTTGTGCATGGGAACGCGGAAACTCGCGTGAAGATAAAATATATTTTCTACGTAGAAGGAGCATCCCGAAACATTTTTTCGTATGGTGTTTTCGAAAAGGGCGGTTTCGTGATTGATTACGTGGATGGAGAAAAGACGCTTGAAGACGTGACACGCGCCTTCCGATCACTCGAGTGCTCTCAGTGAATAATGTGTTCACTGTGGAAGGTGAAGCGGATCGCCCGAAAAGGGCGTACAAGGAAATGATTATATCGGTGCAGTACCCGACGGATGAGAATTACACGCCGGACGACGACGTTCAAAGTGGATCGCTGATGCACTTTCATGTGCGGATGGGCCACCTCAATTATGATACTATTTTGAGGTTGGCAAAGGATCCGGAATATGGAATCCGGATCACAGACGAGACGCGCAGGCACTGCGTTACCTGCGCGCAAGGCAAGCAAACCAAGATCAGTCAGTCGAAGAAAGACAGCGGTGAAAACGCGCCTGTTGATCGGATCGGTGGTGTGATTTGTTCCGACCTTAAAGGTCCAACCACATCGAAAGATCGTTTGGGCAACCGTTACTTGGTGAATTTCATCTATTTCAAGATTAATTACACCAGGATTTTTTTTGGCGAAAAATAAGGACACTGCGGCCAAGAAATTTGAACATTTTCTAGAGTTTTTCGAAAGAACTTTCGCATGCAAGATTCACGTCCTAAGGACTGACGGAGGTGCGGAATATCGTAATGTTGATTATTTTTGTCGCAGTAACGGCATCGCTCGGCAGATAAGCGAGGCCGGGAATCAAGCCAGTAACGGAAAAGCCGAACGCATGCATCGGACGGTCATGAATATGGCCTGGTGCATGCTGTTCGGAAGTGGATTAAATTTGTCTTTTTGGGGGGATGCGGCGGAGTATGCAGCCTATGTGCTGAACCGCACCCCGAAAAGTGCCAATCCTAAGCGGATGTAGCCGGTGGAAGTCCTTACTGGAAACAAGCCGAATTTAGGCGCTATCGTAACTTTTGGATCGCCGTGTACCGTTTACAGCAACCCCGGGAAGAAGACTCTTGCGCACCGCGCGCAGGTCGGGTTAATAATCGGTCGAAGCGAGGAGACCAAGGGCTTCAAGGTATATCTGAAAGCCGAGCGGAAGGTGACCGTCACCCAGCATGTTAAAAATGTAGACACGCTTACGGACGTGCAGAACCGGCACTTGAGGATCGGTGAAGACGAAGAATGCAAGGCGGAAGCTCCACCAAGAAACCGGATTGGTGAAAACGAAGAATCCAAGGCAGAAGCTCCACCAAGTGACCGAGGGTCAGAAGGAGCAGTGGTGACGCCAAGTGTGGAGCAAATCGGAAGAAAGCAGACGGTAAGAAAGCCGCGTTGGAAGAGGGATCGTCATATCACGCGCCAGTACGCCGAGCGCATGTGTAATGAGGTGCCATTACATAATTGATATTCAAGTTAGAATATCACAGTTTAATTTCAGACGCGTTGTCTGAAATTTAAATAAGAGATTATAAGTTATTATAACCTACGAAGGAAAAGTCGATTCGGTATAAATACCGAATCTTGCAGGTTAACTAATAGTACAGTTAGTTGAATACTTGATATTATTATATTAATTAGGTAGTTACTATACTATTAGCCTCTAAACCACCCATTAAATAAACACTCTTAATTTTGCGTTCTAACCCATAAGTAAATATTTATATATTTACTTTTAGTATAGGATTAGTTGTTATCAACTAATCCTTCCCTATTGCATTGCGCGCTTCCTCTCAATTACAGTGTAAGCCTGTAACAGGATCAGTCCTGTTACACCTGGTAGCACTTTGTGGTCAGTCTTAACGACCACAGTTCCGTCCCGCTAGTTAACTAGCGGAGCGAAGATTAAGAGCCGATCGGCATCTTGTCGCGAGACATGACGCCTGCCGAGCGAGAGAGAACGCTGGAAGTGGTAAAAAAAACACTTCCCTCACTTCTCTTTGCGTAGTAAAGACGCGACGGTGGAAATGGTTCGGTCTATGGGGACCGATATCATTACCTTCCTCCTGGGTAAGTCCCCGGAGGAAGTGGTAGAGGTGGTGAATCCTTTAGGTTAAACCACCTAGAAAAGCCAGCACGGTCCGCGCCAGAGACAGCGCGGACCGCACCTGCACCTGCAACGCATAACGTTGAAGTGGTAAAGGCGCGAGTACCGCCCTTTACCGGTGAAGGGGGCGATCCCCTTCGTAGATGGTTCGCAGAGGTGGAAGATGTCATCTCTGCGCAAAATATTGTTGACGAACGTCAACAGGCGTATTTCGCCACAACATGTCTGGGCGGCAGAGCCAGGGCATGGGCGATGAGTCGCAGAGCCACTGATGACTCTGCGTTCCTTACTTATCAGGAATTAAAAGCTGAGCTAAAGCTCAACTTTGAAGCTCCAGAAATGGAGCTAAGTAGTCGGCAGGAGTTCATGGAGCTCCGGCAAGGTAAGCTTGACCTTCAAGCTTACGATGAGAAGACGCAATATTTGCTGTCAAATATTGTGTATGAGCCGGTGCCCCCTGCTATGCAGGTCACTGGCTTCATGAAGGGACTCAATGATGGTCCCGTCAAACAGAGTCTCTACCGGCACCCGCCAGAGACTCTAAGGGATGCCATTGACATGAGCATCCGTGAAGAGTTCAGCATGCGATCAGCGTCATCGCATGCTGGGTACAGCCGAAGGGCTCAACAGCCCTTCGCTTTTGACATGCCGCAACAGCATGTCAACAAGCAGCAGTCGGGCAGACGAAGTTCACACTTCGTCTCAAGAAACAGCCACCCGCGCCAGAGCATGGGCGGTGGAGGTCCAGAGCCGATGGAACTATCGGTTGCGGTTTCTTCGAACTCGAAGCAACCGAAATTTAAGAAGAATATTCGCTGCAATAGATGCGCGAAAATGGGGCATTTTGCCCATGAGTGTATGGCACCGCGTCCGGTGCCACGCTGTCAGCGGACGGAACCGTCCGCTGCACGGCGACACCAACAGGACATCACCCTGTTGGTGCAAAAAACGAGAATCGCCAGTAGGGCGGGGCGCCCTACTGGGAATATTATCCCACATACCAACATAGGGCATGTGAGGGTAATAGCCCCAGACGGGACTATGTCCTGTCAAAAGGTGCAGGGTGATGGTAAGCCTCTTATCACCCTGGAGGTTAAGCCGCACGGGAGCGATGTCCCCATGCGAGCTTTGTTTGACACAGGAGCGTCAAACAATTTCGTTAGAACTCAGAGTCTAACTCTGTTGAGCTTCGTGGAGGTAGAGACCCCACAAAGTATGTTGTCAGTCCGGTTAGCAACAGGTGCAACCGTGACTATTCCAAAGCGTGTGATTAAAACACGCTTCGAGTTGAATGAACTGTCATTCGAGGATGAATTCATCGTCCTCGATTTAGATGACAAGTTCGATGTGATACTTGGAATCCCATGGATGTCCAAGTTTAGACCTTCGATCGAATGGGTTAACCTGTCGATCGACTGCGGCGGACCCACAGGATCTGATCACCCTGTGTGTAATCCGGCTGTATCAGAAGATACAACCGCAGCGTCAGACAGTCTGGTGGATAGCGATAGCACCAACAGGTCTGTTCTGACACGATCAACGGAATGTACCTCCGCTGGTGAGAATCCAGAGGGACTACCACACGCAACAGAAGAGTCGTTGCGTGTTGGAGAGAAACATTCCACGGGTGATAAAGACCACCGTGAGAATGAAGTGATATCCACGGTGGGAAACACCCACCGTGAGAATGAAAATGTATCCACAGTGGGAAACACCCACTGTGCGACCGAAGGTTCCAACACGATGAAAGAATTCCGTGTTGATGAGAGTGAACTCACGATCAAGTGCAATCGTGAGCACAACTCCGTGGTGGCGAGTGCCCACCACGTTGCGTTAGCCATGCACACGGTGATAAAGACCACCGTGTCGCAGAACAGGCGGCCGATCAGACGAGCACATCTGATCGCCGAAAAATTCCATGGTAGGCAGTGGCCACCATGATGATGAGTATTTGCACACGGTGAATCGTAATCACCGTGTAGCAGTCAATCAGACGAGTGCGTCTGATTGCATGGACAGTTCCTTCGAGACGATCAACGTCTTGATGCAAACGGATACCGGATTAGCTACCCAGTCTCTGTTGATGGAACACCCTCCGAAAGAAGGTTCGGAGGTGATGGATCTTCCAGCGCTAAGCTGGAAGAAGTTTATGAGAAACTTGCACGATGATCAGATCGAACATATCTGTATTATCGTAGCAACAGATGATGTAGTGGATATTCGTGAACGAATATCCAAATTACAAGTGGAAAACATTGGGAAAGAGGTTCCCAATGATCAAACCAAAGTTCAGCGCTTTGAAGCGCAGAGCTGGGAGTCGCTTAAATCGAACTCCCCATTTTATGAGGTACTTCGGGAATACGCTGACGTATTCCCAGAAGAAGTACCTAGCGAGCTCCCTAAGGATAAGGGAACTCGTCATGAGATTGACCTCGTGCCAGGCACGAAGTATTGTGTCACGCGGCAATGGCCGTTGCAGCGTGATCAAGTAAAAGCGATCGACGATTTTTTCGAAGCTCGTCGTAAATCAGGCCAAGTGTGGGAGTCTACCTCACCGCACTCTACCCCCACCTTTTGTGTGAAGAAGTCAACAGGTGGGTGGAGAATCGTTCACGCTTACAACAAGCTGAACGCAGCGACGGTACCGGCGCAGACGCCGATACCGCGAAAAGATGTCATCATTGATTGCATGTGCTGGAGCACCATCTTTAGTGCTCTCGATCTAAGAGATGGATTTTATTAAATCCTAATGCGTGATAAGGATATCCCTCTCACGGCGGTAAGCACCCCAAGCAGCATGCTTTGGGAGTGGCTTGTTATGCCGCAGGGGCTTCGAAATTCCCCTGCTACGTTTAACAGATGCGTAACGCATCTATTACGCCCGGTGCGAGAATTCGCACCGAGTTATTTCGATGACGTGTTCATCCATAATAAGGATGAACACGATAAATGCGATGTAAATGTCCATAGGGAACATCTACGTCGAGTGTTAGAGCTTATGCGTAAACATAAGCTCTATGCAAATATAAGGAAGTGCACCTTTGGTGCACCTGAGATACCCGTTCTTGGATGTTTTGCGGGCAAGAACGGGGTGCGCTCTGATCCAGAAAAGATCAAGGTGATCGTTGAATGGCCTACGCCAAACAACGTTAAGGAACTTCGAAAGTTCCTTGGGTTGGCAACATATTTACACAAGTATTCGTGCAACTATGCTGGGTTGATACGACCTCTTTCTCAATTACTTAAGAAAGATGTCTAATGGCATTGGGATACCCAATGTCAAGATGCTTTTGATGCAGTCAAGCAAAGCTTGACTGAAGCGCCTGTCTTGGCTATAGCCGATAACGAGCGTCCGTTTCACGTCGTTTGCGACGCGAGTGATTTCGCTATCGGCTGTGCTTTGATGCAGCGTGATCACGATGATCGTGATCGCGTAATCAGCTATCAATCGCGTCGGTTGCGCCCAGCCGAGCGCAACTATCCAGTGCATGACAAGGAACTCCTTGCCATGAAGTATGCACTGGCCAAGTTTCGGATCTATCTATTGGGAGATAGACCGTTTGTGGTTTACTCGGACCATGCGTCGCTACGCACGGCCGTGAATTCACCACACATTTCTCAAAGAATGGCTCGATGTCGGTCATTCTTTGCTGAATACAACTTTACGGTTGAATATAAACCCGGAAAGTTGAACATGATAGCGTATGCGCTATCACGAAGGCCCGATTACGAGACGAAACCTTTCTTAACCGAAGGGGCCAGTGCAAACGCGATCCGTTGCACTGCTTTGTCGTCGTCAATTATACGACAAGTACGCGAGGCGTACAAAACAGACGAGGAGACACGTCTGTTGATTGATTACTTAAGTAATCAATCAAGTGAGAAGCGCGACGAACTCCCAGAGTTTCTCCGCGCTTGCGTGCATCGATATCAACTGCACGATGGTCTGCTGTCTTTACAGCACAGACCAAAAAGATGGAAGTCGCATCGTCGTTCCAAACGACGATGATCCCAAACATCAAATTATGTTTGAGTATCATGATGCACCGATTTCGTGGCATCAAGGTCGAGAGAAGACATATACTTCTCTCGCATGTGACTTTTACTGGCGAAACCAGTACAAGTGGGTACGGAAATACGTACGCGCTTGCGAGATTTGCCAGCGCGTTAAGCCTGCGCAGTCTGCACAGGCTCCGCCGCAATCTCTGCCGGTTCCGACAGAGTGTTGGAAGTCCATTTCAATGGACTTCGTATTCGGTCTTCCACCCGACAATAGTCGGAAGACCGGAATAGTGGTCTTTGTAGACCGTTTCAGTAAGATGGTACATCTTACTGCAGTATCAGCGAACGTAACCGCCGCTCAAACAGCGCGGATATTCGTTGATACGGTATTCCGTTTGCACGGAATGCCGGAAGACATTGTCTCGAATCGAAATCCGAGATTTACAGGACGTTTCTGGCAAGAAACGTTCTCATTGTTGGGAACCCAGTTGAAGATGTCAACTGCGGACCATCCGGAAACGGATGGGCAGACGGAACGGGTTAACCGCGTTCTCGGAGACATGTTGCGATCATACGCACATGCCTTTGAACAGTGGAGTGACTACCTGTCACTCACTGAATTTGCGATTAACAATTCGGTGCATTCTTCAACTAAGCATACACCGTTCTACGTGAATGCCTTAAGGCATCCACGAACCCCAGCTTTACTTGGCGGTACGCCAAATCTAAGTGGGGGAGGGACCCGCTCAAATTTTGAGCGAGTCAATGCGCAAGTTGCGACTGCAAGATGTGAACAAAACGATGGCCCTTCTACTGAAAGTACAGTAAAAGCGGAAGCAGCTTCAATTGAAACTGAAGCTGCATACGATGAGTATGTGTCTGCAGCAATGGCTGCAGACAACGAGGACAACGCACCTACTGCTGATAAAGCAGTAGATGAGTTCGTATTACAGCGCCAAGCTGTAATACGCTATGTAAAAGATGCACTTGCCTCTGCTTTTGATAAGCAGACGCAAAATGCAGACAAACAAGGAAGGAAGAACAAAAACTCCTTTCTGAAAGGTGAATTGGTATTATTAAGTACTACCAATTTGGCTACACATGCAATAAGCAACTTCCCTACACGGAAGTTGCTTCCTAAGTACATTGGACCTTTCAAGGTCCAAGCGATTCGTGGGAATGCCTATACCTTAGACATTCCCACAGCAATGCGGCTTCACCCAACATTCTATGTTGGGCGGTTCAAGCCGTATCACTCGTCTTCGTCTTACGACGAGACGCAGAACCACGGAAGATACCGTGCTTCTCCAAGTCTCCTAACAGAGACTTGTAATCGGCTTCCAGCCGTTGGTGAGCAGAGCGGAGAGTCGTTACCTCCGCCTTCGACTGCTCAAGATCAGCCGTGCGCCGATCGAGCTCTCCCTTATAGCGGGAAAGCCCAATGTAGAGAAGATCATTCTTCTGATGGAGGGCAGTGTGCGCCCCGAGGATGTCGCGGACATCCTCTCGAAGAGACCGATATGTCTTCACACAGTGAGACATATCGCTGCTCAAGGAGGAATAACCCTCCTCGAGCTTGCGGATCAAAGAACCATGCTCCGCAACAACAACGGCGAGGGAATTCTCAACCTACGCCGCCCCTGATTGATAATCAGGGTAATAAGCGATATATCCTCGAGCGCTTGATCTCGAAGTGCTCGGTGCCTTCGAAGAAGGGGCAGCGTACCGAGTACTTGGTACGCTGGCTGGGATATCCCCAAGAGTTCGACTCTTGGGAGCCGATTGAGGTTCTGAGGGCAGACGCCCCAGACCTTTTGACTGAGTTTGAGAAGAAGTCTCAAACTCATAATGCGAAGTAGCATCAACAGTAGGTGTTGATGCATTCAGGGTATCAATTAAGCCCTGAATTTCGGCGGGTACGGAAAAACACCGTACCCCCCCCCCCAACTCCTCCTCTGACAGACGCGGAGCGCCCTGAGTACACCGCGGGCAAACGAGGTGACAAGGGACACCACACTTTAACCCTTCTTTGATGCAAGCATAATGGATGTATTCCATTTTGCCTGTTCGTGAGTGCTTTAAAAAGAGCTCGCGCATTACGTGAACTTTATTCACGTAATCATCTGGGCTTTTTTTGTAGTTGTCAACAAAAGCATTCCAACTCTGAGTCAGGGCGTCTTTATCGTCCCTGTTCATCCTTGACCCTTTCCGGCTCGAATAATATCGAACCTGGAAAAAGAGGTCAATAAAGTACAGACGTCTATCGTCTATACTTCGATTGAATCGACGTGACTGGATGTCTTCGCAGTCATCCAGCACGTTGATATCGAACAACGCATATTGGCAGTCCCGTTTACGGTGACCGCCACTGTTGGGGGCAATAGCCCATCCAGGGGTCCAAAACCCCACTTTTTACGGAACATGTGGTTCCGTACGATGATACGCTTTAGAAGAGGCAGGCGCCGCTTCTGTTCGAGCTCTTTTAGCAGGCGGAGCACCGCCTGCTTCAACACCACGCGCCGGGGTTAAATCACCCCGACGTGGAGAAGTACTTGGTCCAGGTGGGGATCTGCGTTCCCGCAACCACCTGTGATGATCACTGTCGCTGTCATAGCAGACAGCGACACCAGAGTCGTCATCGCTGTTAGGCGATGAGCACCTAGCGAGTTTCGACTCGCTAGATCCTTTAGTGGGGACATCTGTATCCCCATCACTTTGTTCGGAGTCAGAACTCCCGAACATGGCCCTCTTGGCAACACACCATTCGGAAGTTGCCATCGTGCGAGATGTTGAATTAGCAAAATCTCCCTGTTTCTTGTCAGATGCCGCCTTAGCAGCATCTGTGGTCGAAGACGGTACGTCTTCTGACCTTTGCGTAGTTGACGCTGCTAATGCAGCGTCACCGTTGTCACTCAACACCTCAGCACCCAGTGCTGAGGCGGAGGAAGAAGCTCCTTCATTGTTTTCAGCAGCGCTCTTTAGAGCGCCGCCGCCGTGTGTCTTGACCATCGAGTCGATGGTCAATCCGTTGGTGAATGAGAAATTCTGACCAACAAGTGCCACCCATGATTGGCCAAAGTAAGAGTTATTATTGGCCAACCACTTTAAGTGGGGGGTGATGTAATGGGGTGCCATTACATA
>CM047584.1:7869595-7890224 GCA_026184515.1 Peronosclerospora sorghi
GGAGCAATGCGACGTCATCGACGCATTCTTCAAGTGGAAAGAAGAGGAAGGGATGGTAAGGGAGAGCAAGTCTCCCCACTCATCTCCCACTTTTTGTGTTCTTAAACCGAACGGAAAGTGGCGAATTGTACATGCGTATAACAAGCTGAATGCAGCTACTGTACCCATGCAGACTTCGATTCCTCGGAAGGATGTCCTCCAGAACAATATGGCGGGCTGTACTGTGTACAGTGCCTTAGATCTGGTGGACGGGTATTATCAGGTGCTCATGCGAGCGTCCGATATTCCGCTGACAGCGGTTAGCACGCCTAGTGGCATGCTGTGGGAGTGGCTTGTTATGCCACAAGGGCTTTCAAATGCACGAGCGACTTTCAATCGCTTGGTGACTCAACTCTTCCGCCCTGATAGGAAGTACGCTCAGACGTACTTCGACGATATATTCGTCCATATTCGTGCGGAAGGCGACTCGTCTGATGTTCAGACGCATCTGGTACACCTTCGAGCTGTGCTCGAACGTATGCGAGAGCATAACTTATATGCGAACGCATCCAAATGTATCATTGGTGCTGAGGAAATTCCTTTCCTCGGATGCTTCATCGGTAAGGATGGAGTGCGGTCGGATCCCGCGAAGGTGAAAACCATTGTGGAGTGTTCTTCGCCTGTAAATCTTAGAGATTTACGGAAGTGGCTTGGATGAGCTAGTTATCTCCACAAGTACAGCGAGAACTACGCTGAAAGGGCGAAGCCATTGACGGACCTTCTTAAGAAGGATGTTGATTGGTGTTGGGAAACCAAACACCGAACCATTTTCGAAGTGGTTAAGGGGAGCTTGTTGAAAGCCCCCGTTCTTGCTCTCCCAGATTCTGGGAAACCATTTAGCGTCGTCTTCGACGCCTCCAATTTCGCAATCGGATATGCTTTGTTACAAGCAGACGATGCGAGACGGGAACGCGTTATTGCGTTTGAGTCGAGACAGCTTAAAGCTTCGGAACGGAATTATCCCGTTCATGATAAGGAGCTACTTGCAATGAAGTATGCCCTTGTCAAATTTAGGGTTCACCTACTCAGCTCAAAGCCGTTCGTGGTTTATACAGACCACGCGTCCTTACGGACAGCGACAAAGTCGCCTCATCTCTCCCAACGGATGGCCCGTTGGCTCTCCTTCTTTGCGGAGTATAACTTTGAGGTTAAATATAAACCTGGCAAGCAGAACGTACTTGCAGACGCGTTCTCGCGTCGTCCCGATTACGAGCTCGCTCACGCGACATTCATCACCTCGTCTTGGGTGGATCTCATACTCCAGGCGTATGGGAAAGACCCACAATGTACGGCACTTATCAGCGCGTTGGGTGACAAAGTACTTGGCTCGTCTGAGACTACCCTGGCAAGTCGAGCTATAGCTCGGTTACACCGTTACTGTTACTGGTACGGTTTGCTATATAATTATAGCACGAGCGCGGAGGATACTCCGCGGGTGGTTGTTCCTCATGATGAGGAACTAAAGTACAGAGTACTCTTTGAAGCACATGACGCCCCTACCGGGGGTCATTTGGGTCGGGATAAGACCTACAGCGCTTTAAGCGCTTTGTATTGGTCGCCCAAAATGTATAAGTGGATCGGTGCGTATACTCGCACCTGTGAGACGTGTCAGATGGTCAAACTCTCTGCAGATTTAGCGGCGCCTTTGGCGAGCTTATCCGTTCCTACGGAGTGTTGGAAATCCATTAGTATGGATTTTATCTTCGGTTTTCCGAAGGATAAGGCCGGGAACACCGGCATATTGGTCTTTGTAGACCGTTTGAGCAAGATGGCTACCTGGCGGCGGTGACAGAGTCCATAGATGGACAAGGAACAGCGAAAGTGTTCCTAGACCGTGTCTTTCGACAGCATGGTCTACCCGATTCCGTTGTGTCGGATCGGGACCCCCGTTTTACGGGACAATTCTGGGAAGCGTTGTTTAAGTTGCTAGGCACCAAGCTCCTCATGTCCACTGCGGATCATCCGCAGACGGACGGTCAGACGGAACGCGTTAACCGCGTTGTAGAGGATATTCTCCGGAGTTTATGTCCGGATTCTCCAAATAGTTGGAGTGAGATGCTTCCTATGGCCGAATTCGCTAAAAACAATTCGGTCCATGCATCTACGAGGTTTACTTCGTTTTACGTGAACGGATTAGTGAATCCGAGGTTTCCGTTGACACCACGTGTGTGTGGTCCAGGGCTTAAGGGGGGAGGATTCCCTGATGTCAGCCCTGTATCTGTGCGAAAGCACATCGATAAGTTTTTATCGACGCGCCTTAGTGTCTTACGACACGTTTGCGATACCATGGCGGAAATCCAAGACAAGCAAAAGGAACAGGCCTACCGCAAGGGTCGGCGTAACGAAAGGGCGTACAAATTAGTAGAAAGTGATTTATTAAACGCTAAAAACCTTCCTACACATGCAGTTTCTAACGTGTTACGAAGCAAACTGCGCCCCAGGTTTGTGGGGCCTTTCAAGGCGCTAGCCCGAAAGGGATTGGCATATACGTTGGATATCCCGAAGGCGATGCGTACGCATCCAACCTTCTATGTGGTATGCTCAAACCATACTAGAACACGGAGGCGGGTCCTCTCTTGGAGGAGGTTGGGGGTCGGGTAGCCGAAAGGCACGACAGGTCGGAATAACGCCGACAGGGTCAAAATGCGACAATGAAACTCCGCAACGGCGGATTCTAGAGAGGAAAGCCGCTTCTCGATGCGTTCATTCGCACTCCCCTCTCCGTGTAGTCCCTCCTGGACATCCTGCATGCGACGGCTGTGTCGATCACAGCGCTCGTGGAACTCACGTCGCAATAGTGCGACCTCCTCCGCCAGTTCTCGATACGGAGGGTACTCCACATTATCATTAGGAGCGTTTGATGGCGCGGCGCCATCATCGAGGTGAAACCCAATATATGGTGAAGTGGAAAGGTTATCCACATTCACAGAGATCGTGGGAGTCCGAGACTCCCCTGCGGAAGGATTGCCGTGACGTCGTTGACGCTTTCGAGCGGGAGAATCCCGCTGAGAGTCAACGACCAAAGGGGCGGAAGAAGCCCCTTCACTCCCAGTATCTGGGAGTTTGCCGGAGGAAGATGCAGATTTTGCATTGCTTTCCGGCACCACACCGAGAGCAGGACGCGTGTAGTCAGAGGCAGGTAATTGCCCCAGCGCTTTGGCCTGAGCATACGACAAGCGCAACGCCCTCTCTATCCTAACATCGCGTTCGGAATAACTGTTGTACAGCTCTTCGAAGCTAGGGAGTTGCTTCTCCCCTTCCGCCCAAGCGCGAAATGCCCGCTCGGCCTCCTCGATGTGCTCGGCTTGCAGGAGGACGTAGGGAACTTCGTGGAGGGGCTCAACGACGGCACCCCGTGCCTGTTTCACGAGTCGTGCTCGGTATGATTTGACAGTGAAATGCTTTGGTGTTAGCAGTCTTGCCCGGAGTTGTTTCCGGTGCGCGATCTCACGAGGCAGTTCAGCCGCAGGGCCGGTGATATGGGAGGCTATCCCTCTCTTCACCTCGTTCTTGGCCTTCTTTTGAGGGTCACGAGGAACCTTCCGTGCCGGTACGGCACGTCGAGCTTCCTGAGCCGTGTCTGTCTCATCGGTGATGGTCGCCTTCGTCGACCCGGATACATCATCCGCAGTTGGAAGAGGTGGCGCACGAGTTAGTGCGTTTTCCCCACGTGTGGGGAACGAGTTGGACTGCCGACATCGCCGTTCGGCGTTGTCGGAGCGGTCAGCCTTTGGGGAGATATCCCCAATGGCACCCGCTTCCGAGTCATCGGAATAGTTTCCACCCTCTTCCCGGGGTGAATCCTCAGCACCACTAAAGGTGCTCATGGATAAGCCAGAAGTTCTGGCAGTTGGAGTTCTCCAACTAAAATTTATTTATTGCGTAAGCAATAGTCTTGATGGGGTAGATGTAACAGGGTTACATTCTGGTTAGATTTAGTTATGTTGTGTATGTAAGTACACAACGTTTGAGGTCAAGTATGACCGGTCCGAATGGTTTTGACCTATTGTTTATTTTAACCAATTAGGGAAGGAGCCCTTGGTGGAGGCGTCGCAGCCAGCCACGTGTTAGTACACAGGTGGTGTACACTACATTTTGGCTAGGTAAGAATTTAGTAAGTTCTACTTAGTATTACATATAGTTTACATTAGTTGAAATTAATTTAGGCTAATTACATATTAAATATACATTCAGTTTACAAAACACGCCAATCCAGCTAGACGCACGACCTCGACCGGTCGCGCGTGCTGTGAGTGTTTGTAGCCAAAAGGAATACCTCCTTTAGCTACTCCCTTTCTAAGGGAAGCCTTGTCTCAAGGCGTTAGTTAAGTCTAACAAGTAAACCAAGGGAAATCTTGGCTCCGAGTAGGAGAGAACTCTCCTACTAAGCTTTTTTACAAGGGCGTATCGGCTAAGTAGCGGCACATCGCCGCTTAAGGAAAGTCTTCCTCTGTGCGCTAGCCGCACCGCGCGTGTACGCACCGGCTACACACTTGGCCCGCCGTAAGTCCCCCAAAAGGATTTGTTTGATTTAGTAGTTAGTAACAGGAATATCTTCCGTATTTGAAAACGAAGTTACTTTGATAGGTAGTATGGAGATAATAATTGATTTGTTTGCGGAAGATCGTAGCTCCTAGTGAAGTTAACGTTTTTTGTCATTTTAGATAGTATCTCACGTTTCTATCACCCGACCGATCGGGCAAACATTCCATTTGGGTACTACAGTTAACAACCACCCCCGGTCAAGGTTTTATCACCTAAAACACTCCTCGATCAGGTAAAGATCCAATATAATCGGCAACTTCATTTATATCAAGATCCACTATGGGCACACAAAGTGAGACAGAAGACAACTTAGATCATCGAGTCCTACCCGATCTTAATCTCGTTAAAACTCGCGAAGATCGGATTGATCAACCAGATCGGTTCGATCTGTCTATGAAGAAGCTGACCGACGGAGTACCCTCTCTGATTTTTGTTTTCTGCATCAGTAATTCCGAGACAGTCGTGAAATCTAGTAGAAGTTCATGCTTCGTTTGCTCACGATATCTTTATGTTGAAAGGTAAGATTCGCCTTCATCAAGTTACGATTCTCTTCAGCATGAGAACGTGAATTCATGTCAATCGAGCCGATGTCTCCAAACCCCAAGGGAAGAATACATCTTCTTAAGTTTCGGCCTCGTGGAGCCCTTTCTCGTACTTTACGACGTCGAGCTCGGTACAGGCTATTTTATCATCATAACTATAGCTTGTGCGAATTTTTAATTAATTTCATTCCAGGCAAACTTTCGTGGCTTTTCGAACTTACTTGAATACTCAAAGACCACAACGTCCTTATCCTCCGCCGCCCTACCTCCTATTGATAGTCAGGAGAATATGCGTTGAGGTAAACATATTTTTCTAACTAAACGCATTAATTGATTGATAATAACGATATCTAGGTAAAATAGATCAAGATACTACAAATAAAACAAAAATTTTTTTCGTGAGTACCTGATTGTAAAGTGATTGAATCAAACCAGCGTACCAAGTACTTGGTACGCAGGCAAGGTTATTCCCAAGAATTTAATACTTGGGAGCCACTCAAAAAATGTTGAGGGCTAGATTTTTTTGGAGGAGCTCAGGAAGTTAGGCTTCTGCTCGAACAGAAATTTAGTGCTTTTGGAAACGCTAAGTCTCTCCGCGTTAAGAACATTAACCGAAAGTGCTACTTGAGACAGTACTTCGTAACCACAGTACCCGTGCTTTCATTCCACGGTGATGCATGGTGTTCATATCCGCAGAACCAACGCAAGATATCTCTGCTTCAATAAAGGAATGGTGGGGTCATTCCACTTCGACTATTGACGAGTTCTTTAAATAGCGCTTGCGCAAAATTTTCAGGCTGTGCAAGTAATCTCCGGGCTTTTGTTGTAGTTATCAACAAAAACGTTCCAAGATAAAAAAATGCGTCTTTATTCACCCAATTCTCACTTGATGACTTCCAGCTCGTAAACAATGGACTATGGAAGA
Organism: Peronosclerospora sorghi; assembly: GCA_026184515.1. Taxonomy (NCBI): domain Eukaryota; phylum Oomycota; class Peronosporomycetes; order Peronosporales; family Peronosporaceae; genus Peronosclerospora; species Peronosclerospora sorghi. Next base: position 7,875,647 of record CM047584.1, read on the forward strand.
ACAACTATGCTGGCGTCTATCGGCGATCGAGATGGTTTGATTCACCTTCAAGTCATCGATATCTAACGGGCATATCGATAGACAGGGATATGATAACCTCCGCTGCCTTGTACTAGATCCAACCTCGTGCAAGGTACTTGGTTTTCCATGCACCATCTTTCGCGGAACATGCAGTCCACATATTCTGTAACTGAATTGGAGATGCTACTTCTAAGAAGTAGCGCATCCTCTTCTCAGGAAATGCTCAAGTGAACCAATGCGAGGGACAGAGTCCTGTTAGACTCCGCGTGAACAGATCCAAAAGAGTCTCTATTCTACTCAGCTCAATATTTGAATTCAAATTGCGTTGCGATAACTCACTGTCACTGTAATCGGTAGGCTCTATGTCGAAATTGTCATAGAGCACTGTGTCCATCTGCTAGCGAGAAGGCCTAGACATTACAGATGCTGACTTAGAAACATTCTGGAGCAGAGATTGCGTTGTCCCTTTACTTAGAGACTTAAGATACTCCAGTAGAAGCTTCTGTTTTAGCTTTCAAGATTTCTGTCGTAAGTCAGCGCAGGACGATAATTTTAGAGGTTTGAGTCAGCAGCACCCTAAAAAGCGCCATTGTCCTTGCCGCACTTGGTGTCCAAGATAGAGCGTTGTATTGTTTTGGAAGAAAGCTATAGCCAACAAGTGCCACCTCCGATCGAGCAACTTCTTTAAGAGGGGGATTGGTTACCTAATAATCCATGATATTTAAATTGAGGCAGCATTGTTTTGATTCGAAGATTTATTGTCCTGAGTTGAAATTTGGCTTAAATGTCATAATCCATTAAGGTTCCGATTTGGCAAGATTTAGCGAACTCAACGGATTTAGGTACACAATTAAATCAGATACATATTACATTATTGTATACTAGTGTAGTACCCGGGGGGATGAGGGTATATGAGGTTAAAGCATAGAAGCAACTACGTGACCGGGAACGTCACAGGGACGGAAAACTTTTAAATAGGTAGATGTAAAGCGCTATTTCAAACCAATTATATACTCGTTAATACTGATCTGCGTGTCAATAGTAATACCACGGATTAGTCTTCAACAGAGTGATTTTTGATCGGTTCCACCGAAATGAGAAAATATGAACAGCGATCGAATTACGCTTATTCACACACATACTATCTGATCAAAAGTGTCAGATCAGAAAGTAAACACTGCGTAGCCTCTTACTTTTCCCAGAAACCTGATCGCTACGCCCTCAGCATCTGGAGCTTTATTTAGTTGCGTCTAGCTGCGAGTGTCATCGAGGACTGCTTCTGGCCGACCGTCTCCTTGTACTCAAATGGCCCAAATGCTAACGTCTTATGAACTTTCTTCACTGTATCATGATTTATGAATATTGCGTGGATTATCTTTACTAACGAGTTGGTGAATATAGCCACACTCGCGCTCGTGGTACTGTGATTTTCACTGTTCGTCCTTTATGCGTACGTCGTGACGGAGCGTCGCGACAGTGGATTCGTACTTGAACGCGTTTTGCTCAGTGAATTGGGTCTAGCACTATATTTTGTCTGGAGCAGCACCGCCATACTCATAAGCGTTGCCGCGTCGGCGCAATATATCGTCAGCGACTACTTGTCTTTCAATCTTTATGTAGCGCTACTATCCTCACTCGTGGTGGCCGCGCGGTCTACTGTCATTTACTATGGTGGTGTAGTCTTTGTCCTGGTGGTTAAATGGGCGCTGATTGGTCTAGCTGCAAAGAACACGACTTAGAGCCGCTAGTTGAAATTATTGCAATGAACATTTCGAGTCTGCGCCACCCAAGAGTACCGCTATTATTGCTACATTTGCCGTCATCTCCGCTGTCCACAAACTGCTACCTCCACAAACTTTATAACACGTACGCACTTTTTATCATGATGAAGATTGCTAACTCTGTTTTATGTGCAATGAATAGGCAATTGCAGGATTTGCAATCGAGCGCCCCGCTTTATAGAAAGAAGTAATTGCCATGGGTGGACTATGGTACCACTGATACCTAGGTGATATATACGCTGAGTTGGTCAAGATTTTCCAACATAAATATACAAAACTAACTCGTGTAACATCAACGAATGATTAAATTACATCGAGTGCCAACACTAGGAAAAGAATCCAATGCTATGTAATATCATTGTTTATTTCTTCTTTGTCATCATACGATCGTTGCGGTCAAGGCCAGAAAACAGCAGTACAAGTGCCGTGCCCGTGAGCATCATGTACGCCGAGCGAATTTTTGCTGCTCTGCGATCGAGAGATGGGAAATATCTTCTGGCACTTTTTCTTCTTCTCAAGACACTATGATGTTAAGCGTGAAAAGAGTTGTGTACATGACCTTTACCTTATTTGTTGAACACTCTTTCATTTCACCATGTCGTAATAGGGCTCCGCATACGGACCTGGCTAAAGTTACAATATGTTAGAAGGGATGCGCAATAAAATAGGCACGGCTTGCTACTGGACAAAAAAGGAAGTTATTTAACCGAAAAATAAATCGGGAGCGCGATTGGTGTCGCTCTATCATATTTTGGTTTCGCTCTAGCGCGCCCCTTTTGTCAGATAGTTTTTCACTTCACTGTAAAAGCGCTATTTATAAAGTCGAATTCAGTTAGGTCCGATCTCTAACTGAACGAGGAGGTGTTATCTTCTGGGGGATGTCACTAAGGTGAGAGATCTCTTTTATTAGGGAGGAGTCTTTTATTCAGGATTTTACTTTAGTTCTCTCTCATGACGTCTCCATTGCCGTCTACAAAATTGCGTGTCTTGTGTTTGCATGGATTTCGGACTAATCGTCAAGTGATGGAAAGTCAGACACGTGGTCTTCGTGATGCATTGGGTCCCAACACTGAGTATGTGTTTCTCAACGGACCCTTTGAAGCACGGGGTCCGACGGATGAGATCATTGATCGAAAGTTTGGACACACAGCGCCATTTTACGAATGGTGGGCAAATCGATACCTTGAAAAGGAAGAAAGAGAGGATATTGAGGCAGAGGATGGCGTACTACGAGGCACGACGAGACACTGGTGTCTCCAATTTGAGGATATTGACCAAGCGATTGAAGCAATGGACGAAAAACTGAACAAACTCGGCGAGTTTGATTTGGCCGTTGGTTTTTCGCAGGGTGCCATCATGCTTACGATTCTATCCATGTGGTATCTTCAGAAAAGCACCAAACGATGGTGGAAGCTTGTGGTCTGTGTGTGCGGCGTCCGTCCGAGAGGTATTAACGTCCGCGAATTGTTCGAGACGCACGAAGGTGAAAAGATTATGGTACCATTCCCATCGATTCATGTGGCAGGAAAAAAGGACAGTCTGTATCTAGAGTCATTGTTGCTTAAAGATATCTACGTAGAGCACGCCAAGGGGAGCCCGATCCCGAGGCTCTTGATGGAACATGATGGAGGACACAAATTTCCGTCCCCTGACCGACATCAAAAGTTTTATGCAAACTTAGCCAATGCAATCTGGCAGTTTTTTAAAAGCACAAACCATAGCTCGGTAGCAAGACTTTAGATCTTATATACCTTTTTCGGCTGTCGGGACTGTGAGAGTACGTGAACGCATGTTCTCGTCTCGTGTGAATGCTCCAAAATTCCCAAAACCTTTGTACAGTAATTACTAATCGTAGGTTATAGATACTTGTTAGTTTAATAAAACTGAAGGTATATATAATGCAACGTGAAAACTATCGAACATATCTCCATATGTAAATGCTCAAATGCCAAGTGAAAATGCAACATGAGCGACAATTTGGTCGATTTTCCTTGCAATTTCGTTAATTTTGCGCCGGTTGGCGAGTTCCTCACTTTATCGTCGATCTTCTGTCAAGCCTTACGTCCATTGCTGCAGCCAGCGGAGCACAATTGAACGACCTGAGGACGTGACGCTTTTCAATAGTGATCAAACGCCGTGCATAACGCGTTCTGCGCATGCATGGAGTCTCTATGCTCTTCACTATGCGTCCAAGAAGCTCCAAATCATCTTCCAGGAAACACAATACAAAGGCGACTTCGTGTTCTTGGCACTGAGCTGCTTCGAGCGCGGCGTCAGCGCCGATAAGCTCCAGCCCCTCGCAGTCAATTTCATGGTTATTAACGACAGTTCTCGGCTTTGGCTAGAAATATCTGAGAAATACTTGTTCGTGTTGATAAGACTTTTGATGATGCCAAAACAGGTGATCAAGCTTTACCGATTGATTGATTGAGTGAATTTGATGCACCAAAATTGTTAAAAGGACGCTCATTTGCTGTAACACTACGCGTCGGACGAAATGGATTATTGCGACTTTTCGATGAAAACATTGTGGGCAGTCCATAGTTTATGTTAAGTACACCAACTTACATATATGCATATTATTAGTTTAAGTTTTAGTCTTGATACTAAATAAAATCACTTCGAAATTTAACTCTAAGTACATTAGTACACAAGTGGCGAATAGTACAGTTGTTCTTTGACCGGAAGTTGCGATTCTCGTGGAGTGTGGAAATCGTTTCGGTCTCGTTTCGTTTACGTGGAATTATAAGTGGAATTAAAGTGGAATATAAAGCTCGTTTACGTTTTATTACTACTTTTGCACTGTCCTACTTTCGTTTCTTTGTGGAATTTCACTCATAAGTACAGTATTGCTAGTTGGAACGTGCACGGATTGGTACACGGTTAAAGATATGAGTGACGAGGAACAGGTTATGAGCTCAAATGTGGTCCGAGATGAGTTAGATGAAGAAGTCAAGTCTGTAGTATGGTGAAGTGTGCCATAAAATTTGTACACAATTGGGTGTGACTAAGGGGGGAAATGCTAAATCCACAAGGGTGTTTCGCTAATTACACATGGTTGGCACACACCTCCCCTTTTATGCGAGCGGTGTAAAGGCTCTCCTGCTCCTTTTTGCCCATTACACATGGAAGTGACGTCACAACCTTGTTGCTTTAGCAAAAGGACCCGACTAGGGGCACACCCCACTTTTGCTAGGGGCACACCCTACTTTAACGATAAAGATTTGCATTGGCTGATATTGGCGTTGGTAATGTCAATAAAGCGACCAACAAGACGATCCAAGGCCTACGGCATTTCGATGGCACTCACGAAGTATGTGACATTTAAGTTCATGGTCGCTTCGTCCGTAAACGCAGCTTATCGTACGTGAAGGAGTATCTCCTGTCGCGAATCATCCATCGCTCTCACGCTTTTCTTCGTTCGCTAGTGTAGTAAATCCCTCGTTTCTGGCGATATCCAGCTCCAAGATGGAGGTAATTTCCAACAACTTAAAAAGCTAGGAGCCACTTTTGTATCTAACAATGCAACGGGATAAACTGAATGCGCCGGTGCTAGAGCTGCTAGAGGTCATGATGCTTGCGCAGGAGGGCATACTGGATATTGCCGCGATCCGTCAAATCAACTGGGATGTACATCTTGGTGACATGGTCACGGTGCGTGGCGTATTGCAACGTAAACATTCCGAAGCAGGATACTCCAACGGATGGCTTGTCGATCTCGTTTCCATACACGTAGATTAACCCTGGTGCTTGCATCACAAAGGGACCTTATTTAACTACACAGTGTCTGATGTCGCACCACCCACGACGTTGCTGTGGTAAAAGGATCATGGTTTTTACCACCATGTTCGAAAGTGGACACCAAGTATACGAATATGGTGCTATTGGATGGCTATAACGCATGCAAGTACTATTTTTCATCGAAATGTTTGCGAGGAGAGCAATGCCACTTTTGGCACGGACAGCCAGAGGGTTTTAAAGCGAATCAACGTCCCTGGATCCAAAAACGCCTCGAAAAACGCGCAAATGCTGCACATCTTGCCGGTGATAGCGGCAATCCTCATTCCAAAATTGACAAGACGCAGCGGAGCCGCATCTTCTGAGACTGGCTTGTCGAGTCTCTAGGGGAAGAGTTTTTAGCTAGCGGGACTGGTGTCGTCGATGTCGCTGGTGGGAAAGGTGATATCCCTGTACATCTCTGGATTCAACGAGGTATTCAAACGACTTTAATTGACCCGGTGCGTTCAGGTAACTCTCCTCATGTGACACTGAATGCGTCGTAGCTTACTTTGATTTTTGAATGTACCGCAGACACCCATGAAACTTGGCAAATACAACCGTAAACTCATTGCGAAAGCTTCTGCTGCTAAATGTCGGACAAATGAACCCTCAGTTGTTGCATAGGCTGGATGACGAAACACTGAAGCTGTACAAGGAGTTGTTTGCAAACTGCTCTGTTCTTGTTGGAATGCATCCAGATGAGGCCACCGAGGTGATTGTTGACGCTGCCCTGACGCTAAGAAAACCATTTGCCATTGTGCCTTGTTGCGTGATGAGTCGAGTCTTTCCAGATCGTCGATGCTGGGATGGTACACCTGTCGTCACATACGAGACGTTATCAAATATCTCCGGGAAAATCATCCGTCATTTCAAAGCCATTTCCTGCCGTTTTCTGGATGTAATCAAGTACCTTATGTTTTCGACTACGTCCATGACCCGCGTGGTGATATCTCCCAAGCAGCCAGCAAAACGATAAAGCAGAAGTTGGATAGTTATACATTTTTGCTGCAGCTATATACCAAATCGTTCCAATACGAGCGTTGTCTATGCAATTGATCTTCTCATTTTACTCGTGGCACTGGTTATAAAAATCCTACTTGGATATAGATACGATTGTTTCTACGTTTCCCTATAGCCCCTAGAAAAAGTGGGGTGTGCCCCTAGTCGGGGCCTTAGGCTAAAGCAACAAGGTTGTGACGTCACAACCATGTGTAATGGGTAAAAATGATCAGGAGAGCCTGTACACCGCTCGCATAAAAGGGGAGGTGTGTGCCAACCATGTGTAATTAGCAAAACACCCATGTGGATTTAGCATCTCCCGACTATGGGCACCACTGTGTGTGTAATTGTGTGTGTGACTGTGTGTACAACACTGTGTACAACTGTGTGTACAACTGCAGGTACATGGACGGTACATAGACGGGGCATCGTGAGAAGGGAAGACTAGGTACGGGTACCTAACGGTTAGCGGCGGACGACAGAGAAATCAGGTTGACTGGTCGACGGAGTGCATTGGAATGGGTAGTTCTGATTGGTTGATATAGGTAATTGGTAGTTTTAGGGATATAAGTGCTAATAAAGTTCTCCTTTTGCGTCCAACTACTAAGGAAATCTACAGGGACGACACCTAGCGTCTCCCTTTAAGTTTACACGCACCTCTACGTCCCGGGCGGGAGTACTTAGTGCATATTTGGCCCACCGGTATGCGTAGAGTGTAGAAGAACTCGCACTTCAACTCCGCCCGCTGTGCCAGCGGTGATTTTGTAAAGGTTTTCTGGGAAAGTTGTCGAGCCTAGTGTTCTCACCTCTTCCCCCATTGGGCCACATTTGGCCCCTAGGAGTTCGTCTGCTTTAAGCGCCCCACGGGAACTCTAGGTGGATTTTAGTGGAAATCGTCGATCAGCCCATTGCTGATCGACCCCCCTCTTAAGTTAAGCGTAGAATACATAGTATATTGGGTAATCTATTAGCGTACTAAGTTTTAGAGGCTCGGCGATCGGGTGGTGAAGACTTCCGCTGCCTGATCAAGTACCCCTTCTGCGATCATCCAAGGATCGACGATCTGCTACCTGAGACCTGCGATCATCAACCCGCATCGCGCCAACTCGTACTAGATCAGCTACATCGATCCGAAACTTAAGATTATCGATAAATTGATCCTGATAGCACCTGATCACACCTGATCGACCCGGTCGATCTACTACGAGTTTCCCCCCATTTTGCATCGGAATCTCGCGGGTCAACGTCCCGGTCATCTGAAGAGCGACCCACGCCCAAGCCGTCGGGTACACAAGGTGAGCAAGACACAAGACCAGTCACACAAGACAACTGGAGGACCCCCTTCGTTAGTCGGTAGTCCGGGCGCTGTGGGAACGCCTGATCGAGCCTCAAAAACTCTGATCAGCCGCTCCACCACAATGGTGCGCGTGCCCGGGTCTTTGGGCGACGCGGGATATCACCGCGATTCTACTAAAGATGACGCTAACGCGGACGTGAAAACGGAAGCGGAAACAGAATTGAAGATTAAACTGGAAAAGGAGGAGGTGGTTGTGACTATGGAAGGCAGTTCGCCGTCGTCATGTATGAAGAAGAAAGGAAATGCTGATCATCAGGATCTGGGGAGGTATCCTGATGTGATAAAGGATGAAAAGCCTCAATCGCCTCCCAAGGCTCCTTCGGGAGCCGACACGGATCATGACGCAAGTTATCATCCGCCTATTACATGCGTGTATAATGATCCGGATTGGAAGCCGGTGGTGAGGTATTACAAGGACGACCAACCGAAGGCGTTGTTAAAGGCGCCTGGGTCGGAGAGCGACGAAAGTCGATCAAGTCCGCCTCCAACGGAATCTGATCTGGTGAAGACGTTTTACAGGAAGGTTTATAAAGTAGAACTGGAAGATTTCTTATTGATGAATTCGATCATGAGCCTACTCGGGGTCACGATCAGCGGAAAGTTGATCGGACCGATTGATCAACCAGTGACGGACTGGAAGGACAAGCTTCAGCTGGTGTTAGAGCTAACACGCCTGATCAAGCAAGTTGGTCTGACGACAGGCGCCTACGATACTGAAGAAGTGTTCGATAAGGACCCAGAAGATTTTGCGAACACTACCCAGCGGCTGTTTGAACTGTTGGTGCCTATAGTTGGTAGATCTACTAAGGTGGAAATCCCGCACTCTCCGCTGAAGATTGAAGCGGGTCCGTCGATCAACGCAGCAGAACATACGGGATCATCCTGTTACGAATATGCTCCTTCCGAAGGTGTTGCGTCTGAAGTGGAGTCGAACAGTGCCGGAAGTATAGAACCCAACATTACCAGGATGATGATCTGCCATAAGGATAAAGCCAAGTTATCAGTTGTCAAGAAGGAACCTCAATCGGTCAAGGCAGAAGATGATCAATCATTGCAAGACCCACGGATGCAAACATTTTTCGATAAGGCTATGGGGCGGTGTTTGGCTGAGGAAAGAGGCAAGTCAACACCTGGATTTGTTTGCATGAAAATTCACCAGCCAGAGACAGGAAGAGCTACGACAGTCAAGGATGTCGATATGGATTCCGTATATTCCCGTCGTGATCACCAGTCAAAGTCAGGAAGATCGGCGACGGTTAAGGATGTCGACATGGAATCAGTATATTCGTTCCATGATCAACCATCCCTGCGTGATTACATTGATCCAGATGATCCGATCACTATGCCTCGACATGCCACGGTTGCGTCATCGTATGCTGGAGTGCCTGATCAACAGCCGATTCCCAGGATCCGGATGTCCGCGATCAGTGATCAGAAGGAATTTTCAGGAAACGAAGGAGATGAAGATCAAGCGCGGAATTGGATTAGTCGCCTTAAGTCGGCATTTGTGCGTGATCAAACCTCTGACCATGAGAAGTTTTTGATTATGGGTGATCTGCTTAAAGGGCCGGCGCGCAATCGGCATGGCCATCTGAGCAGATCTACTCGCTCAAGCTGGAAAAGTCTCGTTGATGAGTTTGAAACTCAGTACTGTGGAAGTGGTTAATCGGCATCTCGCCAATATTACTACACGAAGCAGCGATCGGATGAAACCCCTATTGGATATCTTCGCCGGTTGAATGTGTCGGGAATGCGAGCCAAGATGCCGATCAAGGACGGATTGTCTACTATCTTACGTGAACATGTGCAACACTTTCTTGACACATTGACTAATCGCGAATTCGTTGATCAGCTGGCACTTCTGAGTTTGGATAACGTTACGGATTTGGAAGAGACGCTGCGAGATTATGCACGCAATAAGTCGTGCCAACCAACGGCGGCGGTAGGCACTAGCCGATTCCGCCATAAATTTGGCGATGATCGAGCACCTGCCCAGGCGCGGAAGCCCAAATCAGTGCGCCCGATCAAGATGATGTATGGAAGTGAAGAATCAAGCTCAGAGGACAGTGGAAGTGACGGTGACCAGCACCGTTACATGATTGCTGCTATGCGCGATCAACCAGTGACGCACGAACATTGTAGCCGGTGCGTATACGCACAGTGCGGCTAGCGCACAGAGGAAGACTCTTCCTTAAAGCGGTAGCTACCGCTACTTAGACGATACGCCCTTGTAAAGGGCTTAGTAGGAGAGTTCTCCTACTTGGGGCCAAGATTCCCAGGTTAGTTTACGACTTAGCCTTAACGGCTGTATTCCCTTTACGGGATGTAACTAAAGGGAGGATTCCCTCTTACCTACGACACTCACTGCGCGCGCGACCGGTCTAGGTCGCGCTCCCGCTAAATAGAGTGAAATGTAAACTGAATATATTTAATATGCAATTAGCCTAAATTAATTTAAACTAATATAAACTATATGTAATACTAAGTAGAATATTCCTAATCCGTACCTAGCTAAAATTTAGTGTACACACCTGTGTACTGACACGTGGATGGCTGACACACCACCACACCAAGGGCCCCTGCCCTGATTGGTTAAAATAACCAAAGGTTCGAAACCTTTCAAACCGGCCAATACTGTCCTCAACCGTGGTGTACTCATGTACACCAACACTCAATGTAACCCGAATGTAACCCCGTTACATCCTCCCCCATCAAGACTATTGCTTACGCAATAATCAAAATCTTGCTGGAGAACTCCAACGCCAGTACCTCTGGCTGTCCACTGTACACCTTCAGCGGTGCTATGGACGCAAGCTATTCCGTCAACTCGGAAGTGGACGCCCTTGGGGAGCTCTTCCCAACGGATGGCCATGTTGATAGCGCCGAACTGCGCTATCAGTCATCCAACCCATTCCCCACACGTGGGGAAAACGCACTAACTCGTGCGCCACCGTTACCCGCTAGGGGTGATACCTCCAGGTTTCCACAGGCAACCACCACCAATGAACCATCCTTGGTTCAAGAGGACCGACGTGCCGGACGGGAACGGAAGGGACCTCGCGACCCTCAAAATAGGGCTAAGAACGCGGTCAAGAGGGTTTAGCCTCCTATACCCCTGGTCCAGCGGCTATACTGCCGCGTGAAGTTGCGCATCGGAATCAACTCCGGTCCCGACTACTAACGCCCAAACATTTTCCGTTAAGTCTTACCGGACGCGCCTCGGGAAGCAGGCACGCGGTGCCCTCGTGGATGTTCTCCGCGAGATTCCCCTTGTTCTCCTGAGGTACGAAAGCGTCGAAGACGCAGAAAAAGCGTTCCGCGCCTGGGCGGAAAGGGAGAAACGCCTCCCCAGTTTCGATGCGCTGTACAACAGCTTTTCCGAACTCGACGTTCGGGTAGAGAGAGCGCTACGCTTGGCCTATGCTCAGGCCAAAGCGCAAGGGCAATTTCCTGCCTCCTATTATACGCGCTCTGATCTCGATGTGGTGCCGGAGATCAATGCAAGCACAGCATCTGCCTCCGGCGAACTCCCAGCTATTGGGAGTGAAGGGGCTTCTTCAGCCCCTTTGGTCGTTGACTCTCAGTGGGATTCTCCCGCCCGAAAGCGACGAAGACGTCACAGCAATCCTGCCGCAGGGGAGGCTAGTACTCCCACGAGTGCTGGGAATGTGGATATCCTTGCCACTTCATCAGGTACTGGGTCTCACCCCGGTGATGGCGGCGTGTCATCAGGCGTTCCACATGGTAATGTGGAGTACCCTCCGTATCGAGCACTGGGGGGGGGGTCGCGCTATTGCGGCGTGACTTCCACGAGCGCTGTGATCGGCACATTCATCGCATCCAGGACGTCCAGTAGGGACTCCGCGACGAAGGGGATGTGATTGAACGCTTCTAGAAGCGGTTTGACTCTCTCGAGTCGACCGTTGCGGAGCTTCCTGGTCGCATTTTGACCCTGTCGGACTTCCTCCGCCCTGCCGTGCCTTACGGCTCTTATGGCTACCCGCCTTTCCAACCCCCTCCAAGAGGGGACCCGCCTCCGGGTTCTGGTATGGCTTAAGCATACCTACATAGAAGTTTAGATGCGTACACATCGCCTTCGGAATATCCAAGGTTTTTCGCCAAGCCCTTTCGGGCTAGCACCTTGAAAGACCCCACAAACCTGGGGCGCAGTTTGTTTCTTAACACATTAGAAACTGCATGTGTAGGAAGTTTTTTAGCGTTTAATAAACCACTTTCTCCTACTTGATACACCTTTCTGTTACACCGACCCTTGCGGTCGGCCTGTTCCTTTTGCTTGTCTTGGCTTTCCGCCATGGCATCGCAAACGTGTCGTAAGACACTAAGGCGCGTCGATAAAAACTTATCGATGTGCTTTCGCACAGATACAGGGCTGACATCGGGGAATCCTCCCCCCTCAAGTCCTGGGCCACACACACGTGGCGTCAACGGAACCCTCGGATTCACCAATCCGCTCACGTAAAAACGGGGTAAACCCCGTAGATGCATGTACCGAATTGTTGATAGCAAATTCAACCATCGGAAGCATCTCACTCCAACGTTTTGGAGAATTCGGACATAAACTCCGGAAAATATCTTCTACAACGCGATTAACGCTTTCCGTCTGACCATCCGTCTGCGGATGATCCGCAGTGGACATGAGGAGCTTGGTGCCTAGCACCTTAAACAACGCTCCCCAGAATTGTCCCGTAAAACGGGGGTCCCGATCCGACACAACGGAATCGGGTAGACCATGCGGTCGAAAGACACGGTCTAGGAACACTTTCGCTGTTCCTTGTCCATCTATGGACTCTGTCACCGCCGCCAGGTAGCCATCTTGCTCAAACGGTCTACAAAGACCAATATGCCGGTGTTCCCGGCCTTATCCCTCGGAAAACCGAAGATAAAATCCATGCTAATGGATTTCCAACACTCCGTTGGAACGGATAAGCTCGCCAAAGGCGCAGCTGACTCTGCAGAGGGTTTGACCATATGACACGCTTCACAGGTGCGAATATACGCACCGACCCACTTATACATTTTGGGCCACCAATACAAAGTGCTTAAAGCGCTGTAGGTCTTATCCCGACCTAAATGACCCCCGGTAAGGGAGTCATGTGCCTCAAAGAGGACTCTATACTTCAGTTCCTCATCATGAGGAACAACCACCCGCGGAGTGTCCTCCGCGCTCGTGCTATAATATAGCAAACCGTCACAGTAACTGTAACGGTGTAATCGAGCTCTAGCTCGACTTGACAGGGTAGGCTCAGACGAGCCAAGTCCCTTGTCACCCAATGCTCCGATAAGCGCCGTAGACTGTGGGTCTTTCTCATACGCCTGGCGTATGAGATCCACCACAGACGAGGTGACGAATATCGCGTGAGCGAGCTCGTAATCGGGACGACGCGACAACGCGTCTTCAAGTACGTTCTGCTTGCCAGTTTTATATTTAACCTCAAAGTTATACTCCACAAAGAAGGAGAGCCAACGGGCCATCCGTTGGGAGAGATGAGGCGACTTCGTCGCTGTCCGTAAGGACGCGTGGTCTGTATAAACCACGAACGGCTTTGAGCTGAGTAGGTGAACCCTAAATTTGACAAGGGTATACTTCATTGCAAGTAGCTCCTTATCATGAACGGGATAATTCCGTTCCGAAGCTTTAAGCTGTCTCGACTCAAACTCAATAACGCGTTCCCGTCTCGCATCGTCTGCTTGTAACAAAGCATATCCGATTGCGAAATTGGAGGCGTCGAAGACGACGCTAAATGGTTTCCCAGAATCTGGGAGAGCAAGAACGGGGGCTTTCAACAAGCTCCCCTTAACCGCTTCAAAAGCGTTTTGGTGTTCAGTTTCCCAACACCAATCAACGTCCTTCTTAAGAAGGTCGGTTAATGGCTTCGCCATCTCAGCGTAGTTCTCGCTGTACTTGTGGAGATAATTGGCTAATACAAGACACTTCCGTAAATATCTAAGATTTACAGTCGAAGGCCACTCCACAATGGCTTTCACCTTCGCGGGATCCGCCCGCACTCCATCCTTACCGATGAAGCATCCTAGGAAAGGAATTTCCTCAGCACCAAAGATACATTCGGATGCGTTTGGATAGAGTTTATGCTCCAGCATACATTAGAGCACAGCTCGAAGGTGTATCAGATGCGTCTGAACATCAGACGAGTCGCCTTCCGCGCGACTATGAACGAATATATCGTCGAAGTACGTCTGAGCGTACTATCTATGACGGCGGAAGAGTTTTTGAGTCACCAAGCGATTAAAAGTCGCTGGCGCATTCGAAAGCCCCTGTGGCATAACAAGCCACACCCACAGCATGCCGCTAGGCGTGCTGACCGCTGTAAGCGGAATATCGGATGCTCGCATGAGCACCTGATAAAACCCGTCCACCAAATCTAAGGCTCTGTACACAGTACATCCCGCCATATTGTTCTGGAGGACATCCTTCCGAGGAATCGGAGTCTGCATGGACACAGTAGCTGAATTCAGCTTGTTATACGCATGTACAATTCGCCACTTTCCGTTCGGTTTACGAACACAAAAAGTGGGAGATGAGTGGGGAGACTTGCTCTCCCGTACCATCCCTGCCTCTTCTTTCCACTTGAAGAATGCGTCGATGACGTCGCATTGCTCC
>CM047584.1:7894837-7909387 GCA_026184515.1 Peronosclerospora sorghi
GCATCGCCTATAGTGATCATCGTGAAAAAGAATGGGGTCGATATTCGTCTATGCATCGATTATCGCGCGGTGAATCAACTCACGCGTTTGATGGTGTGCCCAATGCCCCTGATCACCGATCTACTCGAAGATTTGGATAAAGCGTTGTGGTTTTGCTCTTTGGATATGGCGAGTGGTTTCTGGGTCGTGTCTATGACCGATCGAGCACGTCAAATTTCGGCGTTTGTCACTCCATTTTGATTGTTTGAGTGGAATAGGATGCCCTTTGGCTTCAAGAATGCTATGCAAATTTATCAGCGGTTGATCGAAAATGCACTATATGTATATCTTAGGGTCAAAGACGGTGCAGATGAATCAGCTGACGTATTTACAGCAGGAGAACCCGACCAAACGCCGGACCCGTCTGTGCTGCAACGGCGATCATATATCGATGATATATTAATCCCTGCACCTACTTGGTCCACCCTATGCGATAAGGTGCGGCACTTGCTGGAAAAGTGCGATCAATGGAATTTTCCGATCAGCGTGGCTATATCGTACTGGGGGCGAAGCGAAGTGCCCTATTTAGGACATCACGTCTCTTGCCGCGGGTTAGAAACAAATCCAAAGAACCTGGACGATCTGATCAATTTGCCTTTCCCTGGCACCTTACGTGCTATGCAATAGTTCTTGGGAAGCCTAAATTACTATCGTCGATTTATTGAAGATTTCGCAATTTATGCCGCCGTGCTTTACGAATTGAGGGAGATAGATTATCAAGAGTTGAAGAAACGATCACATAGTGAGGCGGAATCAAATCACGAGGATGATCGACTAATTAGAGCAAAAGTGGCATTCAGCATGCTGAAGGCGAAGATTGCATCAGCTCCAACCCTGCGGCACTTTGACCAGGACAAGACGCCGGTGATCGTGGTTTACGATAGCAAATGGGCAGTATCCGCCGCTCTAGTACAAGAATACGATCAAGTGTATCATCCCGTCGCATTCGCTAGACGAACGTTGAAAAGCGGTGAGCTGAATTACAGCCCCGTCGAAAAGGAAGTTCTGGCGCTTTTACGAATTTTGGATGTTTGTTTCACGATGCTGGTCGGAAAGACGATCACCGTTTTATCACGTCTATCTACATTGAAGTGGTTACTAACATCCAATGGGTTGGACGGACGATTAGGTAGATGGGCTGCGATCCTATCACAGTGGGACCTCGAGATCAAGAAATGTGTTCATGGAGAAGAGGAGGTGCTAGGGGCGTTAGCCGCAAGCATCACCCCTCGCACCGAAATTGATGAAGCGTTGGTCGCGATCGCACCGAAAAAGCAACCGCGGCAGATGATCGAAGTACCACCTCCCACGGTTAAAAAAGGTGAAGAACTTTACGTGATCAGTTTTGATGGATCGGCAAGTGTCAAGCGACGTGTGGGTGCATTTGGTGCCATTGTGTGGAAGTTACCGGAATGGAAGATTATGATCGCGATCGCCGATCATGCACCGGATATCACTGTGAATGAAGCAGAATACCACGGATTGCTTTTAAGTCTGGACTTGTTGGCACGATATCCCAAAGGAAAGGTGATCGTGTGTGGGGACTCTAATTTGGTGATCCGGCAAATGCGAGGAGAAATGGAGTGCAAAGCTCCGCGATTACAAGTGCTACAGCAGCGTGCATTTAACCTCCTACGCGAGTGGAGTGATCATGATTTGGTACATGTCAAGAGAGAGTGGAATAGGAGTGCAGATCACATTACCACCATGGCTATGCAGGGTGGAACAAGAGTTGAGATCGAAGATGAGAAACAGCTGGAAGGATTAGTTGATTTCAACCGTCTACCCGAAGTAATCACATGGAACGAAGATCAATCCGCCCCGCAAGTGCTAGTGACGACCCGATCACTTGACCACCGGCAACCACGACCGTCAACATGGACCGATGTACCAGTAGCCGGAATAAGAATGGAACGGGTGAAAAAGGCACAGGATGAAGAGAAATGGATCCACGATTTGCGGTGTTATCTGTACGGTGACGTTATCCAATTGAGCGCAGACGAGGTGAAGGAGTGTGCGAAAATTGCTGACAACTATGATGTTGACGAACAAGGATTACTGATTTACTGTGGAAATGCGGCTAAAAGGAAAACCGGGGATGATCAGGATGATCAAGATGATCGCCGATCGTCAATTAATCTGGTACTACCCGAGTCCTTTCACGCATATGTCCTCCACCACTATCACGTGAGTTTGGAAGGAGGACACCAAGGCATAGGGCGTACATATCAGCGGATCAGACGGTATTTCCATTGGCGTGGTCTATTCCGAAGCGTAGAAAGATTTGTCGGGCAATGCGTGGATTGCAAAACAGGTAAGGGCCAGCCTACGATCAAGGGCATGTCTCCGGGAAATATTCGAGGCGACGTACCCATTCCAAGTGATAGCCATGGATCATATCCCATCGCTGCCCCGATCAACGGATGGACATACGGAACTGCTGATTTGGACAGATTTGTTCACGGGTATGGTGATCGCGAAATCTGGATCGTCCCGTACCGCGCAAGCAATCGCCGAAAATTATGAATAATGCGTGTTCCGACGGTTTGGGGCTAGTGAGATGATCAGGCTTGATCGAGAACCTGGTTTTATGTCGGAAGTATTTCGCGCGTTCAACAAAATCGTGGGACAACGTCAGAGTGCCACTATGGCATATCGACCACAGGCGAACGGCAAGGCGGAAAGGACGGTGCAGACGATTACGCGAGCGATCAAGATGTATGTGTCGGATATTGGACAAAAAGATTGGAGTTTGTATGCAGAACGCCTGGTATTCGCACTAAACTCAACCCCTGATCGCATCCGCGGGGAAACCCCATTCTATTTAGCGTATGGGTGGGACCCACGATCGTCGTTGGAATCAACGTTACAACTGGGCGGGATTCGACGTAAAGATCGAGACGCTCGTCGGTGGAGATATAAGTTGCAAAAATACTACCGATATGCCCGCGATCAAGTGAGCACTCGATTGCACCAAGCGATGGTTGATCGGGCTGAAAAACACAACGATCAGGTGACGCCGCACAAGATCGAGGCTGGCTCAAAGGTCTGGTTGTACCTTGATCGGGTGAAAGAAGGGTTCGCGAAGAAACTGGCGCATATGTGGCATGGACCCTTCCGAGTTGAGGAGGTGATCGGCGATCATGCAGCGAGATTGGTCACCTTTGGCACCGATTATCGTATGTTCCCAGTGGTACACCTGTCCAAGTTGAAATTAGTCAAGGAATTTTCTGATCGTCCCGCTACTGTGCTAGCAGCTGGAATAGAAGATCGTTTCGACTTCGACGAAGCTTTGCTACCTGAAGATAGCTGGGAAAGGACGCTAGATCCCGATGAATTTGAAGTTGATCGTATTACCGATGTGCGATCGGGTCGAAAGACTAGATATGGAAGGACGTTACGAAAATATCAAGTCTACTGGAAGGGGTATTCCGAGCCGTCGTGGGTAGACGAGGCAGATTTGAATTGTGATGCCTTGATCAAGGATTTCGAAAGGAAGATGGTGAACAGACATCGTTTCGACGTCATGCAAGTGGATGAAGAGTCCAACTAGCGCGCGATCGACGTACCGATCAGGAATCACGATCGAAAAATCTCTGATCGCAGAAATGGTTGATGAAACTCACGATTAATGGAGGTACAATGAAAGACTTGTAGTGGTTTGATTACGATGGATGTTGAGAGATATGGTGATTGGATACGGCAGATGAGCCGACGGACTAGCAATTTATATTATGCATTTAAGGACAAAGGACAACAGTGAAATGACATGATCGAAAGAATGTATTGATTGAAGAAACGTGATCGACCGACTATTCAGACCCATAGAACTTACGGCGAAGGCGAGGAATCTTACGACCGGGGTGATCTTCGGGGCAGGAACGATATTGAACCCGCCAAGGTTCAAGGTCGTCGAAATCTGCCAGCGCTTCTTGTAGGCTCTGAGGTGGAAGGTCCGATAGAAACCCAGGGTACCACGCTACATCATCGGCCGCGAACAACCATCCAGCAGGGCGGGTCAAGTAGTCGAAAACCACTTGGGCCGTGACGTTGTGTAAATTGTACATGCCGAGTTGATCCGGAGTCCAAGGCATGATATCGGCGTCAGTGGTACCATCAGGAACCGCGATCAAGGTCTGTAAGTCACCCGTGCGAGGAAAAAAGAGACACGGTCGGGTCGTGATCAGGCTGGCCCTTGCTCCCGAACTCGCTAATGGTGGAGTAGAAGGAATGGAGGCGATCGGGCCAGTGTCCTCATCTTCAACGTCTTGATCGCAAGTAGGGGGATCATCATCCGCAGTCTTCGCCTCCGAAGCGGGAGAGAGAAGGCGTGGCCGCTTAGACGTAGAAGAAGATCGGGAACGCCGAATACGCTTTCCGGACGATGGAGTGGTACTGCCTACCGAGTTGGTCGTCGAAGCAGCAGAGGGACTAGCTGGCGATGGGACCTGATCAGGGCCGGACAGAAGCTGCAGAGATATGCCCGTCAGTTCGGACTGAATATTCGATTGATGAGAGCGCCAACGCGCAACCTCGCCTTGGGCCTGTCGTAGACGATCACGCAATGTGTCCCGGTCCGCGGAAACTTGATCGAGGTGACGTCGAGCGGTAGTGAGATCCGCTTCAACCCGATCCGATATCTCCTGTGCTTGGGCCATAATGGCAGTGTAATCGTCCATCAATGCGCGAGTAGACTCGTTCTCCTTCTGGAGGCGATCGCATTGATCCTTGTACTTGTCCACCTCGGTAGTGAGACTTACCGCCCGTTGGACCAAGCGCACATTGCGGGAAGTAACCTGATCGCGCTCGTGCTGCAACGTGTATACACGCTGCTCGAGTTGCTCCAATTTCTTCGTTCGGTATGCAATGGTGTCGTCAAGCGTTGATCGCAGGTAACGTTCACGGTCGTTGCGACACTCCAGCTCCCGGATCTGGACACCCTAATCGTATATGGTCTGCTCTTGATCGGCGATAGTGCTTTTGGCGTCTTTCAACTGGGTTTCGAGCTTCTTGACCGCAGCGTTGATAAAATCGCGCAGCGGCTCCAGTTTTTTAAGGCTTCCCTCGATTTCCTTCTTCCGGTCCGCCGCGTAACTTTGGGTACGAGTGAGCCGCCGACAAAGCATCGCAACCGTGTCTTCACTCATGGCGAGTGAGCCAGACAACAAGGCGACCTGCTCGTTACTGGCACGGAGAGCCTCTTGCAGATCGCAGGCCTGCTTGATCGCGGCGATCGCCTGATCAGCTGCGGCCTTATCCAAGGCAGGAACGTTGGTGATGTGGGGTGACAAGCTGTCCGTTGAAGATGGCATAGCAGACTGTGAATGCCTGATCGAGGCAGCCTGATCGCAGTTGTCACAGTTGGCCACAGTCGAGTGTTAGATCGCAGTGGACAGCCCCAACGGTAACCGCATGATGGAATTGGGCTTGATTGATGGGAGAAGGGGCAGATGATGGGTGATGATCGACAGTTGGATGGTGACCTGATCGATGTGCAACGACAAATTCTCCAACGGCAGTATGATTCCCAGAATCAACGGCATGATCGACCCTCGCCCCAACCGCTGTACGGCTGGGACGAGACTCAGGGGCGGTTGTCGTAAAGCGGACTTTTTTATTAGGCTAAAAGAGGGCCTAATGTTGGACATTTTATTAGGCCCATAGGGGGGCTAATATTATGACTAATATTAGGACCTAAATTAGGGGCCTGATAGTGGACGCAGATAGTGGATACAGTAGTACATAATTAGGTACCGCCATGTGTACCACGGTTGGTACAGTATTACGTACCACCGTGGTGTACATAGACAGGATATAGAAGGGGCACGGAAGATGTGCTGATTACTTACAGGTACGCGGCGGACACCAGCGAACAAACAAGGAACAAGCGGAAAAATCAGGTCGACTGATGGACGGAAGGCGTTTCGAATGGACGATGCGGATTGGTTGAAAGTAGGAACAGGGTAGATCTAAGGGCTTAATTGCTAATATAGTTCTCCTTTTGCGTACGATCGCGCTGATCGTTTTTGGGAAGGCACCTTTGCTCCCCCCACCTTATTGAAACCTCTACGTCCCGGGCGGGATCACTAAGTGCGTTTTTGGCCCACCGGTTGGAGTAGAGTGTGAGAACTCACCCCGCAACTCCGCCCGCAGTGTCTGCGGTTCTTCGTTTAAAGGTTTTTGGTTTTGGGAACGTGATCGAGCAGTGCTCTCACCTCTTCCCCGTGAAATTAACGTTTGGCCCCTAGAGTTCGGCTGCTTTAAGCACTCCACGGGAACTCTAGGTGGATTTTAATATAAATACCTTTTCCTCATATAGTCTAGGTTAGGAGAGCATTGATTTGGGCGTTCCTTAGCTGTTTGACGACTTAGAGGCTCCGCGATCAGGCAGTGAAGACTTCCGCTGCCTGATCAAGTACCCCCCCCTACCGATCAACACCCGATCGACACTTTTTGCGAATCGTGATCGTGATCGCTGATCGCAAATCGCGCCAACTGCTACTTGAACGACTTCCGGTTCTTGATCAAGTCTTATCAAGGTATATTACGACTGGGCAGCAGTTTTTAGCCCCTGATCGAGCCTTTCAGTACCAGATCGCACTTGCGATCAAGACACCTGATCGCATCTGCGATCAAGGCAGAATATTGTTGATCGACGGTTATTAACGTCATCCAAAGCCTGATCAAGCCTGATTACCACTGATCTACATCGTTTCAGCGCCTGATCGCGTCGGACTGCCGCCTGATCGCACTTGCGATCAAGACGGAATATAGCTGATCGTCGGTTATTAGCATCGGCCTAAACTTGATCAAGCCTGATCGCGGCTAATTGACGTGGTTTAAGCACCTGATCGCACGTGATCACGCCTGATCGCATCGGTTGTATCGTCACAAGTTAGTTAATTCAATCTTGCACCAAGAATTCGCTGTGCGCTGTCCCCGCCACCTGAGGAGCGACCCACGCCTAGCCGTAGGGTACACAAGGTGAGCAAGAACACAAGCAGTCGAAGACATCCGGAGGACCCCCTTCGTTAGTCGGCAGTCTGGACGCCGTGGTACCGCCTGATCAAGTCTCAAAATCTTCGATCAGCCGCTCCACCACAGTATCACATCGAACTTATCATCTAAATCGAGGACGATGAATTCATCCTCGAATGACAGTTCATTCAACTCGAAGCGTGTTTTAATCACACGCTTTGGAATAGTCACGGTTGCACCTGTTGCTAACCGGACTGACAACATACTTCGTGGGGTCTCTACCTCCACGAAGCTCAACAGCGTTAGACTCTGAGTTCTAACGAAATTGTTTGACGCTCCTGTGTCAAACAAAGCTCGCATGGGGACATCGCTCCCGTGCGGCTTAACCTCCAGGGTGATAAGAGGCTTATCATCACCCTGCACCTTTTGACAGGACATAGTCCCGTCTGGGGCTATTACCCTCACATGCCCTATGTCGGCATGTGGGATAACATTCCCAGTAGGGCGCCCCGCCCCTACTGGTGATTTACGTTTTTTGCACCAACAGGGTGATGTCCCTGTTGGTGTAGCCGTGCAGTGGACGGTTCCGTCCGCTGACAGCGTGGCACCGGACGCGGTGCCATACTCTCATGGTCAAAATGCCCCTTTTTCGCGCATCAATTGCAGCGAATATTCTTCTTAAATTTCGGTTGCTTCGAGTTCAAAGCAACCGCAACCGATAGGTCCATCGGTTCTGGACCTCCACCGCCCATGCTCTGGCGCGGGTGGCTGTTCCTTGAGACGAAGTGTGAACTTCGTCTGCCCGACTGCTGTTTGTTGACATGCTGTTGCGGCATGTCAAAAGCGAAGGGCTGTTGCGCCCTTCGGCTGTACCCAGCATGCGTTGACGCTGATCGCATGCTGAACTCCTCACGGATGCTCATATCAACGGCATCCCTTAGAGTCTTTGGGCGGGTGCCGGTAGAGACTCTGTTTGACGGGACCATCATTGAGTCCCTTCATGAAGCCAGTGACCTGCATAGCAGGGGGCACCGGCTCATACACAATATTTGACAGCAAATATGGCGTCTTCGGAGCGTAGGCTTGAAGGTCAAGCTTACCTTGCCGGAGTTCCATGAACTCCGGCCGACTACTTAGCTCCATTTCTGGAGCTTCAAAGTTGAGCTTTAGCTCAGCTTTTAATTCCTGATAAGTAAGGAACGCAGAGTCATCAGTGGCTCTGCGACTCATCGCCCATGCCCTGGCTCTGCCGCCCAGACATGTTGTGGCGAAGTACGCCTGTTGACGTTCTTCAACAATATTTTGCGCAGAGATGGCATCTTCCACCTCTGCGAACCATCTACGAAGGGGCTCGCCCCCTTCTCCGGTAAAGGGCGGTACTCGCGCCTTTACCACTTCAACGCTATGCGTTGCAGCTGCCGTTGCGGTCCGCGCTGCCTCTTGCGCGGGCCGTGCTGGTTTTTCTAGGTGGTTTCGCCTAAAGCGATTCACCACCTCTATCACTTCCTCCGGGGACTTACTCTGGAGGAAGGTAATGATGTCGGTCCCCATGGCCCGAACCATTTCTACCGTCGCGTCTTTACTACGCGACGAGAAGTGGGGGAAGTGTTTCGTCACCACTTCCAGCGTTCTCTCTCGCTCGGCAGGCGTCATGTCTCGCGACATGATGCCGAGCGGCTCTTGATCTTCGCTCCGCTATCTGACTAGCGGAATGGAACTGTGGTCGTTAAGAAGGACCACAAAGTGCTACCAGGTGTAAGACGACTGATCCTGTTACAGGATTACACTGTATCTTGCGAGGAAGCGCGCAATACAATAAGGGCAAGATTAGTTGGTAACAACTAATCCTATACTAAAAGTAAATATAAAGATTTACTTATGGGTTAGAACGCAAAATTAAAAGTGTTTACTTAATGGGTGGTTAGCGGCTAATAGTATAGTAACTACCTAATTAATATAATAATATCAAGTATTCAACTAACTGTACTATTAGTTAACCTGCAAGATTCGGTATTTATACCGAATCGACTTTTCCTTCGTAGATTATAATAACTTATAATCTATTATTTAAATTTCAGACAACGCGTCCGAAATTCAACTGTGATATTCTAACTTGAATATCAATTATGTAATGGCACCCCATTACATCACCCCCCCCCACTTAAAGTGGTTGGCCAATAATAATTCTTATTTTGGCCAATCATAGGTGGCACTTGTTGGTCGGAATTTTCTCATTCACCAACTGATTGACCATCGACTCGATGGTCAAAGCACGCGGTTGCGCTCTAAAGAGCGCTGCTGAAAACATCGAAGAAGCTTCTTCCTCCGCCTCAGCACTAGGTGCTGAGGTGTTGAGTGACAACGGTGACGCTGCATTATCAGCGTCAACTACGCAAAGGTCGGAAGACGTATCGTCTTCGACCACAGATGCTGCTAAGGCGGCATCTGGCAAGAAACAGGGAGATGTTGCTAATGCAACATCTCGCACAATGGCAACTTCCGAATGGCGTGTTGCCAAGAGGGCCATGTTCGGGAGTTCTGACTCCGAACAAAGTGAAGGGGATACAGCTGTACCCACTAAAGGATCTAGCGTGTCGAAACTCGCTAGGTGCTCATCACCTAACAGCGATGACGACTCTGGTGTCGCTGTCTGCTATGACAGCGACAATGATCATCACAGGTGGTTGCGGGAACGCAGAGCCCCACCTGGACCAAGTACTTCTCCACGTCGGGGTGATTTAACCCCGGCGCGTGGTGTTGAAGCAGGCGGTGCTCCGCCTGCTAAAAGGGCATGAACAGAAGCGGCGCCTGCCGCTTCTAAAGCGTATCATCGTACGGAACCACATGTTCCGTACAGAGTGGGGTTTTGGACCGCTGTCTGGGATGTTGCCCCCAACAGTGGCGGTCACCGTAAACGGGACTGCCAGTATGCGTTGTTCGATATCAACGTGCTGGATGACTGCGAAGACATCCAGTAACGTCGATTCGATCGAAGTACAGACGATAGACGTCTGTACTTTATTGACCTCTTTTTCCAGGTTCGATATTATTCGAGCCGGAAAGGATCAAGGAAGAACAGGAACGATAAAGACGCCCTGACTCAGAGTTGGAATGCTTTTGTTGATAACTACAACAAAATCCCAGATGATTACGTGAATAAAGTTCACGTAATGCGCGAGCGCTTTTTAAAGCACTCACGAACAGGCAAAATGGAATACATCCATTATGCTTGTATCAAAAAAGGGTTAAAGTTTGGTGTCCCTTCTCACCTCGTTTGCCCCGGTGTCCGCAGGGCGCTCCTCGTATGTCAGAGGAGGAGTTGCGGGGGTACGGTGGTTTTCCGTACCCGCCGAAATTCAGGGCTTAATCGATGCCCTAAATGCATCAACACCTAATGTTGATGCTACTTCGCATTATGAGTTTGAGACTCCTTCTCAAACTCAGTTAAAAGGTCTGGGGCGTCGGCCCTCAGAACCTCAATCGGCTCCCAAGAGTCGAACTGTTGGGGGTAGCCCAGCCAGCGCACTAAGTACTCGGTACTCTGCCCCTTCTACGAAGTCACCGAGCGATTCGAGATCAAGCGCTCGAGAATGTATCGCTTATTCCCCTGATTATCGATAAGGAACGGCGGAGGTTGAGAATTCCCTCGCCGTTGTTGTTGCGGAGCATGGTTCTTTGCTCCGCAAACTCGAGGAGGGTTATTCCTCCTTGAGCAGCGATATGTCTCACTCTGTGAAGACATATCGGTCTCTTCGCGAGGATGTCCGCGACATCCTCGGGGCGCACACTTCCCTTCAGCAGAAGAATGATCTTCTGTACATCGAGCTTTCCCGCTGTAAGGAAGAGCTCGATCGGCACAAGGCTG
Source organism: Peronosclerospora sorghi (assembly GCA_026184515.1). Classification (NCBI taxonomy): domain Eukaryota; phylum Oomycota; class Peronosporomycetes; order Peronosporales; family Peronosporaceae; genus Peronosclerospora; species Peronosclerospora sorghi. The sequence goes on from CM047584.1 coordinate 7,905,720, forward strand.
ATCTTGAGCAGTCGAAGGCGGAGGTAATGACTCTCCGCTCTGCTCATCAACGGCTGAAGCCGATTACAATTCTCTCTTGGGAGACTTGGAGAAGCACGGTATCTTCCGTGGTTCTGCGTCTTGTCGTAAGACGAAGACGTATAATACGTTTTTAGCCGCCCAACATAGAATGTTGGGTGGAGCCGCATTGCTGTGGGAATGTCTAAAGTATAGGCATTCCCCCGAATCTCTTGGACCTTGAAAGGTTCAATGTACTTAGGAAGCAACTTCCGTGTAGGGAAGTTGCTTATTGCATGTGTAGGCAAATTAGTAGTACTTAATAATACCAATTCGCCTTTCCGAAAGGAGTTTTTGTTCTTCCTTCCTTGCTTGTCTGCATTTTTCTTCTGCTTGTCAAAAGCAGAAGCAAGTGCATCTTTTATATAGACTATTACAGCTTGGCGCTGTAATACGAATTCATTTACTGCTTTATAAGCAGTAGGTGCGTTGCCCTCATTGTCTGCAGCCATTGTTGCAGACACATATTCATCATATGCAGCTTCAGTTTCATTTGAAGCTGCTTCCGCTTCTACTGTACTTTCCGTAGAAGGGCCATTGTTTTGCTCACAAGTTGCAGTTGCAACTTGCTCATTGACTCGCTCAAAATTTCAGCGGGTTCCTCCCCCACTTAGAATTGGCGTACCGCCAAGTAAAGCTGTGGTTCGTGGATGCCTTAAGGCATTCACGTAGAACGGTGTATGCTTAGTTGAGCATGCACTGAATTGTAAATCGCGAATTCAGTGAGTGGCAGATAGTCACTCCACTGTTCAAAGGCATGTGCGTGTGATCGCAACATGTCTCCGAGAACGCGCTTAACCCGTTCCGTCTGCCCATCCGCTTCCGGATGGTCCGCAGTTGACATCTTCAACTGGGTTCCAAACAATGAGAACGTTTCTTGCCATAAACGTCCTGTAAATCTCGGATCTCGATCCCAGACAATGTCTTCCGGCATTCCGTGCAAACGTAATACCGTATCAACGAATATCCACGCTGTTTGAGCGGCGGTTACATTCGCTGATACAGCAGTAAGATGTACCATCTTACTGAAACGGTCTACAAAGACCACTATTCCGGTCTTCCGACTATTGTCGGGTGGAAGTCCGAATAAGAAGTCCATTGAAATGGACTTCCAACACTCTGTCGGAACCGGCAGAGATTGCAACGAAGCCTGTGCAGACTGCGCAGGCTTAACGCGCTGGCAAATCTTACAAGCGCGTACGTTTCGGGGCATCATGATACTCAAACATAATTTGATGTTTGAGATCATCGTCGTTTGGAACGACGATGCGACTTTCATCTTTTTGGTCTGTGCTGTAAAGCAGCAGACCATTCTTGCAGTCGATATATATGCACGCAAGCGCGGAGGAACTCTGGGAGCTCGTCGCGCTTCTCACTTGATTGATTACTTAAGTAATCAATCAACAGACGTGTCTCCTCGTCTGTTTTGTACGCCTCGCGTACTTGTCGTATAATTGACGACGACAAAGCAGTGCAACGGATCGCGTTTGCACTGGCACCTTCGGTTACGGACGGTTTCGTATCGTAATCGGGCCTTCGTGATAGCGCATCCGCTATCACGTTCAACTTTCCGGGTTTGTATTCAACCGTAAAGTTGTAATCGGCAAAGAATGACAGCCATCGAGCCATTCTTTGAGAAATGTGTGGTGAATTCACGGCCGTGCGTAGCGACGCATGGTCCGTGTAGCCACAAACGGTCTATCTCTCAATAGATAGATCCTAAACTTATCCAGTGCGTACTTCATTCCAAGGAGTTCCTTGTCATGCACTGGATAGTTGCGCTCGGCTGGGCGCAACTGACGCGCGATTGATAGCAGATTACGCGATCACGATCATCGTGATCACGCTGCATCAAAGCACAGCCGATAGCGAAATCGCTCGCGTCGCAAACGACGTGGAACGGACGCTCGTTATCGGCTATAGCCAAGACAGGCGCTTCAGTCAAGCTTTGCTTGACTGCATCAAAAGCATCTTGACATTGGGTATCCCAATGCCATTCGACATCTTTCTTAAGTAATTGAGAAAGAGGTCGTATTAACCCAGCATGGTTGCACGAATACTTGTGCAAATATGTTGCCAACCCAAGGAACTTTCGAAGTTCCTTAACGTTGTTTGGCGTAGGCCATTCAACGATCACCCTGATCTTTTCTGGATCAGAGCGCACCCCGTTCTTGCCCACAAAACACCCAAGAACGGGTATCTCAGGTGCACCAAAGGTGCACTTCTTTAGATTTGCATAGAGCTTATCCTTACGCATAAGCTCTAATACTCGACATAGATGTTCCCTATGGACATCTACATCGCTTTTATCGTGTTCACCCTTACTATGGATGAACACGTCATCGAAATAACTCGGTGCGAATTCTCGCACCGGGCGTAAATAGATGCGTTACGCATCTGTTAAACGTAGCAGGGGCATTTCGAAGCCCCTGCGGCATAACAAGACACTCCCAAAGCATGCCGCTTGGGGTGCTTACCGCCGTGAGAGGGATATCCTTCTCACGCATTAGGATTTGATAAAATCCATCTCTTAGATCGAGAGCACTAAAGATGGTGCTCCAGCACATGCCATCAATGATGACATCTTTCCGCGGTATCGGCGTCTGCGCCGGTACCGTCGCTGCGTTCAGCTTGTTGTAAGCGTGAACGATTCTCCACCCACCTGTGGACTTTTCACACAAAAGGTGGGGGTAGCGTGCGGTGAGATAGACTCCCGCACTTGGCCGGCTTTACGAAGAGCTTTGAAAAACTCGTCGATCGCTTTTACTTGATCACGCGGCAACGGCCATTGCCGCGTGACACAATACTTCGTGCCTGGCACGAGGTCAATTTCATGACGAGTTCCCTTATCCTTAGGGAGTTCTCCAGGTACTTCTTCTGGGAATACGTCAGCGTATTCCCGAAGTACCTAATAAAACGGGGAGTTCGCTTTAAGCGACTCCCAGCTCTACGCTTCAAAGCGCTGAACTTTGGTTTGGTCATTGGGAACCTCGTTCCCAATGTTTCCACTTGTAATTTGGATATTCGTTCACGAATATCCACTACATCATTTGTTGCTACGATAATACAGATCTGTTCGATCTGACCATCGAGCAAGTTTCTCACAAACTTCTTCCAGCTTAGCGCTGGAAGAGCCATCACCTCCGAACCTTCTTTCGGAGGGTGTTCCATCAACAGAGACTGGGTAGCTAATCCGGTCTCCGTTTGCGTCAAGACGTTGATCGTCTCGACGAAACTGCCCATGCAATCAGACGCACTCGTCTGATTGACTGCTACACGGTGATTACGATTCACCGTGTGCGAATACTCATCATCATGGTGGCCACTGCCTACCATGGAATTTTCTTGGCGATCAGATGTGCTCGTCTGATCGGCCGCCTGTTCTGCGACACGGTGGTCTTTATCACCCGTGTGCATGGCTAACGCAAAGTGGTGGGCACTGGCCATCACGGAGTTGTGCTTACGATTGCACTCGATCGTGAGTTCACTCTCATCAACACGGAATTCTTTCATCGTGTTGGAACCTTCGGTCGCACAGTGGGTGTTTCCCACTGTGGATACTATTTCATTCTCACGGTGGGTGTTTCCCACCGTGGATACCACTTCATTCT
>CM047584.1:7909397-7936220 GCA_026184515.1 Peronosclerospora sorghi
TTCATTCTCACGGTGGGTGTTTCCCACCGTGGATACCACTTCATTCTCACGGTGGTCTTTATCACCCGTGGAATGTTTCTCTCCAACACGCAACGACTCTTTTGTTGCGTGTGGTAGTCCCTCTGGACTCTCACCAGCGGAGGTACCTTCCGCTGATCGTGTCGGAACAGACCTGGTGGTGCCATCGCTATCCACCAGACTGTCCGACGCTGCGGTTGTATCTTCTGAAACAGCCGGATTACACACAGGGTGATAAGATCCTGTGGGTCCTCCGCAGTCGATCGATAGGTTAACCCAGTCGATCGAAGGTTTAAACTTGGACATCCATGGGATTCCAAGTATCACATCGAACTTGTCATCTAAATCAAGGACGATGAATTCATCCTCGAATGACAGTTCATTCAACTCGAAGCGTGTTTTAATCACACGCTTTGGAATAGTCACGGTTGCACCTGTTGCTAACTTGACTGACAACATACTTCGTGGGGTCTCTACCTCCACGAAGCTCAACAGCGTTAGACTCTGAGTTCTAACGAAATTGTTTGACGCTCCTGTGTCAAACAAAGCTCGCATGGGGACATCGCTCCCGTGCGGCTTAACCTCCAGGGTGATAAGAGGTTTACCATCACCCTGCACCTTTTGACAGGACATAGTCCCGTCTGGGGCTATTACCCTCACATGCCCTATGTCGGAATGTGGGATAACATTCCTAGTAGGGCGCCCCGCCCCTACTGGTGATTTACGTTTTTTGCACCAACAGGGTGATGTCCCTGTTGGTGTCACCGTGCAGCGGACGGTTCCGTCCGCTGACTGCGTGGCACCGGACGCGGTGCCATACTCTCATGGTCAAAATGCCCCTTTTTCGCGCATCAATTGCAGCGAATATTCTTCTTAAATTTCGGTTGCTTCGAGTTCAAAGCAACCGCAACCGATAGGTCCATCGGTTCTGGACCTCCACCGCCCATGCTCTGGCGCGGGTGGCTGTTCCTTGAGACGAAGTGTGAACTTCGTCTGCCCGACTGCTGTTTGTTGACATGCTGTTGCGGCATGTCAAAAGCGAAGGGCTGTTGCGCCCTTCGGCTGTACCCAGCATGCGTTGACGCTGATCGCATGCTGAACTCCTCACGGATGCTCATATCAACGGCATCCCTTAGAGTCTTTGGGCGGGTGCCGGTAGAGACTCTGTTTGACGGGACCATCATTGAGTCCCTTCATGAAGCCAGTGACCTGCATAGCAGGGGGCACCGGCTCATACACAATATTTGACAGCAAATATGGCGTCTTCGGAGCGTAGGCTTGAAGGTCAAGCTTACCTTGCCGGAGTTCCATGAACTCCGGCCGACTACTTAGCTCCATTTCTGGAGCTTCAAAGTTGAGCTTTAGCTCAGCTTTTAATTCCTGATAAGTAAGGAACGCAGAGTCATCAGTGGCTCTGCGACTCATCGCCCATGCCCTGGCTCTGCCGCCCATACATGTTGTGGCGAAGTACGACTGTTGACGTTCGTCAACAATATTTTGCGCAGAGATGGCATCTTCCACCTCTGCGAACCATCTACGAAGGGGCTCGCCCCCTTCACCGGTAAAGGGTGGTACTCGCGCCTTTACCACTTCAACGCTATGCGTTGCAGGTGCAAGTGCGGTCCGCGATGCCTCTTGCGCGGGTCGTGCTGGCTTTTCTAGGTGGTTTCGCCTAAAGCGATTCACCACCTCTATCACTTCCTCCGGGGACTTACTCTGGAGGAAGGTAATGATGTCGGTCCCCATGGCCCGAACCATTTCTACCGTCGCGTCTTTACTACGCGACGAGAAGTGGGGGACGTGTTTCGTAACCACTTCCAGCGTTCTCTCTCGCTCGGCAGGCGTCATGTATCGCGACATGATGCCGAGCGGCTCTTAATCTTCGCTCCGCTATCTGACTAGCGGAACGGAACTGTGGTCGTTAAGAAGGACCACAAAGTGCTACCAGGTGTAACAGGACTGATCCTGTTACAAGCTTACACTGTGTTGTGCGAGGAAGCGCGCAATACAAGAGGGGTAGGATTAATTGATGACAACTAATCTTATACTAAAAGTAAATATAAATATTTACTTGTCGTTTAGAACGCAAAATTAAGAGTGTTTATTAAATGGGTGGTTAGCGGCTAATAGTATAGTAATTACCTAACTAATATAATAATATCAAGTCTTAAACTAGCTGTACTATTACTTAACCTGCATAATTCGGTATTTATACCGAATCGACTTTTCCTTCGTAGATTATAATAACTTATAATCTATTATTTGAATTTCAGACAACGCGTCTGAAATTCAACTGTGATATTCTAACTTGAATACCAATTATGTAATGGCACCCCGTTACACGTTTAATCAATAATTGACAACGACTTCGCCACCCTTTATGACGTAAAAATATGTTAAAATATTTTATATTTACAAATATTACTGAAATTTTTATCAGTAATATGTTTATATCAATTTTTATTGATTATTTATTACCAAAATTAAAAATAATAAGTATTCCGAATAGAAAATGAACACAAAAAAGAAAGATAGATATTTTTCTTTTTTTGTTTTCTATAAAGGTAATGACATTAAAAAAATGAAAAATGACATAAAAATACTAAAATTTTTAATGAATTTTTCATTTTTCGAAAAAGATATTAATAGTTTTAAATAATTATTTAATTAAAATAATTTATATTTAATTTAGATAAATTAAAATATTTAGAAAGTAATTAGTAACTTTGATGAAGTCGTAACAAACTAAATATTATTTCGAACAATTTAAATATTAACAAAGATTTACGTTGGAAATTACAACAAAAATGCTTTCTTTTCATCAAAATTCTTCTACTACTCGAATTAAAAATTTATGTATTTTAACTGGACGTTGTAGAAGTATTTATCGCAAATTAATTAAAAAAAATTTAAAAAATATTTTCTGAATATTTTTTTCCAAACATCAAGATCAAAATATGGAACTAAAATACGAAGAGTATAAAATAAAAGAATTATTTATTAAAATATTATTAAAAAGGGGAAAAATATACAGAAAATATTTTTTTAAAAAAAAGTTAATTAATTTATCTTCAAGAACTCCAGTTAAAATTAAGGTTTTTCTAACAAAACTACTTAATCCTGGAATAGAAATAAAAATTTTACACGAATTTTGGTCCCATGCAAAGAAGTCTTATGAAAGCGCTTCCTCTTACAACTTCTCCAACTCATCCCGTTCCTTTGCTTGACGGATTACCTTCAGCACGAGAAATCGGTTAAAGAAATACGGTTAGGATTTTTCTCCCATGTGATATTTGAGAAGTCAGATTCCGCGGTGGCAGTACCCGGAAAGACAGATGCAATTCCACCAGCAAAATCGCAGAGATGGGGAAATCTTTTGTGGAGTACATGCCTACCGTGCCATGTTTTCTCAAACCTCAATGATGTCTTATCCTCCTCTTGAGCATCGAGTGCATGTTTCATATTATAATCAGTGTCGTACGCTAGTTGGAGGTGACAACGGTGAGATCCAGCTCTCGCTCGCCCTTTCTGGAACAGCAAGTCATTCTTTTTGTTGTTCCAGCCGTTTTGTAAGCTCCTTCCCTCTTAACCGACCTAGCTCACTCGGTAAAACGGGCGATGGACTATCTTCATTCACGATGTTGTCGCTCCCTTGCTCAACCACGATCCGGTTTATCTTATCCGCTGCGACCACAAACATCTTTGCTATGAAGGTGACGACGGTGCGAAGATACGTGCTTCTACCACCAGCCCCATCTGCTTGGTGTTCTTCCTCTTCGTCACTATTGCGTTTGGCTTCTGCCTCTTCTACCACATCATGATCTGTACGGCATGTATGCCCAGTCGTCCAAGAATGCTCTAGTCGCACATAGACGAACAGCAAACCTTCCGGCGACCAATGTATGTCTTTCGGCGGACAAATGCTACAACACCTGCTCAGGCAAGGGAAAAAAACTCCACCCAAAGATTAAAGCATCCTCTCAGTGCCTCAGTCTGTTCTGATACCAACGATGCTATACCCTGCATGCCCTTGAAGACGTCATCGACAGGAGCCATGAACTTTGAAGGGAAATTACTTCAACCCACCAGATAGGTTCGGGTTAACACACTGGTCTCTTCTCCTACATGTGCTTTGAGTCGTGGTTCTATGCTTACAGCCACCGTATTAAACGGTCCATATCGAAAACCACCTAGTCGTACTAACGGTGGGGCATTTCGTCTTCATTTGCTTCACCAGATTTGCTGTCGACGAAGGTAGGCAATGACCTTCGCCAATTGTGAGTAAAAATTACAGTTCAATAGTTCTTTGAAGAAAGCTTGCATCACTAGATCAAGCTGTTCTGCACCACACCAGATGCAGGTAGTGCCACCATTTCCATATGATGGATAAGCCACGAAGACCTCCCGTCATGTTTCTTTCACCGTTCGTTACCACTCCGATGTTTTTTTGTTTCCAAGTCGGGCTCGTGACATCCAGCAGCTTACTCTTGTAGAGAATCCCTTTGGTGGTAAATATGATGCCACGTCGAGGTATGATGTGCTTAAGTTAGTTAGGGAATATATGAGAATGAGCACAATTGGTCGATTGCCTTCGACAAGTGGTAAGGTTGTAAGGTTGGCCCCAACCACAACCCTCGCGAAGGAGGCTACGGTTCCCTCATTTCTGCAGCCGACAGTTGCTAACCAAGTCCTGGTCTTCAACATCGGTAAAAATATTCTCTTTTAGACGACAATATACTCCGGTACTGATGATGTCGATAACGTGATTGAATAGAACTACCCGTTTCAGCTTCACGGAATAGTCATGACCAGATCCACTCTGCGAGAAGATAAGAGAGTGAATCACCGCTGCAGTGAACTCCAGACACGGACAAACTTTCTCTTTCCTCTCTGGTATTCTTTTCGGCGATATGATTGCGACTTTCGTCGTCAGAACTTTTTTCTTCATCATCGCATGCATCAACGTTGTTGTTCTGATCCCCCTCGTCTTCGTCATCCCAGAAAAGAATATTAGCAATTACTACCTCTACTACCTCCTTCTTTATCGTAACGTGAGTGGAAAATCAAGCTGGCCAATGTGTGCTGGGAGTGTCTGCTTCAATGGAACCTTCCCCTCAAAGTAGGTTGCGCCTTTGACTTTATATGCTGCCCGGAGCGCTTGGTATTCTTCCAACCTAACTGGGTTGTTGTCCCTCAAGATGAAGCTTGTAATTCGATACCAAGAATGGAGGGCGGAAGAACTTTATGTTGGTGGCTCATTTTCTCCTCTTTACGTTCGAGTTCGATGTAACGGGGTTACATTCGGGTAACACTGAGTGTTGGTGTACATGAGTACACCACGGTTGAGGTCAGTATTGGCCGGGTTGATAGGTTTCGAACCTTTGGTTATTTTAACCAATCAGGGCATGGGCCCTTGGTGTGGTGGTGTGTCAGCCATCCACGTGTCAGTACACAGGTGTGTACACTACATTTTAGCTAGGTACGAATTAGGAATATTCTACTTAGTGTTACATATAGTTTATATTAGTTTAAATTAATTTAGGCTAATTACATATTAAATATATTCATTTTACATTTCACTCTATCTTACAGACGCACGACCTCGACCGGTCGTGCGTGTAGTGAGTGCCGTAGCGTAAGGGGAGCCCTCCCCTTAGCTACACCCTTAGTAAGGGAGCCTTGCCGTTAAGGCACTAGCAAAGGCTACAGTAAACTAACCCGGGAATCTTGGCCCCGAGTAGGAGAGCTCTCTCCTACTAAGCCCTTAATAAGGGCGTATCGGCTAAGTAGCGGCGAATGCCGCTCTAAGGAAAGTCTTCCTCTGTTTGCTAGTCGCACCGTGCGTATACGCACCGGCTACATCTGGTAGCACTTGTAGTCAATCCAACACCTTTGTTGGTAGACTAGGCATCCTATGCAAAGGATGAATCAGGACGATTGGGATAGTTTGACCCTCGTCCAGCAGGAAGCCTTTAAAAGGCTGTTACCCTTAACGGGGGAAGAAGGTATGAAGCTCCTAGTGGAGCAGGGCCTTGAGGCCGTAAAGGCAAGGGTGAATGCCCTCATCGCTCATGAGGCGAGTTGCGGTGGAGGTCATTCCACGGGGGTGCGCCCTCCATTATCGTTTAAGATAAAGGAGTTCACCGGAGAGAAGGGTTAGAACCTTTATGTTTGGTTGCGAGAGGTCGAAACGGCCTTCGCCACAGCGAACATGACCGCTGATCACTTGCAAGTGGGACTTGCATTGACCCATCTTACGGGCAAAGCCCGTACATGGGCGTTTACATGCTCGGAATCAGTAAAGGACGTGTTTCCAACATGGAAGGTCCTTGAGCAGAAGCTTATGGACATGTACGCAACGCCTGATCTGGTTTTCCAGAATCAGCTGGCGTTCCTGAGGTGCCGTCAAGGGACTAAGGACCTGGAGGTTTATATCCAGGAGCTTAAGACCCTTTTGGCAGGGATGTACGCGAAAGCGTATTCGGACGATGTGTCCATCCCCGTCTTCATGGGAGGCCTGATAGAAGGGCCAGCACGTTCGGAATTGTTCCGATGCCGACCCGAATCCTGGAAGAGGCATTCAAGATGGCGTTCAACGCCGAGAGGAACTTCCGTTCCTCTAAGGTGGGTCCCGAACCCATGGACCTGAGTCAGGTCAAAGCGGAGGAGAAACCTCCCGCTAAGAGTCACACTGACTCTTTTCCACAGAGCTTCGAGGCGGAGCTCTTAGCTATGCTACAGCGACATGGGCCACTGAGATGCTTCTTGTGTGGAAGCACGGATCATCTGCGGAACAGGTGTCCGAAAAATCCCCAGCGAGACACTCGCTACAAGGGACCAAGGGTGGGGAAAAAGCCCTTGACCAAGCCGTCGGAAAACGACGGCTCCCAGTAGGTGCGGGGCGCCCTACTGGGGGACCCCTCAGTGCTGTTAAGCCCCAGGGTAGGGGACGACAGCACAAAGCCCCGAGTAAAGCGGTGCTTTCTAGCACTGAGTTGGTGTACCATCCAGGTTTGCTGGTAGTTCTTGCGGACGTGAAAGGCTTTGATAAGCCTTGGAGAGTCTTGATAGACTCTGGAGCGTCTGACAATTATGTCAGAAGGGCTTCTGTTGTGAAGAGACGGCTGTATGCCGAGGCCCTAGAGGCACGTTCTCGTGACGTTGTCACGGTCCGTCTTGCGACGGGAGTACAGGTTTCTGTACCCAAGGTCTCGATTGACCTTAAGCTGAAGTTTGCAGACTTCGACAGCTTAGAACGTTGCCTAGTCCTGGATTTGGACTCGAGGTATGACCTCATTCTGGGCATGAAGTGGCTGGAACGCCACGATCCATGTATAGAATGGAAGTCTAAGTCCATTGTCTCAACGCACCCGCGGTCGGGTGAAGCATTGGCGAGTCATGAACCCACCTTTGCTCGATCGCAAAAGCGATTCTGGCGTGAGATGCCAGAGATTGGGATGTATGAAACGATCATTCCCAATGGCGTTAAGGAAGAGTTCCTTAACGAGGGGGATTCGGCGGTTAATCCCCGCGCCGATATAGGCGAGACTGGTGAGTCGACAGTGATAGAGGTGGAATCCTCTGAGGGTAAGCGCGAGGCGCTTAGAGAAGAGACCCGAAGTTCGTCTCTTCTACAGGTCGGAATTGATTCCGACCACGCCGTGTCCGCGAACAAGTTGCGACTCCAGTGGTAGGGGTATAGACCCCTGTGGTTAAGCGCGAGGCGCTTCCAAGCGAAGAGACCCGAATTTCGTCTCTTTCGCACGTCGGAAATGATTCCGATTATGCCGTTATAGGTGAGACCGGCGAGTCACGGGTGGTAGAGGTAGAGACCTCTGTGGATAGGCGCGTGGCGCTTCCAATAGATGGGGCAATTGACTCCCCCCATCTGGGTCTCGGGATGAGTTCCGAGGCCAGTAGTCAGCAGTCCTACAGGATGCTGATTAGTGTGACAGGTGTTGTCACAGAAGGCGTAAGCCTGGAACGGTTGCCTGGGGTAGGCGAACTGTTGTCGTTGGAGGAGATGCCCTTCAACGAGTTTGAGACTGCTTTGAAAGCAGATGAAATCGACGAGGTCGTCGTGTTGCGGAAGAGGAGCTGAACTCCTCATCCACGATGGACGAGTCAGTTTTGGTGAAAACCAAACAGGCACTAAATGCCCGAAGCGGCCTCAAGATTCTCGCGGATCCTGAGGACCCTTACCATTCCTTATTAAAGGAATTTGGAGATGTCATTAGTGACAACCCACCGATGGGGTTACCACCGGATCGGGGAGTCCGACATGAAATTGATTTGGTTCCTGGAACCAAATACTTCGTCACGAGGCAGTGGCCTCTCCCCAAGGAGCAATTTGACGTCATCGACGCATTCTTCAAGGGGAAAGAAGAGGCAGGGATGGTACGGGAGAGTAATTCTCCCCACTCATCTCCCACCTTTTGTGTTCGTAAACCAAACGTAAAGTGGCGCATTGTGCATGCGTATAACAAGCTGAATGCAGCTACTGTACCCATGCAAACTCCGATTCCTCGGAAGGATGTCCTCCAGAACAATATGGCGGGCTGTACTGTGTACAGTGCCTTAGATCTGGTGGACGGGTATTATCAGGTGCTCATGCGAGCGTCCGATATTCCGCTGACAGCGGTTAGCACGCCTAGTGGCATGCTGTGGGAGTGGCTTGTTATACCACAAGGGCTTTCAAATGCACCAGCGACTTTCAATCGCTTGGTGACTCAACTCTTCCGCCCTCATAGGAAGTACGCTCAGACGTACTTCGACGATATATTCGTTCATAGTCGTGCGGAAGGCGACTCGTATGATGTTCAGAAGCACCTTATACACCTTCGAGCTGTGCTCGAATGTATGCGAGAGCATAAGTTATATGCGAACGCATCCAAATGTATATTTGGTGCTGAGGAAATTACTTTCCTCGGATGCTTCATCGGTAAGGATGCAGTGCGGGCGGATCCCGCGAAGGTGAAAGCCATTTTGGATTGGCCTTCGCCTGTAAATCTTATAGAATTACGGAAGTGGCTTAGATTAGCCAACTATCTCCACAAGTACAGCGAGAACTACGCTGAAATGGTGAATCCATTAAACGACCTTCTTAAGAAGGATATTGATTGGTGTTGGGAAACTGAACACCAAAACGCTTTTGAAGCGGTTAAGGGGAGATTGTTAAGAGCTCCCGTTCTTGCTTTCCCAGACTCTGGGAAACCATTTAGTGTCGTCTGCGACGCGTCCGATTTCGCTATCGGATATGCTTTGTTACAAGCAGACGATGCAGGAAGGGAACGCGTGATTGCGTTTGAGTCGAAGCAGTTTAAGCTGCGGAACGGAATTATCCCGTTCATGACAAGGAACTACTTGCAATGAAGTATTCTCTTGTCAAATTTAGGGTTCACCTACTCGGCTCAAAGCCGTTCGTGGTTTATACTGACCACGTGTCCTTACGGACAGCGACAAAGTCGCCTCATCTCTCGCAACGGATGGCCCGTTGGCTCTCCTTCTTTGCGGAGTATAACTTTGAGGTTAAGTATAAACCTGGCAAGCAAAACGTGCTTGCAGACGCGTTGTAGCGTCGTCCCGATTACGAGCTCGCTCACGCGACATTCGTCACCACGTCTGTGGTGGATATCATACGCCAGGCGTATGAGAAATACCCACAGTGTACGGCGCTTATCCGCGCGTTAGGTGAAAAGGGTATTGGCTCGTCTGATCCAACCGTGTCAAGTCGAGCTAGAGCTCGTTTACACCGTTACAGGTACTGTGACGGTCTGCTATTTTATAGCACGAGCGCGGAGGACACTCCGCGGGTGGTAGTTCCTCATGATGAGGAACTGAAGTATAGAGTCCTCTTTGAGGCACATGACGCCCCTACCGGGGGTCATTTAGGTCGGGATAAGACCTACAGCGCTTTAAGCGCTCTGTATTGGTGGCTATTGAAGCACTTCTGAATAAAAAGGTCGGCGACGGCCTATATAAAGGTAAGAAGACACTTGAGCCCGGCACGATGAGTTGGAAATTGAATTTAGTTAGAGCGTTAACCCAAAAAAAACTATAATATATAAAAAAACCTACTTGACTGATGTAAAGCACTTGCACCTTGCGCGCCCTGTGCTCGTTCTCTTCTGCCGCCTCTGCAGCATTTCCATCCTCTTTTTGTCCTTCCATCCATGATTACTCCAGACTTCGTGCTGCCACAGCCACTAGTCCACCTGGCGCCATCCAGTGCTACAGCCACTACTCCATCTGGCGTCATCCAGTACTAAAGCCAGTACTAAACGTCATCGTGGGTGACGCCGTCTGCATCACTGCTCGAATTCGTCGTCTGGTCTAACACTCCCACTGGGTGAATGCCGAGCAGCTCTTGAAAGTAGCTGAACTTCGTCCAACCTAGAGGCTTAGTAAAATGGTCTGCAATCATTTCGCTGGTCGTACAGTATTGTATACGTACTAGTCCATTTGATACCTTCTCACGTAGCCAACGGTACTTAGTGTCGATATGACGAGAACGCTGAGTGACACCTTTACTTTCTGCCAGGTGCTGCGCTCCTTGATTATCCTCCATTACCACTATATTTTTGGTCACAATGCCCAGTTCCTTTAATACCAGCATGATCCCAATACACTCCTGCAATCCGGTGGCCATCGCAATATATTCAGCTTCGGTCGACGATAAAAGTGACTGTGCCCTGCTTTTTCGAACCCCATTCCACAAGGTTTCCATCATAGAAGATGGCAAATCCTGTGGAAGATTTGCGCTCTCTTTCAACTGCAAACGCTGCATCGCAATACACAACCAGACCATCGTGCTCGGTACCATCACGAATCACCAGGCCATATTCTTTCGTTGACTTCAGATAGCGGAAAACATTTTCAATCCTCGCTTTTAGTGCGGCTGTCGTACGCTCCGTTTCTTGTGCTAGAAGACGAACGGCTGTAGAAATGTCTGGCCGGGTGAGCACCGACAGATACAACAAAGCGCCGAGTGCTGGTCGGGGATTAAAAGTGGTCAAATCTTGCTCCTGAAATAGATAATTTCTGTACTGCTCTTCCATGGGCGTAGCCGCAGGACGTACATTCTTCATCCCAAACCGATCTAAAATCGTGTCAGCGTACTTGTGCTGGCTCACTCGCAATTCATCACCACTGAACGACCACTGTAGTTCTAAACCCAGAAAGTAATTAATGTCATTAAAGTTGTTAACCTCAAATGCTGCCTCCATCGATGCCTTAAAATCAAACAGGTCCGCATCACGCATAGCAAACGCCAATATGTCATCGACGTAGACTAGAATAATCATCAGAGTTTCATCCGCGCCTTTAATAAATAGGCAATTGTCAGCTTTTCCACATTAAAAACCCAAACTTATAAGGTACGCACGGAGCTTTTCATACCACGATCGCGAAGCCTGTTTAAGTCCGTACAAAGCCCGCTTCAGCAACCACACATACCCATCGTCATTTTCGTATCCTTCGACAGGTTCCATATAAATTTCTTCTTGAAGTGGTGAGTTAAGAAACGCCGTCTTGATGTCCAACTGAAGACATGTCATGCATCGAGTCACAACCACCACTAAAACCACACGCACAGTGCTTTGACGTACTACTGGACTAAAAGTCTCTGTGTAGTCCTCTTCATAACGCTGACTAAACCCCTTGGACACAACACGCGCTTTATATTTGTCGAGGCTTCCATCAGCAAGAGTCTTTTTCTTAAACACTCACTTGGACTTCACCGCTTTGCGTCCCGGAGGAAGCGGAACTTCTACAAACGTCCCCATTTGGAGCAAACTTGTATTTTATTCCTCCATAGCGCGCTCCCACTCCCTTTGGTCATCACTGTTCTGGACTTCATCCAGGTTCATAGGCTCTAGTGAGAACGCCCACTCTTCGAGTTTAGTAGGAGTAATCGCACGATAAATGTAGCCATCACTAAGGTTAGTGCCATTAAACGTGAGGGGTGCCAGACGTTCTTCAACCATGGCGCAAGCTTCTTCCATGGATACGTGGCATTCTTCATAATCTAAGCGCCGTCGGCTGGGCTTAGGTATTCTGCTAGAACGACGTGGTGGTGGAATAGTTTTTTCTGCACGTGGATCACCTCGCACTCTAGCTTGCTGTTGAGTGGCTCCCACTGACTCCGACATTTGAGACGGGGTTACTACTTGTTCACCGAAGTCAAGCGATCGATTGACGGTAGGTTTCACCTCTACGTCCTCCACAGTCTCTTGCACACTGGTGTCCAATTGCGTGGTGATGGTAATTTCTTCTTCAACTCGAGGTGGCAAGAACTGATCTTCGTAGAACACCACCGAACGAGCAGTAATTGTTCCTTCGTGAGGAATATGAACGCGATACGCACCACCATTAGCGTAACCAACAAATATCCCATTGCGCGTCTTCGAGTCCAGTTTCTTGCGTTTCTCTTTAGGGACCAAGACTTGTACCTTGCAACCGAAAATACGCAAGTTAGTGATATTTGGAGGCGACCCTAGAAAAGCTTCCATGGGTGTCTTGCCATCCAGCACCTTTGTCGGGCTGCGGTTTCTGACATAGGCTGCGCACACAACAGCATCAGCCCAGTAAGTCAGTGGCAAATTAGCTCCAATCATCATTAAACGCGCCATCTCCACGATCACTCTGTTTCCACGCTCAATTTTTCCGTTCTGTTGGGGGCTGTAAGGAGTCGAAATTCCTGCACAATCTCGTTCTTGGTACAATAATTAGCAAACTCTCCACTAACATACTCTGCGGCATTATCCGACTTAATGAATGCCACGCGGTATCTCGGTACGTAAGCTTTCAGCTTTGCAATGCAGTCTTTTACTGTATCCAATTGGGCACGAGAGCTCTTCTCGCGTAACGGGTACGCCATCTCCAGATGAAACGGCTCTACAATAATGTTCGCCAAACCAGTGTACCCTTTGCGGGCGGTGACATGCATTGGTCCGATGTAGTCAATAGTCAATAGAGCTTGGTTCTTCTTGAGTACTCGCTTCGGTTTCGCTGCAAACGGCTTCTGAGCCAATTTTCCACTGACACACGTCGGGCAGGACTGGTTAATGCTTCCTTGCCATGGAGCATTTAAATCTTCCAGTAACTTCTTTACACTGCGCGAATTCAAATGACCTAAGCGACGGTGCCACGTCACAATGTGAGGCACTTCAGTCGTCGTCATAGCCACTAACTCCGAGCCTTCACTAATGGCATCTACCACATACATCGGGTGGCCTTCTCGCTACGCTGATAATGTTTCTCCACTCGAAGAACAAATAATGCACGATGTTCCACTAAACTCCACTGTCATGCCACGACGAGATGCAGCAGCAACCGACACTAGGTTGCGAGCGAGTCCCTTCACGAACAGCACATCATGTAGCACGCAGACTTCGCGTCCATTCTTCACTAATGCAGCTTGTCCGACTGCCGTTCCCACCAGACTGTCGCCAGATGCTACTGTTAGCACACGGGGTTGATCGAGTTCACGCACTTCGATCAAATTATCCAGATGGCCAGTCATGTGACTCGTAGCTCCGCTATCCACAATCTACCCTCTTTTCTCGTCATCCACGGCGTCATCCACAGTGAACGCCATACTGGCAGCTTCTTCTTCCTTCTTTTGAGAAGGGCGTTTCATCGTACAGTACCGAGCAAAGTGTCCGAGTTTTTCGCACTTGTAACACTTTATTTTAGTCATGTCCCGCTTCTTCTTGGACTTGAACCCCTTTTGTTTTCCCGCCGCTTGTTCGGCACTGAAAGCGGCAGCTGCTTTGCCACCGTTGGGCCCGTTTTTTCCACTTCGGTTCGTCTGATGTTCTCGGCGTATCGCCTCAGCTTGGCACCGCTGCATCATCAACTCGAACGTCGCACAGGACTCCAGTACACCGACGAATCCGTTCCATGCAGGTCCCAGACTCTGCATAAAGTTTTGTCGTTTCTCTTCATCCGACAAAGTCACACGCTGCTCCTGCAGCTCATCGATCACCCTCTTCGTGTTCTTGATGTGATCAATCATTGAGTTTTCACCATCCAAGTATAACCCTATATACTAGCGCTTGGCAGCACCCACATTGGCGCTGCATTTGACATTGTATGTCATTCGCAAGTAACGGAGCATGGCCATCGGGTGATCCAGAAGATACACCTCAGCAGCAATCTTCTCGCTCAACGCCGCGAGAATGATTGATGATGCCATCTTCTGTTTGATCATGAGGTCATAGACTGGCGTAGCCGTGTTACCGACAACTGCCTTAATCTGCGCCATCGCCTCTGCCGATACCGTCGATTCTGGCGTCCCTGGCGCCGTTGACGATCCCGTTCCGGCAACCGATGCCGAAGCTCTCTCCGCCTTCAGCTCTTGGTCCGTTGGAATGGGGAGCTGGATAGCATCCCACAGCCCTTTAATCTCCAGGAACAGCTTCACCTGGGCGCCCCACGCTGGGAAACCGGTACCGCTGAATAACTTCAGGTTGGTACTGTAGGTCGAGGCCGTAGCGATAGAACTCATAACCTATTGAAGCACTTCTGAATAAAAAGGAGGGCGACGACCTATATAAAGGTAAGAAGACACGTGATCCCGGCGTGATGAGTTGGAAATTGAATTTAGCTAGAGCGTTAACCCAAAAAAAACTATAATATATAAAAAAACTACTTGACTGATGTAAAGCACTTGCACCTTGCGCGCCCTGTGCTCGTTCTCTTCTGCCGCCTCTGCAGCATTTCCATCCCCTTTTTGTCCTTCCATCCATGATGACTCCAGACTTCGTGCTGCCACAGCCACTAGTCCACCTGGCGCCATCCAGTGCTACAGCCACTACTCCATCTGGCGTCATCCAGTACTAAAGCCAGTACTAATCGTCATCGTGGGTGACGCCGTCTGCATCACTGCTCGAATTATTCGTCTGGTCCAACAGTGGACCAACATGTATAAGTGGGTAGGTGCGTATATACGCACCTGTGAGACGTGTCAGAGGGTTAAACCCTCTGAAAGTTCAGCTGCGCCTTTGGCGAGCTTATCGGTTCCAACGGAGTGTTGGAAATCCATTATCATGGATTTTATCTTCGGTTTTCCGAAGGATAAGGCCGGGAACACCGGCATATTGGTCTTTGTAGACCGTTTGAGCAAGATGGCTCACCTGGCGGCGGTGCCAGAGTCCATAGATGGACAAGGAACAGCAAAAGTGTTTCTAGACCGTGTCTTTCGACAGCATGGTATACCCGATTCCGTTGTGTCGGATCGGGATCCCCGTTTTACGGGACAATTCTGGAGAGAGTTGTTTAAGGTTCTAGGCACCAAGCTCCTCATGTCCACTGCGGATCATCCGCAGACGGACATTCAGACAGAACGCGTTAATCGCGTTGTGGAGGATATTCGCCGGAGTTTATGTGCGGATTCTCCAAAGAGTTGGAGTGAGATGCTCCCGATGGTTGAATTTGCTATCAACAATTCGGTACATGCATCTACGGGGTTTACCCCGTTTTACGTGAACGGATTGGTGAATCCGAGGGTTCCGTTAACGCCACGTGTGTGTGGTCCAGGGCTTGAGGGGGGAGGATTCCCCGATGTCAGCCCTGTATCTGTGCGAAAGCACATCGATAAGTTTTTATCGACGCGCCTTAGTGTCTTACGACACGTCTGCGATGACATGGCGGAAAGCTAAGACAAGCAGAAGGAGCAAGCTGACCGAAAGGGGCGGCG
Source organism: Peronosclerospora sorghi (assembly GCA_026184515.1). NCBI lineage: Eukaryota > Oomycota > Peronosporomycetes > Peronosporales > Peronosporaceae > Peronosclerospora > Peronosclerospora sorghi. The sequence goes on from CM047584.1 coordinate 7,925,116, forward strand.
TAACAAAAAGGTATACAAAGTAGGAGAAAGTGTTTTATTAAACGCTAAAAATCTTCCTAAACATGCAGTTTCAAATTTGTTGCGCAATAAACTGCGCCCCAGGTTTGTGGGCCCCTTTAAGGTGTTAGCCCAAAAGGGCTTGTCGTACACCTTAGACATCCCGAAGGCGATGCGTACGCATCCAACCTTTTATGTGGGTATGCTTAAGCCATACCAGAACCCGGAGGCGGGTCCCTCTCGGAGGAGGGTGAGAAACCGGATAGCCGAAAGGCGCAACAGGTCGGAACATCTCCGACAGGGTTGATATACGACCCTGAAGCTCCGCAACGAGAGCCTCGAGAGAGGCAAGCCGCAACTCGATGCGCTCATTCGCACTCCCCTCGTTGCGGAGTTCCTCCTGAGCATCTTGGATGCGAAGGCTGTGCCGATCACAGCGCTCGTGGAAGTCACGCCGCAATAGCGCGACCCCCTCTCCAGTGCTCGATACGGAGGGTACGCCACATTATCATGTGGAACGCCTGATGGCACGACGCCATCACCGGGGTGAGACCCAGTACCTGGTGAAGTGGAAAGGGTATCCACATTCCCAGAACTCGTGGGAGTACGAGACTCCCCTGCGGCAGGATTGCCGTGACGTCGTTGACGCTTTCGAGCGGGAGAATCCCACTGAGAGTCAACGACCAAAGGGGCTGAAGAAGCCCCTTCACTCCCAATAGCTGGGAGTTCGCCGGAGGCAGATGCTGTGCTTGCATTGCTCTCCGGCACCACATCGAGAGCGGAGCGCGTATAATAGGAGGCAGGTAATTGCCCTTGCGCTTTGGCCTGAGCATAGGCCAAGCGTAGCGCTCTCTCTACCCGAACTTCGTGTTCGAAAAAGCTGTTGTACAGCGCATCGAAACTGGGGAGGTGTTTCTCCCTTTCCGCCCAGGCGCGGAACGCCTGTTCTGCGTCTTCTACGCTTTCGTACCTCAGGAGAACAAGGGGAATCTCGCGTAGAACATCCACGAGGGCATCGCGTGCCTGTTTCCCGAGGCGCGTTCGGTAGGACTTAACGGAATAATTTTTGGGCGTTAGTATCCGGGACCGGAGTTGGTTCCGATGCGCAATTTCACGCGGCAGTATAGCCGCTGGCCCAGGGCTATAGGAGGCTAAACCCCTCTTGACCGCGTTCTTAGCTCCCTTTTGAGGGTCGCAAGGTCCCTTACGTGCCCGTCCGGCACGTCGGGTCTCTTGAACCAAGGACGTTTCATTGGTGGTGGTTGCCTGTGGCAACCTGGAGGTATCACTCCTAGCGGGTAACGGTGGCGCACGAGTTAGTGCGTTTTCCCCACGTGTGGGGAATAGGTTGGATGACTGATAGCGCCGTTCGGCGCTATCAACATGGCCAGCCGTTGGGGAGAGCTCCCCAAGGGCGTCCACTTCCGAGCTGTCGGAATAGTTTGCGTCCATAGCACCGCCGAGGGTGTACAATGGACAGCCAGAGGTATGGCGTTGGAGTTCTCCAACAAATTTTTGTATATTGCGTAAGCAATAGTCTTGATGGGGGAGGATGTAACGGGGTTACATTCGGGTAACACTGAGTGTTGGTGTACATGAGTACACCACGGTTGAGGTCAGTATTGGCCGGGTTGATAAGTTCGAACCTTTGGTTATTTTAACCAATCAGGGCATGGGCCCTTGGTGTGGTGGTGTGTCAGCCATCCACGTGTCAGTACACAGGTGTGTACACTACATTTTAGCTAGGTACGAATTAGGAATATTCTACTTAGTGTTACATATAGTTTATATTAGTTTAAATTAATTTAGGCTAATTACATATTAAATATATTTAGTTTACATTTCACTCTATCTTACAGACGCACGACCTCGACCAGTCGTGCGTGTAGTGAGTGCCGTAGCGTAAGGGGAGCCCTCCCCTTAGCTACACCCTTAGTAAGGGAGCCTTGCCGTTAAGGCACTAGCAAAGGCTACAGTAAACTAACCCGGGAATCTTGGCCCCGAGTAGGAGAGCTCTCTCCTACTAAGCCCTTAATAAGGGCGTATCGGCTAAGTAGCGGCGAACGCCGCTTTAAGGAAAGTCTTCCTCTGTGCGCTAGTCGCACCGTGCGTATACGCACCAGCTACATTCGATCCCTCGTTGACCTTTTCTTCTCGTCCGTTGATCTCGCAGAAACGGTACTTCACAGCGACAGATGCTCCCGTGGACGAATGCCGTTCGTTCACAGCCAAACCATACTTGAGTCGTGCCCACTATCCTTCTGGAATGGTGTCGGCTCTTGATAGGTGCCTTTAAGGTTAACGGTGAACGAAACGATGCAAGAAGCACGTACGAAGGCCAGGTGAGCGCTCAACTTGATGCGATCAAAGAGAATGAGTTGAATGCAAGGAAGCTAGCGCAGATTTAACTATATTAACGGATATTGTAGAGACCTGTCGCACGGACGCGGTGGAGGGTATATAATGTTATAACATAGAAGCAACTACGTGACTAAGAACGTCACAGGGACAGAAAACTTTTGAATAGGTAGATGTAAAAGCGCTATTTCTAACCAATTATATACTGGTTAATATTGATCTGCATGTCCGTAGTACTACCACGGATTATTCATCAACAGAGCGATGATTCTTGAAGCCAAAATTGTATGTTATGTTTTCGTCAGATAGTTTTTCCTTCTGTAAAAGCGCTATTTATATAGTCGAAGGGAAGCCCTAAACACACACACTATTTTCCCTAAATTCACACCCTTGATCTGATTGGTACAGAAGCAAGCAATCGCTTACTATAATGCTAATGAAACAGCTCACACCATATTACAAAGCTTCTGCCCTAAGAAGAGGAAGGAAGAGGACTCCTATGGAAAGTCACTACTGCCTTTGATGCAGAAGCAACATGCAGTTCGGATGATCTTGCAATGGTGGTGGTTCAGTCCAAGTCAAAGGAGAAAGGGGTCACTCAGTATGCACCAAGCAGCTCCCACAATAGCATGAGGAGACAGTTCCAAAAAAGCCAAAAGCGACAGAAGACGCGCTGGAGTTTGCAGAATCAAAAGGAGATAAAAGCAGCACTGACAACTCTTGCAAAATATGGCATTAAGCCCCACAAATTCTGAGTCTCCACTGTCTATATAACCACACTTGGGCGACAACGGCAAGATCTTTTCGAATACATCTACGAAATCGTGTGTGTCCGGATGGAAAGGGAACTACGGTGCACGGATGCTGGGGTGAGAACCTTGTTTATTGTCAGAGGCAACCGCTACCACTTGTAGGGGGAGGGGCGGGGCCTCCTTGAATGTGGTAGTGAGCCCCTTTCTATGCGAACTACTGCTCCAGGAACACACAAAATGCAATCTCCATGCGGATGAGGTATTGGCCAAATGGGAAGCGAAGACCCTGCTCTTAACGCCGCATGTCTGCTTGGTTCCAGCAAAAAACCATTTGCCTTTCTAAAGATGTGTTTCAAGGAAGGTCCATCAGAAGTGCCAGTGACCTACTCGATGAGGAACCGTGCAGGAACCATCTATACCTGTACAAGCTGCCCATCTTACGCTGATAATGTCGATATGAATGCTAATGTGGAAGCGCGCTCACCTTAAAGAAGCTGTGAACTAAACTATCGACATGTGCAGCCCTATCATTAAACAAAATAGTCCCACATGCGCACATGGTGAGTTCTACCAACAAACCGATCGATTGCGCTCAAAACTACTCGACACAAGCGAGATTTCCGAAGCTTGGAAAAGGGACCTGAGATGCAGCCGTCACACCAAGGATAATTGTTTTGCAACCAGCATCATGTATGGGCCTGATTAACGCACAAAGAAACTCGCTGCACAGCAACAAATGACGAGGAAATGGTCAAGAAATGCAACATTCGTCTTGAAGTTGATGACCAACAATCAATTATTACCTATCCCTCCTGATGAATATGATGATGAAGAAGATCAGGCTGTCGACACTGAAATACATCAATGAGATGGAAGTTGGGTAATGGAGTCTTCCAGCATACAGCCTGGCAGTGATGATAGAGATTCTACCCTAGCCCCTGCCAATCCCGCTTTCTCCGCTGCTGCTTGCACCGGTGTTGTTGTACAAGTTCGTCGATTGTGGCCTACTATTCCACAATGTGTACATTCCCGTGGTATTATTTGCGCTGATGACGATACTTGCGACGCCCTAGACGCTTGCGATAGTTCTTGTTGCACCTGTTCGAATGCACACGGATTTCGTTGCGTTGATCTGACATGTCGTCTTCTTCCAGATTCTCTACCACGGACACGCTGGATGCGGGCAGGCTCCAAATGCCATGAACATCAGGATCCAATGGCACGTCAATATTATCCAGATGCCACCGCCGATGGAATGCTTCAACAGAAAGAGGCTTTTTCTGTTCTAAGCACACCTGAATCTCATGCGCACAAGGAATGCCATACACGCGACGCTGAATTTTCGTGCAGTTGACGAGATCATCATGAATTGACCGAGTATACTCCTTTTTGGCCAATTTCAGTGCATGATGATAGATTCGTCGAAACACACCAGAAAATATCTGCGTTGGCAGCGATGTAAGGGCTTCCGAATTCTCTTTTTAATCTGCTGCATCACATCGTGATGACTATTGGCGACAGAGACATTGATGCGTTCGTAGATGTCCAACAGCGACCCACTTGCACGATGAATTCCTCCTTTCACATGCGCCCAGTGTGCTCCTTCCACACGAGATGTAACTATGTGGCCAAAATGCATGTGCCTGTTGATACTGAATGATGCGAAGTGCTCTCGCAATGGGACTTTGTTCGCCTCAATGTATCGGATAGTGGCCTGGTCAATGGTCTCTTTTAACTTGTTCCACCGTTCAAAAAACTGCTCTTCTGTTGGTGCATCCACGATATTTCCCCACTCATCAATGGAGTGATCCCAATTCTCTTTCGATGTGAAATGATTCTTGCAATTGGTGATGATGTTCTTTGATATGTGGCAGCGACATAGGAGGATTTTTGTTGATGGACAAATGGTCCTAATTGCAGTGATCCGCGCATACTCACAGTCGATGATACAAACAGCTGGTGGCTGAATAACCGTGTGATCTAATTGGTTGATTGCCCAAATATAATCTTTTGCCGTTTCTCTTGGAAGAAACGTAAATGATGATGAGAAAGATTGATTCGTTGCTGTGACAACAAGACATGCATCAAAGACATTTTGTATGCATTGGTCTTGTACGTCGCATCAATGATGAGTAAATTGCTGTATCTTCTTGTGAACGTAATCGACATCCTGGGCTGAAAGAATAAGTGGGTTACCTGGTTTTTATCGTCCAGTTTTGTTGTGGAAACCACTGACCGCTGCTTCAGATGCTCCATCAAGGCTTCCATCTGTGTCAAACCATGTATCTTGATACGTTTCGCTTTCTGCAACATATTCTCTACATCCCGTTTCGTCAACAGTAGCATATCTGTTGCCTCTTCCGCGAGAGCATAAGAATGACTCGGGGGGTCGCATCTTGCCGACGAATTGCAACAGCCCTGCTGACTGTCTCAGCTGTGTGTGTCATCCTTCGTACCGCCGGAATAGCAGACAGTTGCTGTGGCATACTGCGACAGGCATGGCCAACATGCGATGCTTCAACAGTTAATAGAAACCATAGTCCGTCCGAATGATCACGTGAGAGTATAATTTCATACGGCATCCGACTTTCTTGGTGCACCTTTCTCTAAGCGGCACCCGGGACATTCCATGAATTGGTTTGTGATCTCGACCTTGAGCACATTGTAACCATGCTCGGCGTACTGTCGGTGGCGTTCCTCCTGCCTTGGTGCGTTTAATTACGACCGCAAAGCCTTCCCTCATTGCGTACTGTTTAGCTGCCTGCTTGGACGCTTCAAATGTCTCATATGCATCTGTTGGCAGTGGCGATACACAGACCAAAGAAGCAGGGGGGAAGCAAAAGACGATGCGGGGGTGGTAGCAGAGGAAGAAGCTGAAGCCATCGCTGTTGATTGTTGATGTTGGTGGAGTGGTAGTATGAGGTTTCGCGTTCCGTGTGCAAACCAGCATAATAGTTACCAATTGCTTACTTCTCTACCAATCAGCTAAGGATGTGCGGTTTAAGTCATCTCGCAAAGTCGAGCTGTCGATAAATGCATTTAACCAATCACATAAGGATGTGAGTTTAGGGAAAATAGGGTGTGTGTTTAGGGCTTCCCATAGCCGAATTAAATTAAGTCCGATTTATAGTACAGCTGGAATTCGATTAGGTACGGCCTCATCAGACGGACAGAAAAAAACGGTTTTATATCATAGAAGTAGATGGCTTAGTCTGAGGGTAAATGTGAACTCTAAGATTCAACCTTTTCGATCCAAACTGCTGAAAAGTTGAAAATAAAGTGGTGCTGATAAGCAGTGAGAAGTTCTATTTCGAGTGGTAGATTATGTATTATTATCAGGCTTCTTCATTTAGGGGACACCCTTTTGTAACGGGGTTACATTTGGTTACGTTGGTGTACGTAAATACACAACGGTTAAGGTTAAATATTGGCCAGTCCGAAGGTTCGGACTTGTTGGTTGTTTTAGCCAATCAGGGCGGGAGCCCTTGGTGAAGGCGTGGAAGCTTGCCACTTGTTGGTACACAGGTGGTGTACATTACATTTCGGCTAGGTAAGGATTAAGTAAGTTCTACCTAGTATTACATATAGTTACATTAGTTTATTAAGTTAGACTAATTACATATTAAATATAAATCATTTTCCATTTACACTAGCCAGATAGACGTTCGACCGGGAAAGGTCGAGCGTGCTGTGAGTGTTGTAGCAGGGGAGTGCCTCCCCTAGCTAGTCCCTACTTAGGGAAGCGCAACGCTAAAGTATTAGCGTGCGCTAACAGGAAACTGGGGAAATCTTGGCCCCGAGCGAGAGAGTAATCTGACGCTAAGCCATTTTATTAGGATGTATCGGCTAAGTAGCGGCGCATCGCCGCTTAAGAAAAGTCTTCCTCTGTGCGCTAGCCGCACCGTTCGTTTACGCACCGACTACACCTTTAATCCCCTATATAGGACATATATGGATTTTTTACAAATTTATTTAGGGGAAAATAAGGGACACCAATAAAAACCACTCCTTTATTGACTGTTTACAGCTGGGAACAAAACTTTATAAGCGTCTAAAACTGCTTGGTTTGCAAAATTCCTTCCAAGGAGAAGTCTGTTAATGATTTTCGATAGTCATTCTTTTCCCATCCAATTATCGAAAAATCGGATTTGACCGGTGCTGTGTTGGGAAACGCTGACGCCAAGTCCCCACAAAATTGACAGAGAGCTGGAAAGCGATCTCCGGCTCCTGCTGTGATCCAGCCGACACCGAAATCGGTATCCGGGTCATTGAAAGAGTCCGTTGCCCGATTAAATGCAGCCTCTTCTCGATTCGTTCGTAACAGTCCAACAAAATCTTTTCCAATCTGATGAATTTGAATTGATGCAAACCTTTTCTCCAGTCGCGGGATTTGATCGCTGAGAATGCCATTGAACCCACTTAGGTAAATTTTAACAAGCTGACGTGGAAGTACTGGAGGAATTTCATCTCCTGCTTGATTTGAAAAATCACGCTCCGCCACAATATTATGAATTCCATCAGCAACAGAGAAAAACATCGAGAAACCGCAACAACCAACTCGTGGACTGCCGTAGAGTCCATTGCCGCCCGTTTTGAATGAAAAACAGATCTAGGCTATCCGAACAAGAACGATCATGATCATGCGACAAAGAAAAGATTCCGCATACTTCAGACGTGGATCGATCGATAGTGGTAAGTTGCTCAGCCGTCAAAGGCCTCTTCATTTGAGTAATCCTGCAGTATATGTCAATCAGATACTACAGCTTTGAGCGCTGTTGTGACAGCAATGTTGTTAATCCTAGCGATTCAATAAAAACGGCTTTAGCTTTAAGCGCAACAGCATTCACCGCAAAGAGAAAAATCCACCATGTTATAGGAGGTGCACATGATGGGTTATTTTGCAAAAAATGTTTTTGAACAGCAACAATATTGTTTGTTAACCATGCCGAGCAGGTGACCACCGAAATCCACATCGAATTGGCCACTTTGGAGCACGTTGTTTGCATGCTGTAAATTAAAATTTGCTGCCGCCGCAGGTGACCTATTAAAGCGGTTAAAGCAGAATAAGAATCCCCCTTGAGAGCTTCCTTGAAAACACGTTGCATAACTATGTCTAAGTGGTGCAAACCACACCAAATTCGAATAAGTTTTCCGGTTGTGCAGGCACCAATTCGAGTTACAAGCCCTTGTATTCTCCCTAACATTGAATGAGTACCGTCAGTTGATGATCTGACAACAATATCACGCCATGCTGAATAGAGAGCGTCCATAAATTTGACAACCACATTGAACATATTCTCTCCTGTATGCGACTCAAGCAGTGGAATCGCTAGTAAATGAAAGTTGTAAACATTCATTTCAATGGTCAGTCAAATCCGAACATCCAGATAAGATATTCCATGCAATATTCAGCTATCTAAAGCCAGAGAAAAGCCAGCAACAAAATTCAGAGCTTCATGAAGAATTTGAAGGGATACAGCGCAGGCCACTCGGACATAATTTGACGTTATCAATTCGGAGAAAACATTGTAAAATGAGAGTCCACTTTCATCCCTCACCAATTGAACCATGTTGGTTGCCATACGAAAGGAAGCTCCAAGCGCAACACATCCAATAACAAGAGAAAGTCTTTTTGCTCTTTTGATGGTAACAACATATATACCATGTTCAACATAATCGTCATCATCAGCCACTTCCAAAGGCTCAAAATGGCTCAATGCTCTTGCGTGGGTACAGAGGTATATATCATCTGAATGAAATAGCAAGTCCCCAACTATGACTTCCACAATGGATTTGTTGGCCAAAAACGAAGCCCTCCTTCCGATTCAAAATGGGATTCCAGTTTGTTGAAAAATGGTACATCAACAGATTGAAAGAACTGCTCGTTCTCCTCAGCTGATCGCAAACTTTGATATTCTTTCCACTTTTCAGGATGTTGGTGAATCAGGTGCTGAACGTAGTTATCTGTTCGAAAGTGATCGAAGTATTTAGTTCGCTCGGTAATCTTTCGCTTGGAACCAGCCTTTTCTTCACGCCCAAATACGATTCAAAATAGACAACAGACGGAACTGACTATTCCAGATGTAGGACAACGAGCAGCCAGCTGAAGACCATACTGCAACGGATGACTATTATTAAATAGCATATCTGTTGTTGTGCGCCTTTACCTTTATCCATAGCTTTATAATCGTAGTTCTAAATGCGTTAAAAGTCACTCAATCAAAGTATGCCTCCACTTGTATATGCGTAATCGGCCAGTACAGCACTTATCCACAGTAATCGAACCGTAACTACACGTATCCACTAAAGCGAGACTTGATATACCACGTGACCACGTGTGCCCCTCTCTGCAACTACCTATAATGCTAAAGTAACTATGCGCGCAAAGAAAACGGGCGCGTAGTTAATATTAGTCAACCGTAAGAAGAAAATGTAAAAGTGATATATTTAGACTGGACTATTTTTAGTGCGTCACAAAGAATGCAATTTGTGTACACCTATTTTCGACTCTAGTGCGTCAATGCTAAATCCTTGGAAAGCCGCAATACCGCGACTTAACTTCGCTTTCCAACAAGATCCTTTTTCGACTTCTTTGGTGGCATTTGGATCATTGACATTCAAAACGATGGTCTTACGCACCGTTGATTGAAAAAAAATAATTAAGTGACATACAGAATTTTATTTAGGGGAAACTAGGGGATGGTACCTGTAATGGGGTGCCATTACATAATTGATATTCAAGTTAGAATATCACAGTTTAATTTCAGACGCGTTGTCTGAAATTTAAATAAGAGATTATAAGTTATTATAATCTACGAAGGAAAAGTCGATTCGGTATAAATACCGAATCTTGCAGGTTAACTAATAGTACAGTTAGTTAAAGACTTAAAATTATTATATTAATTAGTTTGTTACTATACTATTAGCCTCTAAACCACCCATTAAATAAACACTCTTAATTTTGCGTTCTAGATATCAAGTGAATATTTATATTCACTTTTAGTATAGGATTAATTGTTATCAACTAATCCTACCCCTCTTGTATTGCGCGCTTCCTCGCACAATTACAGTGTAAGCCTGTAACAGGATCAGTCCTGTTACACCTGGTAGCACTTTGTGGTCCGTCTTAACGACCACAGTTCCGTTCCGCTAGTCAACTAGCGGAGCGAAGATTAAGAGCCGCTCGGCATCATGTCACGAGACATGACGCCTGCCGAGCGAGAGAGAACGCTGGAAGTGGTAAATGAACACTTCCCTCACTTCTCGTCGCGTAGTAAATACGCGACGGTGGAAATGATTCGGTCTATGGGGACCGACATCATTACCTTCCTCCAGAGTAAGTCCCCGGAGGAAGTGATACAGGTGATGAATCGCTTTAGGCGAAACCACCTAGAAAAGCCAGAACGGCCCGCGCCAGAGGCAGCGCGGACCGCAACTGCACCTGCAACGCATAGCGTTGAAGTGGTAAAGGCGCGAGTACCGCCCTTTACCGGCGAAGGGGGTGAGCCCCTTCGTAGATGGTTTGCAGAGGTGGAAGATGCCATCTCTGCGCAAAATATTGTTGAAGAACGTCAACAGGCGTACTTCGCCACAACATGTCTGGGCGGCAGAGCCAGGGCATGGGCGATGAGTCGCAGAGCCACTGATGACTCTGCGTTCCTTACTTATCAGGAATTAAAAGCTGAGCTAAAGCTCAACTTTGAAGCTCCAGAAATGGAGCTAAGTAGTCGGCCGGAGTTCATGGAACTCCGGCAAGGTAAGCTTGACCTTCAAGCTTACGCTCAGAAGACGCAATATTTGCTGTCAAATATTGTGTATGAGCCGGTGCCCCCTGCTATGCAGGTCACTGGCTTCATGAAGGGACTCAATGATGGTCCCGTCAAACAGAGTCTTTACCGGCACCTGCTAAAGACTCTAAGGGATTCCATTGATATGAGCATCCGTGAAGAGTTCAGTATGAGATCAGCGTCATCGCATGCTGGGTACAGCCGAAGGGCT
>CM047584.1:7936320-7998105 GCA_026184515.1 Peronosclerospora sorghi
AGCAGTCGGGCAGACGAAGTTCACACTTCGTCTCAAGAAACATCCACCCGCGCCAGAGCATGGGCGATGGAGGTCCAGAGCCGATGGACCTATCGGTTGCGGTTGCTTCGAACACGAAATAACCGAAATTTAAGAAGAATATTCGCTGCAATCGATGCGCAAAAATGGGGCATTATGCCCATGAGTGTATGGCACCGCGTCCGGTTCCACGAAGTCAGCGGACGGAACCGTCCGCTGCACGGCGACACCAACAGGGACATCACCCTGTTGGTGCAAAAAACGAGAATCACCAGTAGGGGCGGGGCACCCTACTGGGAATGTTATCCCACATGCCGATATAGGGCATGTGAGGGTAATAGCCCCAGACGGGACTATGTCCTGTCAAAAGGTGCAGGGTGATGATAAGCCTCTTATCACCCTGGAGGTTAAGCCGCACGGAAGCGATGTCCCCATGCGAGCTTTGTTTGACACAGGAGCGTCAAACAATTTCGTTAGAACTCAGAGTCTAACGCTGTTGAGCTTCGTGGAGGTATAAACCCCACGAAGTATGTTCTCAGTCCGGTTAGCAACAGGTGCAACCGTGACTATTCCAAAGCGTGTAATTAAAACACGCTTCGAGTTGAATGAACTGTCATTCGAGGATGAATTCATTGTCCTCGATTTAGATGACAAGTTCGATGTGATACTTGGAATCCCATGGATGTCCAAGTTTAAACCTTCGATCGACTGGGTTAACCTATCGATCGACTGCGGCGGACCCACAGGATCTGATAACCCTGTGTATAATCCGGCTGTATCAGAGGATACAACCGCAGCGTCAGACAGTCTGGTGGATACCAATGGCACCACCAGGTCTGTTCTGACACGATCAGCGGAAGGTACGTCCGCTGGGGAGAGTCCAGAGGGACTACCACACGCAACAGAAGATTCGTTGCGTGTTGGAGAGAAACATTCCACGGGTGATAAAGACCACCGTGAGAATGAAGTAATATCCACGGTGGGAAACACCCACCGTGAGAATGAAATAGTATCCACCGTGTTGATGAGAGTGAACTCACGATCGAGTGCAATCGTGAGCACAACTCCGTGGTGGCCAGTGCCCACGACGTTGCGTTAGCCATGCACACGGGTGATAAATACCACCGTTTCGCAGAAAAGGCGGCCGATCAGACGAGCACATCTGATCGCCAAAATTCCATGGTAGGCAGTGGCCACCATTATGACGAGTATTCGCACACGGTGAATCGTAATCACCGTGTAGCAGTCAACCAGACGAGTGCGTCTGATTGCATGGGCAGTTCCGTCGAGACGATCAACGTCTTGACGCAAACGGAGACCGGATTATCTACCCAGTCTCTGTTGATGGAACACCCTCCGAAAGAAGGTTCGGAGGTGATGGCTCTTCCAGCGCTAAGCTGGAAGAAGTTTATGAGAAACTTGCACGATGGTCAGATCGAACAAATCTGTATTATCGTAGCAACAGATGATGTAGTGGATATTCGTGAACGAATATCCACATTACAAGTGGAAAACATTGGGAACCTCTTTCTATGAGGTACTTCGAGAATACGCTGACGTATTCCCAGAAGAATTACCTAGCGAGCTCCCTAAGGACAAGGTAACTCGTCATGAGATTGACCTCGTACCAGGCACGAAGTATTGTGTTACGCGGCAATGGCCGTTGCCGCGTGATCAGGTAAAAGCGATCGACGAGTTTTTCGAAGCTCGTCGTTAATCAGGCCAAGTGCGGGAGTCTATCTCACCGCACTCTACCCCCACCTTTTGTGTGAAAAAGTCTACAGGTGGGTGGAGAATCGTTCACGCTTACAACAAGCTGAACGCAGCGACGGTACCGGCGCAGACGCCGATACCGCGAAAAGATGTCATCATAGATGGCATGTTCGGGAGCACCATCTTTAGTGCTCTCGATCTAAGAGATGGATTTTATCAAACCCTAATGCGTGAGAAGGATATCCCTCTCACGGCGGTAAGCACCCCAAGCGGCATGCTTTGGGAGTGGCTTGTTATGCTGCAGGGGCTTCGAAATGCCCCTGCTACGTTTAACAGATGCGTAACGCATCTATTACGCCTGGTGCGAGAATTCGCACCGAGTTATTTCGATGACGTGCTCATCCATAGTAAGGGTGAACACGATAAAAGCAATGTAGATGTCCATAGGGAGCATCTACGTCGAGTGTTAGAGCTTATGCTTACGCATAAGCTCTATGCGAATCTGAAGAAGTGCACCTTTGGTGCACCTGAGATACCCGTTCTTGGACGTTTTGTGGGCAAGAACGGGGTGCGCTCTGATCCAGAAAAGATCAGGGTGATCGTTGAATGGCCTACGCCAAACAACGTTAAGGAACTTCGAAAGTTCCTTGGGTTGGCAACATATTTGCACAAGTATTCGTGCAACTATGCTGGGTTAATACGACCTCTTTCTCAATTACTTAAGAAAGATGTCGAATGGCATTGGGATACCCAATGCCAAGATGCTTTTGATGCAGTCAAGCAAAGCTTGACTGAAGCGCCTGTCTTGGCTATAGCCGATAACGATCGTCCGTTCCACGTCGTTTGCGACGCGAGCGATTTCGCTATCGGCTGTGCTTTGATGCAGCGTGATCACAATGATCGTGATCGCGTAATCTTCTATCAATCACGTCAGTTGCTCCCAGCCGAGCGCAACTATCCAGTGCATGACAAGGAACTCCTTGCCATGAAGTACGCACTGGATAAGTTTCGGATCTATCTATTGGGAGATAGACCGTTTGTGGTTTACACGGACCATGCGTCACTACGCACGGCCGTGAATTCACCACAAATTTCTCAAAGAATGGCTCGATGGCTGTCATTATTTGCTGAATACAAGTTTACGGTTGAGTACAAACCCTGAAAGTTGAACGTGATAGGGGATGCGCTATCACGAAGGCCCGATTACGATACGAAACCGTCCGTAGCCGAAGGTGCCAGTGCAAACGCGGTCCGTTGCACTGCTTTGTCGTCGTCAATTATACGACAAGTACGCGAGGCGTACAAAACAGACGAGGAGACACGTCTGTTGATTGATTACTTAAGTAATCAATCAAGTGAGAAGCGCGACGAGCTCCCAGAGTTCCTCCGCGCTTGCGTGCATATATATCGACTGCAAGAATGGTCTGCTGCTTTACAGCACAGACCAAAAAGATGAAAGTCGCATCGTCGTTCCAAACGACGATGATCTCAAACATCAACTTATGTTTGAGTATCATGATGCACCGATTTCGGGGAATCAAGGTCGAGAGAAGACATACGCTTCTCTCGCACGTGACTTTTACTGGCGAAACCAGTACAAGTGGTTACGGAAATACGTACGCGCTTGCGAGACTTGCCAGCGCGTTAAGCCTGCGCAGTCTGCACAGGCTCCGCTGAAATATCTGCCGGTTCCGAGAGAGTGTTGGAAGTCCATTTCAATGGATTTCGTATTCGGTCTTCCACCCGAAAATAGTCGGAAGACCGGAATAGTGGTCTTTGTAGACTGTTTCAGTAAGATGGTACATCTTACTGCAGTATCAGCGAACGTAACCGCCGCTCAAACAGCGCGGATATTCGTTGATACGGTATTCCGTTTGCACGGAATGCCGGAAGACATTGTCTGGGATCGAGATCCGAGATTTACAGGACGTTTATGGCAAGAAACGTTCTCATTGTTTGGAACCCAGTTGAAGATGTCAACTGCGGACCATCCGGAAGCGGATGGGCAGACGGAACGGGTTAAGCGCGTTCTCGGAGACATGTTGCGATCACACGCACATGCCTTTGAACAGTGGAGTGACTATCTGCCACTCACTGAATTCGCGATTTACAATTCAGTGCATGCTCAACTAAGCATACACCGTTCTACGTGAATGCCTTAAGGCATCCACGAACCCCAGCTTTACTTGGCGGTACGCCAAATCTAAGTGGGGGAGGAACCTGCTCAAATTTTGAGCGAGTCAATGCGCAAGTTGCAACTGCAACTTGTGAGCAAAACAATGGCCCTTCTACGGAAAGTACAGTAGAAGCGGAAGCAGCTTCAAATGAAACTGAAGCTGCATATGATGAATATGTGTCTGCAACAATGGCTGCAGACAATGAGGGCAACGCACCTACTGCTTATAAAGCAGTAAATGAATTCGTATTACAGCGCCAATCTGTAATACGCTATGTAAAAGATGCACTTGCCTCTGCTTTTGACAAGCAGAAGCAAAATGCAGATAAACAAGGAAGGAAGAACAAAAACTCCTTTCTTAAAGGCGAATTAGTATTATTAAGTACTACTAATTTGCCTACACATGCAATAAGCAACTTCCCTACACGGAAGTTGCTTCCTAAGTACATTGAACCTTTCAAGGTCCAAGAGATTCGGGGGAATGCCTATACTTTAGACATTCCCACAGCAATGCGGCTCCACCCAACATTCTATGTTGGGAGGCTCAAAACGTATTATTCGTCTTCGTCTTACGACGAGACGCAGAAACACGGAAGATACCGTGCTTCTCCAAGTCTCCCAAGAGAGAATTGTAATCGGCTTCAGCCGTTGATGAGCAGAGCGGAGAGTCATTACCTCCGCCTTCGACTGCTCAAGATCAGCCTTGTGTCGATCGAGCTCTTCCTTACAGCGGGAAAGCTCGATGTACAGAAGATCATTCTTCTGCTGAAGGGAAGTGTGCGCCCCGAGGATGTCGCGGACATCCTCGCGAAGAGACCGATATGTCTTCACAGAGTGAGACATATCGCTGCTCAATGAGGAACAACCCTCCTCGAGTTTGCGGAGCAAAGAACCATGCTCCGCAACAACAACGGCGAGGGAATTCTCAACCTCCGCCGCCCCTGATTGATAATCAAGGGAACAAGCGATATATCCTCGAGCGCTTGATCTCGAAGCGCTCGGTGCCTTTGAAGAAGGGGCAGCGTACCGAGTACTTGGTACTCTGGCTGTGATATCCCCAAGAGTTCGACTCTTGGGAGCCGATTGAGGTTCTGAGGGCCGACGCCCCAGACCTTTTGACTGAGTTTGAGAAGAATTCTCAAACTCATAATGCGAAGTAGCATCAACAGTAGGTGTTGATGCATTCAGGGTATCAATTAAACCCTGAATTTCGGCGGGTATGGGAAAACCACCGTACCCCCGCAACTCCTCCTCTGACAGACGAGGAGCGACCTGCGTACACCGCGGGTAAACGAGGTGAGAAGGGACACCAGACTTTAACCCTTCTTTGATACAAGCATAATGGATGTATTCCATTTTGCCTGTTAGTGAGTGCTTTAAAAAGCGCTCGCGCATTACGTGAACTTTATTCACGTAATCATCTGGTCTTTTGTTGTAGTTATCAACAAAAGCATTCCAACTCTGAGTCAGGGCGTCTTTATCGTCCCTGTTCTTCCTTGATCCTTTCCGGCTCAAATAATATCGAACCTGGAAAAAGAGGTCAATAAAGTACAGACGTCTATCGTCTGTACTTCGATCGAATCGACGTTACTGGATGTCTTCGCAGTCATCCAGCACGTTGATATCGAACAACGCATACTGGCAGTCCCGTTTACGGTGACCGCCACTGTTGGGGGCAACAGCCCAGACAGCGGTCCAAAACCCCACTCTGTACGGAACATGTGGTTCCGTACAATGATACGCTTTAGAAGCGGCAGGCGCCGCTTCTGTTCATGCCCTTTTAGCAGGCGGAGCACCGCCTGCTTCAACACCACGCGCCGGGGTTAAATCACCCCGACGTGGAGAAGTACTTGGTCCAGGTGGGGCTCTGCGTTACCGCAACCACCTGTGATGATCATTGTCGCTGTCTGCTATGACAGCGACACCAGAGTCGTCATCGCTGTTAGGCGATGAGCACCTAGCGAGTTTCAACTCTCTAGATCCTTTAGTGGGGACAGATGTATCCCCATCACTTTGTTCGGAGTCAGAACTCCCGAACATGGCCCTCTTGGCAACACGCCATTCGGAAGTTGCCATTGTGCGAGATGTTGCATTAGCAACATCTCCCTGTTTCTTGCCAGATGCCGCCTTAGCAGCATCTGTGGTCGAAGACGATACGTCTTCCGACCTTTGCGTAGTTGAAGCTGCTAATGCAGCGTCACCGTTGTCACTCAACACCTCAGCACCTAGTGCTGAGGCGGAGGAAGAAGCTCCTTCATTGTTTTCAGCAGCGCTCTTTAGAGCGCCGCCGCGTGCCTTGACCATCGAGTCGATGGTCAATCAGTTGATGAATGAGAAATTCCGACCAACAAGTGCCACCCATGATTGGCCAAAATAATAATTATTATTGGCCAACCACCTTAATTGGGGTTGATGTAATGGGGTGCCATTACATAATTGATATTCAAGTTAGAATATCACAGTTTAATTTCAGACGCGTTGTATGAAATTTAAATAATAGATTATAAGTTATTATAATCTACGAAGGAAAAGTCGATTCGGTATAAATACCGAATCTTGCAGGTTAACTAATAGTACAGTTAGTTAAAGACTTAAAATTATTATATTAATTAGTTTGTTACTATACTATTAGCCTCTAAACCACCCATTAAATAAACACTCTTAATTTTGCTTTCTAGATAGCAAGTGAATATTTATATTCACTTTTAGTATATGATTAATTGTTATCAACTAATCCTACCCCTCTTGTATTGCGCGCTTCCTCGCACAATTACAGTGTAAGCCTGTAACAGGATCAGTCCTGTTACAGTACCCGTCGTTCCGAACTCGAACTGTCATTGAAATTTCACTGAAACTACAGTATATGTAATTTTTGGGTTTAGTTGTCCATACCGTACCTTATTATCTTATGGCAAAAATGAAAATTGTATTAGAATAATTCTTTGTGACAGGCCGGGGGTCGTCGTCGTTTAATGGTATTCTTTGTGACAGGCCGTAATATTGTCTGGGGGTCTAATATTCTTTGTGACAGGCCGTAATATTGTTTGTGACAGGCTGGGGGTCTAAAATTCTTTGTGACAGGCCGGGGGTCTAATATTCTTTGTGACAGGCAGGGGGTCTAATATTCTTTGTGGCAGGCCGATTCGTTCTCAATTAAATAAATAGACTAGGGGATGGTACCCGTCGTACCGACGAACTGTGATTGAATTTCATTTAAACTACGGTGTATCTAATTTTTGGGTTTAGTTGTCCATACCGTACCTTAGTATTTTATGGCAAAAATAAAAATTGTATTAGAATACAGTAGAACCTGTCAGATCTAATACTGTCAAAAATAATAACCTGTCATAATTAATAAAAAACGTCGGTCCCGACTTGGCCAAGCCAAAAAACTAATAACTAATAATTAATAGGTTTCGGTCAGTCCCGACCAGTATAAGATTAATAATTCCATATATATTTTCTGTGACTTCCACTGAAAGTACTGTGTTATGCTAGTTTGTGTAAGTTTTTTCTGGCGAATACTAAACGAATGATCCTTCATCATCTGAAGCGTGGAATGAAATGATGCTGAAGTAGAATCTGCTTGTTGCATCCAGTAAATCTGCAGCTTTACCAACATCTGATTTGCCTCGGCGTCGGAGATCGTTGGAGGTTCTTCACTGTCATCCTCGCCTTCTGGATCTTCTGGAACTCCAAAGTTTTCGTACGTGCTGAGAATCTCCGCAACAATCTCTTCTTCATCCGGAACATAACTGACTTACTGCTCGGCGGGATAATTGAGAAGGTTGCGGATGTCCATCGGATTGCTGTACCGAAGCTGGCGTATTTGCTCCTCTAATTCCTGGATGACTTCCTGCGGAGGCTCAACTTCAGCTGCAGCAACAGTTTCACTGGAAGACTCAGAACGAATTGAGCAATGTCTGAAGCAGTTTGAATCGTCTGTGGCTTCACATCGCTCTTCTATGCTGCCACGGCCATGCGAATCCCATCCAGAACGTTGATTTTTTCGGGATTGGCAACACTGTCCTCAATCCGCTCCAAAAGCATCCGGTTGAACCGCCGACGATAATAGGCCTTCAAGTTGCGAATGATGCCAGCATCACAAGGTTGAATCTTTGATGTGGTGTTCGGCGGCAGGTAGACAACTTTTGTGTTGACCAAGGTCACCTGCGCCGGAAGGTTCTTAATGGGGATGTGAGCGCTGGAGTTGTCGAGCAGCAGCATAACTTTGCGTCCATGCCTTCTTTTGTCGAAATCCGTCAGCAAATTTTGAAAACATTCTGCGTCATCCATTCTTTTGCGTTTGCATGGTATTTGCAGCCGAATGAGTCTCGATTGACATTTTTAAAGCATCGAGGGTTCATTGACTTGCCAATCACCAACAGCGGCAACTTGTCAGAACCATCTCCGTTGCTGCAGACAGCAATCGTGATGCGTTCCTAGTTTTGTTTCCGTCCTTCCAGTTGTTATGTTGCAAGCGAGTTGTCGGCTTGCATTCGATAAAAAAGACCAGTTTCATCCGTGTTGTAAACGTTTTTCCATTCATATTGGTCAAGGCATGGCGAAGTTCGGGCAGGCTCTAAGCAAGAAGCGTCATGTTGACGGATCCGCTTTCTCCAAAGCGGCGGTATGATTGAATTCCATGACGTTTTTTGAAATACTCCAGCCAACCATTTGAGAACTCGTACGTTGGCGACGCATCGGGATAAAGCCGCCGTAAAAAAATGGCGGCTTTCTCACGAATGAGGTCTTCTAAGATGTTGATTTGTGCCTCGTAGACTTTGACCCACTAGATCAGGGCCTCTTCGACAAGAGGATAAGTGACGGTGGGGTGCGTCTTGATGCTTACTTTGGTGTTTTCAACATCAATGCGAAGCAGAGCATCTGACTGCTTCAGCGTGTTTGAGATCGTGCCTTGGCTAACTAAGATGTTGTGGGTTTCTTCTAGCCACTTTATCAGCTGACTGTGTGTGAGCTTGGGGTTTGTGCGCTTGTGTTGACAAAGAGCGATGCGGATGGCATCGGTCATTGTCTTACGAGGTGGTTTGTTGACTCTAGGAGGCATTGGAATGGCTGGATGAGGGGGAGTGAATGGAGTGAGGAAAAAAAGAAAAAAACAGGAGAGAAGTGCCCATTTTATATGCAACAATCAGAGCAAAATATCGCTTTTTTGGCCCTTAGTAAATAGATGACATCAGCAGTTTACTACCTATTGCATGATGTCAGCAAAAAAAGCATACCTGTCAGATTTAATAACCTGTTAGAATTAATAACTTAGGGGTGGTCCCGAGGCTATTAAATTTGACAGGTTCTACTGTAATTCTTTGTGACAGCCCGGGGGTCGTCGTCGTTCAATGGTATTCTTTGTGACAGGCCGGGTCGTCGTCGTTTAAATAAATAGATAAGGGACCAATCTATCAAAAATCCCGTAAATAAGAAGGCCTGATTATTATCCTTTTTTCTATTTGGAGTGGTCTAGTTCGTGGACATATTTGTAGCAATAAAGGTGTTCCCAAAACACAAATACTTCTAATCTCACTTAAACGACGTAAAACCACTGCCACGTTGCGTGAATCGCTCTCCCTTCGATCGATAGATATTTCTCGTCCACATACATCAAACACTAGTCGGGCTTGTTTCGTCAAACTACGCGCCATTTGAGATTTGTAGAAGACAAGAACGCTTCTTCAGCATGAGACACGTGGTGACTTGTGCGCGGGCGCATTTACTCGCGATCTCCATGTTCTCAGCGCTAGCAGATGTCACTGGCTTAACTATGGAGCTATATCGCATGCCGAAGCATGCTATCCATCCGAAAAGATATGCAAGACGTCTGAGCGTCCAAGAGGTCGAGCCGGAAGTTGTGCCGCTGCATTTAGGATTCGGGTACGTCTGCGCTTCCATCCAGCATTAATGGAGGGCTACTAATGAAATTGTTCGACTGACGTAGAACGCATTATACGTGGCTTTACGTTGGTACGCCACCGCAAAGAGCGTCGGTGATTGTGGACACTGGCAGTGCCTTGACCGCCTTCCCCTGCTCAGGTTGTGATGGTTGTGGTAACCACACGGATCTGCCTTTCCATACAGAGAGTTCGTCCACGTTGGTGCATATAACGTGTTCTCACAAGACATTCTTTGAGTGCAGCGAGTGCTTGGTGCCGACAAATACGTGCACCATTGCGCAGTCTTATCTCGAGGGTAGCAGTTGGAAGGCCGCGGTGGTCGAGGATATCGTGTTTCTGGGCGGAGATTCGAGTTTTGAAGACAAAGCGATGCGCAATAAGTACGGAACGCACTTTCAGTTCGGCTGCCAAAATTCAGAGACGGGATTGTTTGTTACGCAGGTTGCGGACGGTATCATGGGGATGTCCAATACAGACAATCACATTGTCGCCAAGTTGCACCGTGAAAACAAAATCTCGAGCAATCTGTTTTCTCTCTGCTTTGTTGAGGACGGTGGGACCATGTCTATTGGTGAACCGCACAAAGCGGCACACCGTGGTGAAGTTGCCTATGTCAAAGCAATCGCGGACCGCTCCTCTGGGTAAACAGAAGCTTGATCTGTACGAGTTGATTTCATTTTTTTAGTAACACTCATGTCTGCGTGTGATCCCCCTTGATAGACATTTTTATAGCGTGCACATGAAGGATATTCGCATCGGCGGCAAATCCATTCATGCCAAGGAGGAAGCTTATACACGTGGGCATTACATTGTAGACAGCGGAACGACCGACTCGTACCTACCACGACTGTTAAAGACTGAGTTTCTTGACACGTTTAAAGAAGTATCGGGTCATAATTACGAGGCGGGGGATTCTTGCAAAGGCTATACAAACGATGATTTGACGTCACTCCCATCGATTCAGCTAGTAATGGAAGCTTCTGGAGATACTAACGCAGAAGTTGTTTTGAATATTCCACCCGAGCAGTATCTGATCCATAATGGTGGCAATTATTGTGCCAACATTTACCTGTCCGAAAACTCCGGTGGGGTTATTGGCGCCAACCTTATGATGAATCGTGACGTGATATTTGACATCGGCAACCAGCGCGTGGGCTTTGTGGATGCTAACTGTGCTTACAATGGGACTCAAAATTCGACCATTGCCTTAATCGATAACATAACTACAAGCATAAGTGAAGGAATGGAGAAAGAAAAGGCCGCAACTTCAATTCACGTCCTCCCAAACGCCACGTCAGTCATTGCCGATACTCGTGAGCCCAATGCTAACGCAACGCCGGCAGGACCGACGACAGAACCTCCTACAGCTGTGATTGGTTCGAAGCCAGTGGACACAACGTTGACGACAGTGACGCCGACCCCAGAACCTCCGTCTGCTCGTTCAGATCCAACTGCGACCACAGTCACGCCTATATCGGAGATATCATCGTACCAGACGGTTCCTCCGCCTTCAGCGACCCCTACAGATGCTCCAGTTACATCAAAACCAACGGCACCGGTATCATCCTTCAATTCCTCTCCAAGCACTGCCAATGGGAAGATTCAGCCATTATCGGACGAAACGTTGCTGTCTACCTCTTCGGCAAATATGGAAGATGGAATTCCAAAAGACAAGCCATCTGGGACGCATCCTCTCGTGCTCACGATTGTTGGCGCTGTGTTGGTGGTCGGTTTCTTGGTAATGATGTCGGTTTCAGTGGGTCGACGGAGACGAAAGTCCACGAAGGATCAACGCTGGAGTCGTGTCAAGGGCGATGACGAGGATGAGGACGACAACGACGACGAGGAAGAGTTTGGTGTCGTTTGCCACGAGAAGCGAGAACGTTCGACGACACCCAGTACAAAACCCCAGCGGCAGCAACAGAGAAAAGATGACAAGGAGCAGCACAACAGCAGTGACGACGATGACGATGTCTTTGAGCGAAAAGCGCTTCAAGAGGAAACCAACGTGGACACGCGCACGCTCGAGCGGCTTTGACCTTGTACTTGTCGTAAACCCAACCCTCCTTGTGAAGTAACTTCTGAACATGATACCGGATTGGTTATTAATATACATTCCTCGTACTATGACGTTTTTCGGGCTCCAGGGGACCAACCCTCCTTGTGCCAACCTTCTCCTGTCACATGTGTGCTGCAGTGGCCAGTGACGTTCAACTCGTGAAGCTTCAACTTCAGAAGCTCCAACAATCGCGGACAGACGTGGCGTACCACCAACAAGTTCGAGCACGTCGGAGAGCACTGCAAGATTCAGACGGGGCGTTTGGAGTGGGGACATTAGTGCACAGTGAATCCTCATTGGCTGTCGGGCTCGGGTGTGTGTGTGTGTTATTCTGTTGTTTGCTTATAAGTGGAGTCTTGTCATGCTTTTATATATGACGCTCCGTAGCACACATTTTGCAGAAATTTACTTGGGGATTCCCGCACAACGTGCGTCGGTGATCGTCGATACTGGAAGTCATATGACGGCATTACCTTGCAGTCCGTGTGATGGCTGTGGACAGCACACGGATCCGCTCTTTAATGTATCCAAATCTACGACAGCGAGATTTTTAGCTTGCCATGAGTTTGATTTATGTCAATCGTGCGAACAAGATCGATGCTTAGTCTCTCAGGTATTGCGGTTTCCTATGTGACATTTGCACGTTAAGTTGGCAGTCCTAATGATTGCAACTGGGTGGGATTACTACAGGGATACACGGAAGGCAGTATGTGGCAAGCTGTCATGATTGAAGAGTTAGTCTGGATCGGAGGGTTCTCATCACGTAATGATGACATTGAAGGAATACTAGAGACGTTTGGATTTCGACTTCCTGTGGGTTGCCAAACAAAAGAAACGGGTCTTTTTGTCACACAAAAGGAAAATGGTATCATGGGTCTTGGACGTCACCACTCAACTGTATTGTCGTACATGCTGCAAGCAGGTCGTGTGACGCATAATGTCTTTACTCTGTGCTTTGCCGGTGATGGAGGGGAGCTCGTTCTAGGAGGCGTTGATTACAGTCATCACACGAGTGATGTGGGCTATACACCACTGCTGGACGCTACCTCGGCGTACTATCCGGTCCATGTGAAACAAATCTTGGTGAACGGAAAGTCAGTAGGTATCGACGTTCAAACAATCAATTCGGGCCGAGGCGTGATTATTGATAGTGGCACAACCGACACTTTTTTCGATAAAGGAGGAAATCGCAACTTTATGAAAGCATTCCGGGACGCCACGGGCGGTCTCGATTATAGTGACAAAAGCATGGAAATTTCGGAGGAAGATTTCAAATCTCTCCCAACTATTTCCATCATCCTATCTGGAATGATAGGTGATGGCAGCGATGACGTTCAGCTTGACATACCTGCGTCAAACTATTTTACCCTCTCAGAGGACGGGAAATCATATTTTGGCACTTTTCATTTTTCTGAGCGTAGTGGTGGTGGTACGCACTGGATGTGTCTTATCTTCTTCTTCATCTCGTGGTTCCTAATATTTTATTCCTTCGTTTCAGTGTTGGGGGCGAGTACGATGGCTGGCTTTAATGTAATATTCGATGCAGAAAACAAGCGTGTCGGCTTTGCAGAGTCACGTTGTGGTACGTTAGTTGGATATCACGATGGTAGCTTGCCTGTATACTGCTGATGGAACGAACACATAGGAAAACGTTATACCAAGGCAGACCGTAGGTCATCATCATCAAGCGCCTCGAATACCACTGAGCAGCTAGTTCCCGAAAGTGCGGTTCCAATATCATCAAATCATACCGACGAGCTGTTAGTGAATTCTTCCACCTCAGCTTCAAGCAACAGTTTGTCGGTGGATGTCAATGCAAGCGCAACGACGTTGGACCTTACTGTCGATTATATGGACGTAGCGACCAATTCATCTGCCGGTGTGATATCAAGTCGAGCAAGTCCTATATATGGTGCATTCATCGCAGAAAGTATCCTGCTTTCCTTAGTTGGCATGGCGCTAGGCGTCATGATTTGGACCAAGTGGCGCTCGCGTTCGTGGTCCCGCATTCCGGACTTAACGTCGCGTCCAGGTATTCATTCGATCGAAGATATGAACGCCACGGGTCGTTTCTCACCCTCATCACATCGGAAAAATCGAGTTTCACTGCCAAAGTTTACAATCGATTCAGGAGAAGAAGAGGAAGAAGGTGACGATCGTGCGCACATATACGATCCATAGAAGCATGTATTTACCTTAGAAAAACATTTCGTGGCGGCACGCATATAATGCAGGCTAGTGAAGCGCTAGTATCAACATGTGTTGGTTGAACGCAGCAGCTTTGGGAGACATCAATGGTGTCAATTTGTGCCTTTCATCAGTATCACAAGGTGACGTAAACATGATGACGGGCGAGAGATGGACGGTGTTGTAGCCAATCGCATATGCATGGACTGAGGGAACAGACATCGATTTGAACGTTACCGCAATGAACGATATACATTTTAACAACATGCATGAAAACTGCTGTCGTGGTATTCGAAGAGTCGTTGGCAGTGACAGTTGGCTATAGCGCGCAAGCATAAGACATTGGTGTGTTATCTCTCGTGCGACGATTTGTAGGAACCTTAGCCTCTTCGTTGGAGAGCTGGTCCTTGGCCTATTTAGCAATTGCGCCCATTCTGCTGACCTCGTAAGGTCTGCACAAAGTCTATGAACGATTTCAGGCATGGTCTCATCGACACTCTGAAGACCGAGTCAACATGGCAGCTATGGAGCACTAAACTGGGCGCGGGCCCACCAAGATCATTAGAATTGGACCAAAGCCTGGTGCCGTTTCATTTCGCACCAAACCTCGCAAGTTGTCTGCTACACAGACCAATTTTATGGGGCGATGCTGGAGAAGTGCAAGTACGTGGTTCGAAACTACCAGAGACATTGAGCATGTGCAACCATTGCGACTAGAAAGAATTATTGCATCACCCCCGATTATTGTCCAGCTAATGCTCAGACGATCTTCATTGCTGGCGCCATGGTGAAAATTAACGGAGCTTGTGTTGTGAAAAGTTTGATTGGTTCAAAGGCTTTTGGAAGCTCTTGCTGCTTGGGGCTCAAAGGAAATGTTAATTTCATGACCTGGTATACAGTACGACCGACGCTTCCATGCTCTTTCCAAAACCAAATGCATGAGGTGTTAGGAAACATGTTGTATGAGCACTAGCTGCTCGTCTGGATTGTTGATATTGTGCTTTCTCCCAAGACGGCCGCCGAGTTTTGATGTTCTCGGTACGTTCTAGAAGTGATGATCACTCGTCCTCGCAGACTAACGATATGAGATTGAGCATGTTAAAGGCAGTTATAATGCTTGGGCTGGTGTTGTTTCGTGATGATTCGTTCCATGGCCACGGCCGTCACCGCCAAGGGTGTGTGCACCCGCCCCGAGTCGAGAATCTCCATATTGCGACCGCCCCAAGATGATGAATTGGTTTGCTCGGATCTTGCCCAGATCCGCGCTGTGTAACAACTCTATCAAATGCTGTCCGATGCTCAGACCTCGGACGACGAGTCTTCTGATGGTAGGGAAGGTGTCGATGTCCAGTCAAGCTCATGAACGGATCCAACGCATCATGATTGTGGCTCATTATGCTTTGTATGCACATTGAATGTGATGGTCATCGATCAAGGCAAATACAGCATCAAGAAGCTTCGAGAAATCGCCACAGCGTTGTGAATGCTTGCATCATGTGCAAGCACGTCAAGAAAGGACTTGTGGCTCAGCGACCCCACGTGAAATGGTCATTTGACTTCCTCTTTGAATCTTATGGCGACACGAAGTACATTCTTGTGCTGAAGGACGAACTTACGCACTTTTGTAAATTGTTTGACTGAGACGCACGGTGACAGCAACTGCCATCATTGACTCAAGTCTTTCGCGTGTTTTTGCTTGAGTGCGAATTAGACACCAAGAGCTGGACGTCCCATAGAACTGGCCAACCTGAATCAGACACTAGCGCGCTCGATTGGCTATGAGGGTCGGGTGGGTTTCTTGACCGCAATCTCTTCGCTGCCCATGAGCTCAATGATCTCTTCAGTGATGTCGAGGATCTCATCGTGATAGAATTTCAAGCGAGACCCGTGAACCTCTATCACATCGTCGGTGATCAGATGGCGGATCATACACATGTCTCTACAATCTCGTAGGGTCCACCACAACGTACGAGTAGCTTGATGCCAACAGACAAGTCCGTCCTTGCGGTCCGCAACCTCTTCATGTATCTCGAGTAGGCTGGCACGAAGCATCTTGAGCTCTTCATCCGCTTTGCAAAGGTCGACCTTCATGAGCTTGGCCTTGGAACCATCACAATGAAGTTGGATTACTGTGTCTCGAGGCGACGACGTATGGAGACGGATGGACGTTGAAGATATAAACGGCCAACATCACGAGCCAGTGAGAACGCCACATTTCGTGGCAAGGATTGTAGATGTTGAAGACTCCTGGGAGCCGCTGAGCTGCCTTCATCATGAGATAATAATCCTTATCAGCCAGTACATCAACACGCACAGCACCGTGGATCTACTAGCCCAGCTTTTGTGGACACCTAACGCGCCACACACCCCAGTCAAGAGGCATGTTTTCCAAGAGTGTGCTAGACAGTGTGGAGCGCTCACAGCCCGTCAATCTAACCCACTTGCATGTTGTGCATGTGACGACGAAGCACCAGCACGGCCATGATTCTAGAATGAAGTTTTTTGAGCACCACCGAGCTGTGACCACGTGGCTGTTGGTGGTGAAGGGACATTAGACCAAATAGGGCAAAGTGCAGAGAGTAATTCACCTTCCTTTTCGTCTTTTGCCTCGCATTCCATCGTAGTACTAACACAACCTTCCAGTCGTCGTCGACCAGACGACGTCTGCAACCGCTATGGTCGTATTCGTTGGGCGCACCGGTGACGACAAAAACACAAGCACACTCGAGCTAACGAGGCTCGCAGCGTTTAGTAATTGCTACGTTGCTCAACATCTTTTTTGTTAGAGGTACAGGTTGCGGTTGTTAAATGCGTGAGTTCGGAACGAGCGTTCAAAAGAAATTGCATATTAAAGCAGAAAAGACCGATGGACTACTGTCGACTATAATCTATCGCTAGCTAGCCTTGTGGAGCTGGTTGCGTCAACTTTGCCAAAGCGTCCAATAGTAAATCCCGTTTCCGGCTCTCTATACCAGCATGTAGAAACGCTTCGTCGCGTTCACTTTTATCAACACGATCAAAAGTCAACGGGGGACGAAGATGCGGATATCTCTCTAGGATCCATTGTCGAAGTTCACTCCAGATTATAGACCTTAGGAGCCCAAGCCGTAATTGTGCCTGATATGAGGTAGTAAATTTTATCGAAGCCACGACTTTGATATCGTCATCTTTTACGTTTCGCGTCTGCATCCATTTAACTGACCTCTCAGGATCTTCACCAATAAATGCGAAGAATCTGGGCCTCAAAAGTTCAGGTTGGAGCTGATCAAGAGGGGACATTTCACGCGAAATATATTCCTGCCGTAGGAAATCACTCCACAACGTCTTCTCTATTTCGTCAGCCTCCTGCTCTGTCGGTATATAGACCATTTCCTCCATGAACTCAGGACCATTTGTGCCAAAATTGGTGATACGCCATTTTCGCCATTCATCATAGAGGAATAGTCTCACGGGATCTAGTGAAACAAAAGTCAGAAAAAAGATCTCGGTTTTCGTGTGTGGAAATTGCTTTCTCATGATGGATAACAGTGGTAGGAAATCCGTCCACAACCCTTGTATTACCTCCATAGCCAAATGGTTGGTGAGCACATTCCTCGTCACTGTCATTTCTTGGACCACAGCAGGCGTGAGTCTTTCTTTGGCCAATGCTTCTTCTGTGCCAGCTTTGCAGTTTAGCCACTGCATCCATTGTTCTGAATTCTTATTGGTTGAACGTATAAATTTAAAGAATTTGGGTTTCAACAAATCTTGTAAGTTGGAGTCAAGAAGATCGATAGTTGGCGATTTCTCCGGAAGCTTGTTTTTCGATAGGAAATCTTTCCACAACGTCGACATTATCTCGTCAGCCTCTGTCTCTGTCGGTTTATTGAAGATGTCAATTGTGAAGTCAATCCTCGTTCTACCAAAATTAGTCTTCCTCCATGTTAGCCAACGTTGATACTCGTCATTTCTCGACTTATCTTGACGAACAAAGACCAAGAAAACTTTTTTGAGGGATGTTCTGGCTAAACCTTTTATAGCATCAAGTGATTCCGGAATTTTTGAATCTCGTCGAAATTTCTCCCACAACTTTTGAATGGTCGACGTAGCCACTTGGTTCGAGAGCACTTGCGCGGTTTCGGTCTCTGCATTCATCATCGCTGAAGTACTTTCTTGAGCCAATGGTGTATGTTTTGCGAGAGCAAATAGGACTTTCATTCTCAAAAATTCTAGTTTCCTCTGACTGTCTGGTTGAACAAATTCCTTGAGTGCGGCAAACACATCATCTGAAGGAATCAAATGGGGATGACTTTTGATTAATTCGGCATGCAACTTGGTTAGTATCAAGTCAGCCTCTGCTTCGTAGGGGTTTCGTTCCTCAGCCGCGGATTCTGGAACGGCGATGGACTGATTGATCGGGGGAGTCCTTTCTTCAGGTGGCGACGCTCCAGACTTGGCGTCGATCTCTTGAAAACTCCCTTGTATTCCCTCAGTGCTCGAAGGTTCTTCATGCAGAAGACGTCCGGGTATACTATCGTCGGTGTAGTTTTCGAAGGAGATAGAGGTAGCGGTGGAGCCAGCGCATCCCGTGAGGAGAGTGGCAATTGGCAAGATCCAGATGATGCTGAAGCAGAGGGTGGTGTTCATCGTGCAGATTTCACTGGAATAAAGCAAATTGGGGAATGGAGACGGCCAACCGATCTTGGGATGCAGTGGTATTTGTACAGCTGCACCTCATCTGGTCTGCTTCGTTTATACTACCTCTAGATAATCATATAAGGGTCACACGATTTCATTATATTAATATCCATACCCTTTGAAAAATATTATTACTAAGAGACAGTCTGTACGTAGCAACCGAACGTACAACCTGTACACATTAAAAAATGAGAGTACGCGAGGCTTTCTTTACATTCGTAGGATGCCTTGTAGGTTGCAGAATGCTCTACGAACTGGAAATCAACGAGCGGCGCCAACATAGAAGGAACAATGTGTATGAGTTCCACCACGTCACTTTGTGATAAGCGCGTCGCAGGGTGCACCCCCCCCCCGAGTGGACGAGAACTAACAAGGGCACTTGATGGTAGCAGTTCGCCTGACAAGTCTTCAATATCTTTCTTAAAGACCACTTGTCATGGGATATCTCCATCTCCGTGTTCATCATTACTAGTGTGCACATAGTCAGTTTCTGGAACAAAAAATGGCTCGCGTTCGGTACTGGCTTCCAAGCACTGCAGAATCAGTTACATCTAGGTGGCCACAATAGCTGATATTGCATTATATAGTACAATGACCATTTATTGTAAAATATTATACTGTAGATTCCTGTCCAAAAAAAGACGGCGGGAAGTCATGGACCGTGTTCCGTGGTTTGTTGGAAAAGCGACGAGCGACGAGATGGCCCGCTGCTGCTTGTAGGCGGCACGCAATGCACGAGAAAGTGGGTGCGGTCCGAGCATACGTCGACACTAATCTGAATCTGAGCTCCACCAGTTTCTCCTAACGTGACTGCGCAAACAGGTTTGTCACT
Organism: Peronosclerospora sorghi; assembly: GCA_026184515.1. Lineage (NCBI taxonomy): Eukaryota > Oomycota > Peronosporomycetes > Peronosporales > Peronosporaceae > Peronosclerospora > Peronosclerospora sorghi. The sequence continues at coordinate 7,955,892 of CM047584.1, forward strand.
TAGTTTTTGTATGGGTTAAAACCATATGGAGCGAAACGTCCATCCCTCTCATAAAATATCTCCATGCAGTATGCGGCCATATCGTTAACAAATTTATTTAGCGTATTGTACCTAAACTCAAAAGAAGGGTATCACTAGATGATCATTACGTGAAATTTGGCACAGCTCCAGCCGCACCTCAAAAATGGCCTTATGGCTGGCTCACCCACGTCACACGTTTCTTACGAAACGAGTGCATCAAACCACTTTATGCCTTCTGCACGGTGAGCCATAGGAACGTCTCACATGCAGTAGGTGGAATGCATGTCGAGCGCGGTGGAGGAGGGCCATTATCATTACCCTTTGGAGTGCAACGAGTGCTTGGTGCCGACAAATACGTGCACCATTGCGCAGTCGTATCTCGAGGGTAGCAGTTGGAAGGCCGCGGTGGTCGAGGATATCGTGACTTCAGAAAGGAGACGCTGAGATCACTGCAAGATGACCAGTTCTTTTGACGTGGAAGATTCGTCGGTGTTGAAGACATTCGTCACTCAAGATGATTCGGTGACGACAATGGCAAGCGCCTGGTTGACTCGTTACTAAAGTCATCGCCGCCAGCATGTCTGGTAAAAGGCGCTAGTCTCCTGACTGTCAACACTAACAGCGTCAAGTAAATGGCCATCTCTTCGTCGATTATTATTCTCTCCAAGCACTCGATCTCGTGCGTCCAAGAACCAAGGTCAGTGACGCTCAGCACCTGTCGAAACTTATCTTCCATCTTGACTCCAGCTTTGCGCACCGGGCTTTTTGTACACGACCCAAACTCCCCCTGTTAATGACGCCATCATTGAGTTCCTCGATCATCGCTTCTACTGCATGGTACAGGCGCGCACGACTACTTCGTGGTCAGCTTTCGATCGCACAGACGATAGTACTTTCACGCTTGTGTGGCACTACACGCAGCACGTTGCAATCTCGGCGACAGTAGTGCGACGCTGCCGTGAATGCCCAACCGGTTTGTCTTGACCCGAAAGCACGTTCGCGATGCCTCGCACGTTCCGTTGATCCCGTGTGCGTTCTTGTTCATACACCACGCGGGCGTGAGAAGAGAGCGCAACTGGACCACACTTGCACTCGAGCTGTTAACGTCGGTGCTTCCTCAGTATGGTGGCGCACCAGCGCTCGATTTTTTGACAACCTCCTCTTCGCGGCACTGTGATCAAGTGCAGTCGTACATCGACGTGGCGGCGAGCGATATGGACGTGGTTTCGATCTTTGAGGCGTTGCATCTGGGCATCCGTGTCTGCATTCGTGATCGCTGCAATGCCATCGATTCCGAGCCGAACTTCTTTTTTTCGACTGCACGCTTGCATCGCAGCTTCAGTGCGAGGTCTTGAAACATATGGTACCATTCGTCGTAACGCGGACGGCGTGGCTCGATATCGCTCTAGGGCAAAAGATGCGTGTGAGAAACGCCTGGAGATAATGGGAAGACGTCGTCCATGAGGCGTGGCACGTTCTATGCGCCGTGACGTTGCACTTCGTCAGGCGTGATAGTAACCGGTGCTTGTTCGACTGCCGACAGCCGATACCTATTGCTTTGGCGCTTGCGTTAATATGCGCGACTTTTAGTTCGCACGTTCGATTTTTCAAGCGGTGTATGTACGAGCACAAAGCCAAGTTAGTGCATGCAGCGGCTACTCACGACCGTGAAAGCACACACGCAAGAGCAAAAATGGTGTTAGAAGAAAAATAAACTTAATTTAATTTTCCACTTCGCTGGATCTTAGAGACTACCGGGCCTGACCAATTTTGACCAGGTAGGATCTTTTATAGAAGTAAGCTGCTGTGCGACGTTTGCCACACTCGGGTAATTTTGGCCAAGTCTGTAGAAGAGATAAGAAATGAAAAGTGTATTATGTAAAGTTACCTTAAGATACAGTCATCCTAAGAGCATCCGCACGCGTGCGAATATAAATATAGTAAATTTACCAGCGGTTAACCTGCCAATCGTAAATTTACTCGAAGTTTGTGGCCCCCTACTGCACCGGAGACAAATCTTATTAAAAATGATTTACAAGCTTGAAGTGGTAAATATATGTATCGCAAATACAGTTAAACTCTATCGAGATGGCAATGTCGTGCCAATTGACACTTACAAGTGCAAGACCGTATCTACAGAGTACTGACAGAGTTTTCCTGAAACACCGGCTCCCAATATCTTTGGCTCGCCCGATTTCCGACTCTCCGTCCACGCGCACACGTTCACCTTCTTGCCCTTGATCTTGATGTTTTCAGGATTCTCAGGATTTGGTAGTACGAACGGGCAGTAGCAAACTTGCTACCCCGAATGATAAATTTTACTCGGTGGTAAATTTACTACGGAAATTGCTACTACCGGTGCGGTGCTGAAAATCAATTTCTTTGTAGTAAATATAATATACAACACTGTTTACCGCAACCGGTGGAGATGCTCTAAGTGTATATCAAAAGTAACCGTCAATGTATACCAGCAATATATACTCCCTTTCCAGCCAAAACCGTGAGACAGAAATAAATATAACGGCAGGAACTAAGAGCGTAACATTACCACTATAGCCGCTGACCTCCGTGAAGCGAAACTACTATGACCACTGTGAAGAAGAAGCAGGTCAGACGAGCTCATCTGACTTGATTTACGGAGCACGTTGGGGGATTAACATCCTAACGCAAATTGATATGCCCAATCTCTTTCACTGAGTAATCTTCCATATTTGAGTTCAGAGGTGATAATTCTTCCAACTCCTAGTTGGGAGAAGTTTATAAGGAACAAACGCGACAATCAGATCATAAATATCTGTAACATCCTTGCGAATGCTGAAACCGTGGATGTTGTTTACACTAAGAAATATCCACGTTACAAGCACATGATATCGGGAGCGAGTGCATTCCGATGAAAAAAACAAAACTTGACGCTTTGGAGCGCAGATCTGGGAGTTTCTTAGTGCTACATTGCACTATTTTGATGTGATTTGAGAATATGATGACGTATACCCAGAAGAATTGCCATGAGAGCTCCCGAAATATAAAGAGAGTCGAAATGAGATAGACCTCGCGCCAGGAACGAAATATTCGTCACACGGCAGTCGGCTTTACCGGTGTTATCAACTGAGTACAATTGATGATTCCTTTGAAGCAGGCAATGTCCGGAGTTAACCTCACCGCACACCATCCCCACCTTCTGTGTGTGAAGAAATCCGCAGAAAGCTGTCGAACCGTCCGTTCTTTTAATAAGCTGAACGCACCAACGATACGGCAATTCTAACGTCGCCTACATTGAACGTATATTCCTCAGGAACATCGTCTGTCGTGAGAACTCCAACACGGCGGTCTTTATTACTAGTACCAGAAACTTTCTCTTCACGCAGCTGTTCTGCTACTGCATGAGCAAGTCCCACTGGAATATTATTTTATCAACGGATGTACTGTAGCAGGTGCGTATACGCACGGTGCGGCTAGCGCACAGAGGAAGACTTTCCAAAAGCGGCGATACGCCGCTACTTAGCCGATACGCCGTTATAAAAGGGCTTAGTAAGAGATCGCTCTCTTACTCGGGGCCAAGATTTCCCTTGCTTTACTAGTTAGTATAAATTAACGCCTTGATACAAGGCTTCCCTTTAAAAGGGGGTAGTTAAGGGAAGGTATTCCCTTTCACTACAACACTCACTGCGCGCGCGACCGGTCGAGGTCGTGCGCCTAGCAGTCTTTAGTGTGAAATGTGAACAGATTTTTTATTTAATATGTAATTAGCCTAAATTAATTAAACTAATGTAAACTATATGGAATACTAAGTAGAACTTACTCAATTCGTACCTAGACGAAATGTAATGTACACCACCTGTGTACCAACACGTGGCAGGATGCCACGCCTTCCTAAGGGCTCTCGCCCTGATTGATTAAAACAACCAATAGATCCAAACCTTTCGGACCGGTCAATACTTGACCTCAACCGTTGTGTACTCACGTACACCAACCTAAACAAATGTTACCCTGTTACATCCTCCCCCATCAAGACTATTGCTACGCAATAGGCAATTTTAGTTGGAGAACTCCAACTGCCAGAACTTCTGGCTTACGATGAGCACCTTTAGTGGTGCTGAGGATTCTCCTCGAGAAGAGGATGTAGACTATTCCGATAACTCGGAGGAGGATGCCCTTGGGGATATCTCCCCAAAGGCTGACCGATCCGACAACGCCGAACGGCGATGCTGGCAGCCTAATCCGTTCCCCACAGGTGGGGAAAATGCACTAGCTAGTGCGCCACCCCTACCAATGTCAGATGATACATCTGGATCGCCGAAGGCGATCATCACCAATGAGTTGGATGCGGCTCATGAAGCTCAACTTGCCGCACAGACACGATAGGATGCGTTACGCGCCCCCAAACGCCCGTCGCGGGCGGCATATAATTTTGAGGGTCCTCGTGAACCCCAGAAGTGGTCTAGGACTGTGGTAAGGAATGTTTTAGCATTCTATATTCCTGGACCTGCGTCTAACAGCCGTATCAATACGAACTCCGGGAGAAACTCCGTGAAAAACTGCTCGCGCAGAAGCAGTTCACTGTCGTCTCATACCGAGAGCGCCTCGAAAGACAGGCACAGGGTGCCCCTGTTGATAACCTCCGCGAGGTTCCTATCGTTCTTTTTCCAGGAGAGAATGCCGAAGAGGCAGAGCAGAAATTCCGCGCTTGGGCGGAAGGGGAAAATTTCCTCCCTAGCTTTACTCAGCTGCACTACAGCTATTCCCCCCGTGACGTTCGGGTGGAGAGGGCGTTTCGCTTGCCGTTTGCCAGAGACAAGGCGATGGGTCTATTACGTGTCCCTTATCGCACGCGCTATGCCAGCGCTCCTGTCCCCAACGCGGTGCAAGAGAGCAGTGTGAGCGCCACATCTTCCTCCGGCGAACTTCCAACTACTGGGAGTGAAGGGGCTTCTAGCGCCCCTTTGGTCGTCGACTCGCAGCGGGGTTCTCCCGCTCGAAAGCGTCAACGACGTCACGGCAATCCTGCCGCAGGGGAGTCTCAGGCTCCCAAGAACTCTGTGAATGTGGATAACCCTTCCACTTCACCATATATTGGGTTTGACCCCAATGATGGCGTCGCGCCATCAGACGCTCCACATGGTAATGTGGAATACCCTCCGTATCGAGAACTGGAGGAGGAGGTCGCGCAATTGCGACGCGAGTTCTGCGAGCGCTGGGATCGACACAGCCATCGCATCCAGGACGTCCAGGAGGTACTCCGCGATGAGGGGGATACAATTGAAAGCTTCGAGAAGCGGCTTGAATCTCTCGAGTCGACCGTTGCGGTGCTTCGTGGTCGCATTTTGGCCCTGTTGGACTTATTTCACCCTGCCGTGTCTTACGGCTCTTATGACTACCCGCCTTTTCATCCCCCTCGAAGAGGGGACCGCCTCCGGGTTCTGGTATGGCTTAAGCATACCCACATAGAAGGTTGGATGCGTACGCATCGCCTTCGGAATGTCCAAGGTGTATGCCAAGCCATTCGGGCTAGCACCTTGAAAGGACCTACAAACCTGGGGCGCAGTTTGTTTCTTAACACGTTAGAAACTGCATGTGTAGGAAGGTTTTTATCGTTTAATAAAACACTTTCTCCTACTTTATACGCCTTTTAGTTACGCCGACCCTTGCGGTCGGCCTGTTCCATTTTCTTGTCTTGGCTTTCTGCCATGGCATCGCAAACGTGTCGTAAGACACTAAGGCACGTCGATAAGAACTTATCAATGTGCTTTCGCACAGATACAGGGCTGACATCAGGGAATCCCCCCCCTCAAGCCCTGGGCCACACACGCGTGGCGTCAACGGAACCCTCGGATTCACTAATCCGTTCACATAAAACGGGGTAAACACCGTAGATGCATGAAGCGAATTGTCATAGAAAATTCGGCCATAGGAAGCATCTCACTCCAACTCTTCGGAGATTCCGGACATAAACTCCGGAGAATATCCTCAACAACGCGATTAACGCGTTCCGTTTGTTCGTCCGTCTGCGGATGATCCGAAGTGGACATAGGGAGCTTGGTGCCCAGCACCTTAAACAATTCCCCCCAAAACTTTCCCGTAAAACGGGGATCCCGATCCGACACAACGGAATAGGGTAGACCATGCTGTCGAAAGACACGGTCTAGGAACACTTTCGATGTTCCTTTTCCATCAATGGACTCTGGCACCACCGCCAGGTGAGCCATCTTGCTCAAAAGGTCTACAAAGACCAAAATGCCGGTGTTACCGGCCTTATCCTTCGGAAAACCGAAGCTAAAATCCATACTGATGGATTTACAACACTCCTTTGGAACGGATAAGCTCGCCAAAGGCGTCGATGAATCTGCAGAGGGTTTGACCCTCTGACACGTCTCACAGGTTCGAATATACGCACCGACCCACTTATACATTTTGGGCCACCAATACAAAGCGCTAGGGGCGTCATGTGCCTCAAATAGGACTCTATACTTCAGTTCCTCATCATGAGGAACTACCACCCGCGGAGTGTCCTCCGCGCTCGTGCTATAATATAGCAAACCGTCACAGTACATGTAACGGTGTAACCGAGCTATAGCTTGACTTGACAGGGTAGGCTCAGACGAGCCAAGTCCCTTTTCACCCAACGCGCTGATAAGCGTCGTACATTGTGGGTCTTTTTCATACGCCTGGCGTATGCGATCCACCACAGACGAGGTGATGAATGTCGCGTGAGCGAGCTCGTAATCGGGACGACGTGAAAACGCGTCTGCAACCACATTATGCTTGCCAGGTTTATACTGAACCTCAAAGTTATACTTCGCAAAGAAGTACAGCCAACGGGCCATCCGTTGGGAGAGATGAGGCGACTTCGTCGCTGTCCGTAAGGACGCGTGGTCAGTATAACCACAGACGGCTTTGAGCCGAGTAGGTGAACCCTAAATTTGACAAAGGCGTACTTCATAGCAATTAGCTACTTATCATGAGCGTGATAATTCCGTTCCGCAGCTTTAAGCTGCCTCGACTCAAACGCGATCACCCGTTCCCGTCCCGCATCGTCTGCTTGTAACAAAGCACATCCGATTGCTAAATCGGAGGCGTCACAGACGACGCTAAAAGGTTTCCCAGAATCTTGGAGAGCAATAACGGGAGCTTTTAACAAGCTCCCCTTAACCGCTTCAAAAGCGTTTTGGTGTTCGGTTTCCCAACACCAATCAACGTCCTTCTTAAGAAGGTCAGTTAATGGCTCCGCCATTTCAGCGTAGTTCTCACTATACTTGTGGAGATAATTGGCTAATCTAAGCCACTTCCGTAAATCTATAAGATTTACAGGCGAAGGCTACTCCACAATGGCTTTCACCTTCTCGTTATCCGCCGCACTCCATCCTTACCGATGAAGCATCCGAGGAAAGGAATTTCCTCAGCACCAAATATACATTTGGATGGGTTTGCATATAACTTATGCTCTCGCATAAATTCGAGCACCGATCGAAGGTGTATTAGGTGCGTCTGAACATCAGACAAGTCGCCTTCCGCGCGACTATGAACGAATCTATCGTCGAAGTACGTCTGAACGTACATTCTATGAGGGCGGAAGAGTTGAGTCACCAAGCGATTGAAAATCGCTGGTGCAAAGGACCGAAGAAGAAAAAATCATTTCAGTAGCTTGTAGAAACTTAGTCATATACCAGAAGGTATAAGGTTGTTAATGAGTTAATACAAAGCCAACTTCAACTAATAACTTCGGCCTTTTCCAATAGTTACATCAATATAGAAATATTTCTAATTCCGTTTCAGTTTCTATTTCTGTACTGTCAATATAACGCGAGATCTACTTCTGTATTAGCAGTAGGTGGATCGGCATTGGAAAACGCTATTACTATGTTGAGAGAAGGCGAATTTCAAAATACCTTCGCAACTTTCAATGGCTACTTGTGTTTTGTTTGCATCGATTTGCTCCAATTTCAAGAGTTTACCCACCACTTAGATTGGCGTCCAAGTAAACAAGGGTGCGTGGAAGGTGTATAGAAGGGTGTGTTTTTTTTTAAGTATAGACCGAATTGTTTATCGCAAAGCGAGAAGACACAGTACTTTTTACGACGTGCGCGCAAGAACACACCACATCGCCCAGAACGCTGTTAACCCGTTCTTTTTGTCATCCGTTTCTTGATGGTCCGCAGTTGAAATCTTCAGCGATAACGTTGTTGCCCGAAAAGTCCTACGAATATCGGAACTCTATGTGGGACACTGTTTCCTGGCATTCCTTGTAAGCTGAATACGTATCGACAAATATACACACTTTTTGCGCGCAATGATATTTTCCTACACGGTGGTAATGTGTACCGCTATCACGTGTAATCTTCCCGGTTTGGATTCAACGGTGAAGTTGTATTCTGCAAAGAATGACAAACATCTTGCCACTCTTGTGAAATGATGTGGAAAATTTACGGTCGTGTGTAAAGACTCATGGTAGGTAAAAATCCCAATGGGTTCATCCACTACGCGTGCTGACGGCTGTAAGCGGAATATCTGATGCTCGCATGAGCACCTGATAATACCCGTCCACCAGATCTAAGGCACTGTACACAGTACAGACCGCCATATTGTTCTGGAAGACATCCTTCCGAAGAATCGGAGTTTGCATTGGTAGAGTAGCTGCATTCAGCTTGTTGTACGCATGCACAATGCGCGACTTCCTGTTCGGTTTCCGAACGCAAAAAGTGGGAGATGAATGGGGAGACTTACTCTCCCGTACCATCCCTGCCTCTTCTTTCCCCTTGAAGAATGTGTCGATGGCGTCGCATTGCTCCTTGGGGAGAGGTCACTGCCTAGTGACGCAGTATTTGGTTCCAGGAACCAAATCAATTTCATGTTGGACTCCCCGATCCGGTGATAACCCCATCGGTGGGTTGTTACTAATGACATCTCCAAATTCCTTTAGTAAGGAATGGTAATGTTCCTCAGGATCCGCGAGGATCTTGAGACCGCTTCGGGCATCCAATGCCTGTTTGGTTTGCACCACAACTGACTCGTCCATCGTGGATGAATAGTTTAACTCCTCTTCCGGACGCAACACGACAATCTCGTCGAGCTCACCTGCTTTCACAGCAGTCTCAAACTCGTTGAAGGACATCTCCTACAACGACAACAGTTAGCCTACCCCAGGCAACCGCTCTAGGCTTACGCCTTCTGTGACAACACCTGTCACACTATTCAGAATCCGATACGACTGCTGACTACTGGCCTCGGGACTCTTCCCGGGACCCAGATGGGGGAGTCAATTGCCCCATCTATTGGAAGCGCATCGCGCCTATCCACAGAGGTCTCTACCTCTACCACCGGAGACTCACCGGTCTCACCTACAACCGCGTGGTCGGAATCATTTACGACGTGCGAAAGAGACGAACTACGGGTCTATTTGCTTGGAAGCGCCTCGCGCTTAACCACAGGAGTCTATACCCCTACCACTGGTGTCGCCTCAGTGGAATCCACCTCTACCACTGGCGACTCACCAGTCTCCGTTAACGGCGTGTAGATTAACCGCCGAATCCCCCCCCCGTCAAGGAACACTTCCTTGACCTCATTGGGACTGATCATTTCAGACGTCCCAATCTCTGGTATCTCTCGCCAGAATTGCTTTTGCGATCGAGCAAAGGTGGGTTCATGACTCGCCAATGCTTCACCCGATCGCGGGTGCGTTGAGCCAATGGACTTAGACTTCCAGTCTATCCATGGCTCGTGCCGTTCCAGCCACTTCATGCCCAGAATGAGGTCATACTTCGAGTCCAAATCCAGGACTAGGCAACGTTCTGAGCTATCAAGTCTGAAAACTTCAGCTTAAGGTCAATTGAGACCTTGGGTACAGAAACCTGTACGCCCGTCGCTAAACGGACCGTGCCAACGTCACGAGAACGTGCCTCTAGGGCCTCGGTATACAGCCGACTCTTCTCAACAGAAGTCCGTCTGACATAATTGGCATACGCTCCAGAGTCTATCAAGACTCTCCAAGACTTATCAAATCCTTTCACGTCCGCAAGACGACAAGCAAACCTGGATGGTACACCAACTCGGTGCTAGAAAGCACCGTTTCCTCGGGGCTTTGTGCTGTCGTCCCCTATACTGGGGATTAACAGCACTGAGGGATCCCCCAGTAGGGCGACCCGCACCTACTGGGAGCCATCGTTTCGCGACGGCTTGGGCGAGGGCCTTTACCCGCCCTCGGCCCCTTATAGCGAGTGTTTCGCTGGGGGTTTCGCGGACATTTGTTCCGCAGATGATCCGCACTTCCACACAGGAAGCATCTTAGCGGCCCATGCCGCTGCAATATTGCAAGAAACTCCGCTTCAAAGCTCTGCAAGAAGGAGTCAGAGTGACTCTTATCGGAAGGTTTTTCCTCCGCTTCAACCTGACTAAGGTACATGGGTTCAGGACCCACCTTAGAGGAACGAAAGTTCCTTTTGGCGTTAAACGCCATCTTAAACGCCTCCCCAGAGATTGGGGTCGGCATCGGAAGAGCTCCGAACGTTCTGGACCTTCTTTCAGGCCTCCCGTGAACACGGGAATGGACACATAGTCCGAATACGCATTCGCGTACATCCCTGCCAACAGGGTCTTCAGTTCTTGGACGTATGTCTCCAAGTCCGTAGTGCCCTGACGGCACCTCAAAAACGCAAGCTGATTCTGGAAAACTAGATCAGGCGTAGCGTACATGTCCATAAGCTTTCGCTTAAAGGCTTCCCAGTTCGGGAACACGTCCGTGACCGAATCCGATCACGTAAACGCCCATGTACGGGCTTTACCCGTAAGATGGGTTAGTGCAAGTCCCACTTGCAAGTGATCCCCGATCAAATTCGCTGTGACGAAGGCCGTTTCGACCTCGCGAAGCCACAAATAAAGGTCATCACCTTTTTCACCGGTGAATTCCTTTATCTTGAAGGATAACGGAGGGCGCACCCCCGTAGACGCGGGATAACTTCCGCGCAAACTCGCCTATGGGCGATGAGGGCGTTGACCCTCTACTTCACGGCATCAATGCCCTGCTCCACTAGGGGCTGCATGCCTTCGTCACCCCGTATGGATAACATCCTGTTAAAGGCTTCCTGCTGGACGAGGGTTAGCATATACCAATCGTCCTGATTCATCCTTTGCAGAGGATGTTGTCGTCTACCAACACATGTGTTGGATTGACTACAAGTGATACCAGATGTAGCAAGTGCGTATACGCACGGTGCGGCTAGCGAACAGATGAAGACTTTCCTAAAGCGGCGATACGCCGCTACTTAGCCAATATGCCCTTATAAAAGGGCTTAGTAAGAGATCGCTCTCTTACTCGGGTCCAAGATTTCCCTTGCTTTACTAGTTAGTATAAGCTAACTACTTGATACAAGGCTTCCCTTTAAAAGGGGTAGTTAAGGGAAGGTATTCCCTTTTACTACAACACTCACTGCGCGCGCGACCGGTCGAGGTCGTGCACCTAGCAGTCTTTAGTGTGAAATGTAAACTGATTTTTTATTTAATATGTAATTAGCCTAAATTAATTAAACTAATGTAAACTATATGGAATACTAAGTAGAACTTACTCAATTCGTACCTAGACGAAATGTAATGTACACCACCTGTGTACCAACACGTGGCAGGTTGCCACGCCTTCACTAAGGGCTCTCGCCCTGATCGGTTAAAACAACGAATAGGTCCAAACCTTTCGGACCGGTCAATACTTGACCTCAACCGTTGTGTACTCACGTACACCAACTTAACCAAATATAACCCTGTTACATGTACCGTCCGTTGAAATTGTCGGGTCAGAGTCGGTTGTGCCATCGTGACCTACCAGTATATCTGACGGTGCGAGAGTATCCACTGAGACACTTGAAGTGCTCACATGGTGATCAGTCCTTGCGGCATCACCGCAAACGATCGATAAGGTGTCTCAGTCGATCGCGGGTTTATGCCGGACATTTATGGGAAATCCAAGATAACATCAAAATTGTCGTCAAGTTCGGGGATGATGAATTTATTCTAAAATCACAGTTCGTTCACTTCAAAGGTGTGCGTATCACGCGTTTCGACATAGTCACGGTTGCACTTGTTGCTAACCGAAGTGACAACATACTTCGTGGTGTTTTCACTTCCAGGAAGTTTAACGGCTCTAGTGTTATGATAGCACGATTTTTGTGATGCCCTGGTCTCAAATGCAGTGTGAAACCGATCCCAAGCGGCTTAACCTTGAGGGCGATGAGCGTTTTCTCTTCGCCCTGCACACATTGACGAGTTATTGTTCCGTCTGGCGATATCTTACTCACATGTCCGATGTTGTTATATGAAACAACCCTTCCAGTAGGACTACTGGACGTTCAAGTTTTTGAACCAACGGGGGTCTATCCTTTTTATTACGTTTACCAGCGGACGCGGACTGTGTGACACCAGACGCGGTGCCATGCATTCATGGTAAAAAGGTATATTGCTGCACTAAGGGATAGGGGTTACTTCTATTCATCCTTCGCGCCTCTATTGCAGCAAAGATTCTTCTTATAGTTATTATTCGATTGATTGGTCGAAGAAACAGCAACTAATATGTCCATCGTTTTTGGACCTCCTCCCCCACGATGTCGTGGTTGTCGTACAGCAGAGAGTGAATAACATCGCTGTTGATTACCGCCGTGTGGGACCTGTTGCTGCACGTTACAGTCGAAGGGCTCGTTCCCAATTTTTCTGCTAAATGTATATTGGGTGGACTAAAAACTACTTGATGCTTCTTCCAGCGCATCCAGGAGACTTTGGATGATGCTCGAAGCGGTGCTGCTTGACGGAACCGTTGGTTTTGTCCTTTCAAGCACTCAGCTACTTGAGTGGCCGTGTCCAAAGGTTCGTTCACAATATATAAAATCAAATATAGCACTTTCTGTGAGAAAGCTTGTATGTTAAGCTTACCTTAACGCGTAAAAAAATTATATCGACATCTAAATTCATTTTGAGGCGGCTCCAAAGTGAGCTATAACCCCTCCTTAAACCCTTGTATTGTTTAAAACGCAGACGGGTTAGCATATCTTCACCCCAATGCCCAAGCCTTGGTGCGACCGCCGAGACATGTATGTGCAAAATGTACCTGTAACTCGGGTACAATTACATTTCGCGTCTCTACGGCTGTATCTAATTCGAGTAGTCATCAGAGGAGAGATTCTCCGTTCCTGTGTGCGGGGATATATTAGCCCTTAAGGTCTCGACGTGGATGTTGCGGTCGCTGATAGCACAGGCAAATCGACTGAATTCCTTCCAAATTCTAACTATGATTTCGATTTGCTCGTCTAGGCGTTTAGCCCCAAGTAATTTTTTTCATGTCAGGTACTATGTTACTGATTGTGTACACCAACGCGCAGTTCTGGCGTTGAAAGTTTGGTAAAACCCTCGTGAGTGAAACCATATGAGCGCTGGGATAGGGAAATCTTAACCAAGGACTCTTTTCATTCTACGCTCTGCTAGACAACTAGCGCATCGTACCAGTGGTCATTAAGATGAGCCACAAATGCTACCAGGTATAACCGGTCTACTGTTACCGCTTTACACTATGTTGCGTGAGGAAGCGCGCAAATATATAGAAAAAACTATTAATTTATTTCAGTAGTTAATCTTACATTAAATAAAATCAACTTTACCTATTTCCTAATTTGGTATCAAAATAGAGGCCCACTTGTTGAGTTTCGTTTAATTTGATCTCAAATTGTTTGGTTCTGGACATTTTTAACAGATAAATAGTCCCATGTGCTAAAGGAAATACAAAATTATCTCCTTAATGTTCCAAATAGAACAATCTCATCTCTTGCAGCATCTATATTGGCATCCGGTCATTCAGGTCGCGCCTTGACGTAAGTCGCTAAGGCGACTAACTTTGGTTTGTCACTCGCTTTAATGCGCCACCGTTCTTGTCACTTGTTCTGACACCATATAGAGAGGTATGTTGAGTCAGTTATGGGAAATTCCCAAGACCAACAAGTGCTTCTCTGATTGGTCAATAATACCGTCGGCTAACCACATTAAGCAGGAGTCGATGTAATAAGGATGTATTACATAAGAACCAATGATATTTAATTTGAAATTTAATTGTTCGAAGTAGAACATTTAGGTTGTTTGAAAAGAAATTTAGGATTATAACATTATAATCCACGATAACTTGATTCGGTTCACTTAGCCAGAATGCATTCGTAGTTTGTTAAGATTTAGTCATATTCAGTCAATCTAAGCCATTGATAATATATTTCTCTTTAATCTTCGTCAAGCACACATATGGTTATTTTCGGGCAAGAATCAAAATAGAAAAGAGGTATAGTTACTTTTATGAGAAATTTTATAGGATAGGACACTTTTTGGCATTATTTCACAGAATAGGACGCTTTTTTTATTTCATAGAATAGGACACTTTTTCACAAAGACTGTCCACCTCCTTGAAAAATTTGTAAAAGAGAAATAAAAGGTACTTGTTGTCTCTACGTGTAAGACCCTCTGGTTGTATTGATTGCCACATGCGAAAAATTGCTGTTGGATTTTTGAAGGATAGATTGGGCAAATAAACAGATTAGAGATTGACAAGGATACATACAACTGACATGGCGGTGTCCGGTGTGTATCCTTGTTAATCTCTACCCAATCATAAACTAAATGTAGCCAAGACGTTGCTTGGATAGCAAGAGAAGCACTCATTTAACAATAGTGTTTGCCGGGGTATGTGCCAAAATCTTTAAGTTAGGACGTGTGACAAAGAAGAGTAGATAGGAAGATGGAAGAGAGGGAACCCCTGTTGTTGTGTGTTTTAGAAGAAGCTTTGATCGTGTCGTGGCGCAAGGAGCGGCGGCTTGCTCATGGACGATTTAATCGCTGTATTAGCTTAACTGCAACTAATTCTACTGTTGGAAATTTGCTATGCTACGCGTGTGTGCAGCCTGGTGTTAGGCTGCATACAAATTTCAAGTAGTACGAAACCATTGTGGCCATTTTTGCATTTATGCATTTTTGGTACTTTAGGATTTATCTTTATATTAAGTTTTTGGTAGGTTCTTTGGTACGCATTTATAATTAGTATATATTTTACCTTTTAAGTCGCATTACATCCTGCCCTCGTGAGCACCTACCCTGATCAGGTAGGGCGAGCTTCTCTCTGAGAAACTTCAATCCCAACGGCAGTCAGGCGCTAACGGTCTGAACTGCCATTACGTAAAGTTACACGTGCCTCCAACCCGTGTCAACTTCCGACAGATTATGAGCCCAAGGGACACGGGGGAACGTAAGCACATAAAAAATTCAAGATATTACTCAAGTTTCGTCCTTTGGTGTTGACGATTACGTCTGGACGGTCTCCTGGTACATTGGAGTTGTTTTTTTTTAACTGAACTCGACTGTTGCGCTGGCGATTGCGCTGTTGTCGCGGTAAATTGTTTGTTTTAGCGTAGGTTCATCATGGACGAGGACGACGTGTTTGATCCGGAGAGTGCGTTGAAGAAGCTGCTATTACAAGTTGGAAAATTGAACGATCGTTTGAATAAAATGGAGGGAGAGAGGCTACAAGGCCTCGGGCGAAAGAATTCGCCGGCTACGGTTCAGAATAAACCGGTTGGGGGTGGACATTCACCTTTTCAAGAAAGGATTAAGAATTTCGCGCCGTTTGGGCAGCGGATTACGATCGATGACTTGTCATCAGATGAAGGCATCGAGAGAAGAGGTGCGCCTCGCGCGGGAATACCGCGAGAGCGACCTGGAGTGCCTGGTGGTGTGCAATAAGATGGGCATGAAGCTGGAAATTAAGGAAATCAGGGCATACAGCCGCGCCCTTACAATATTCCGAAGTTAACGGTGCAAAAATTTACGGGCACCGAGCTTTACCCTGGTTTAGGACCCGGATTCAAGGACTGGGCATATTTGTTTATGGAAGCCCTGGAGATAGCGGAAATTTCGTCTGGATTTTCGTGGACGAGAGACTAAAAGTGAACAAGCTTGGTGAGCATCTGGACGGTGCGGCATCAAGCTACTTTCGTTCAAACATTGGCGTTTGGTGGCAGATTTCGCAGACTCTACACTTCGTGCTGGATCAGATGTGGCGCGCGTACAAGGTCACGATATCGCATCACCAGGCGGCGCAGATATTTGCTTGCGTGAAGGACTCAAGTAGATCGTGGAACGATCATTTACTTTACCTGACAGCGTTGGCGCGCGAGAGCGAGTCCAGTGAAAAGCTGATAGTGGAGAATCTCGTCAAGTACGCAGTGCCAAGTTTAAAGTATGCTATGTTGACGCGTTATGACCCGTCGCGGACTGACTACATTATGCATGCACAAGAGCTGGTGGCGTGGGCGCAGGAAGTCGAGATGGACCATATTATAAGTCGGAAGGGACCGAGGATGAGCGTGAACACTGTGCAAGACAGCATAAAGGCGGTTACGTGCTACGGATGCGGCAGCAAAGAGCATATTCGACGGGATTGCAGCAAGAGACCTGATAGGATGCCAGCGTAGCGTAGGACACAAGATGTTCCAGAGAAAGAGTATGAATTGGCGACTACAGAAGCGAGTGAAGAGTGGTTTGGTGCATTAAACTCAAGTGACTTAAACGAGAGCGACGCATGGATACTGGATAGCGGAGCGAGCCGTCATCTCGTCGGAGATGAGACACTGCTGGAAGATTTCAAGACAATTGCTAATGGAATGAAGATGAATTTACCGGATGGAAATTCATACAAGTGACTAAGATTGTCAAGGTGCGTCTACGAAGTATTGATGACCCAAGTACATTGGTAGCATTACAAAAAAGTATATTATTCGCCGAAGCTAGCAAGAAACCTAATTTTGCTAGGAAAGTTGATGCAGAAGGGTTGTAATTTCGTACATCGAAATGACAAGATGGAAGTTAGTTTATGTGGAGATTTTCTGTTCACTGTGGAAGTTCATGGATCCATTTTGACGGCGAATCTTGTTACTACTACGAGACACATCAGTCAAATCGAGACGCTGGATAACAAGGCAAGTCAACAAATGACAAGAGCGTGGCCGGTGATGCTCTTACGTTGGATGAAGCGGATTTGAATGCAGAAAATCAAGAAGATGACATGGAATCAAGGAATGAAGGCAAACCTGAACGCACTGATGCTACGGTGTAGCAGACATCACGCATATCAAGTAAGGACAGCGAGAAGACAAAACGTGTGGCGAAAGAAACGGCGAAGTTCAGGGAATACAAGGACACACTCAAGCGAAAGAAGACGAAGAAGAATCCTGGAACAGAAGGAGCCGTCACTGAAGTGAGTCAAGCAAACGAAAGGAGCGCAGATGTGCAAGAGAACGCATTATCTGTATACGCGGTGATAGGACCTAGTGATAAGGGAGTCAAGTCGAGATACCCGAAGGACCCAAGCGGCTATAACGAGGAACACAAGAGAGAGATGCATGCAAGTGGAAGGAGGCTGAAGAGGCAGAATTGAGAGCTTTACAGGACATGGATACCTGTGAAGTGGTGAAGTTCCCGGACAAGCAATCCATACCTACGAAATGGGTATACAAGACAAAGATCAAGGCAGAAGGGATCATAGATGGATACAAGGCAAGACTTGTAGTGGAGATAAACAAGTTTACGGACGCGATTTTATTTTTACGTTTTCGACGGTGATGGATTTGAGCAACGTCAAGGTAGTGTTGGCGATGGATCAGGTGTGGAATGTGCCGGCACGGCACGGAGATGTTCCAAGCGCGTATCCGAAGGCCCATACCGAGAAGAATTTTGAGATTTTACTGAAGATACCCCAAGGCATGACGATTGAAGACAGAGTTTTAGGAGATTTCGAAGTGGATTCTACTAAGTGTTTAGCTTTACGTTTGAAGAGGAATCTATACGGATTAAAACAATCTGGACGCATGTGGTACGAGCTGCTGCGCAAAACACTCCCGGATTTGGAGTTCGAGAAATTCATGACAAACACATGCATATTTTCAAGAAAAGATGTTGAAGGCATTGTGATTGTTGGAGCTTACGTTGATGATTTGCTGGTAACATGGACGACAGTGCAGCTGGTCGACAAGTTTTTCGAGAAGATGAAGATACTTGAATTAAAGGATCTTGGACCGGTAGAGAAGTTTCTTGATATACGTATTGGTGGAAGTCAAGACAGTGGATACACGATGGATCAAGAACAGATGATTGATGATTTATTGATCAAGTATAACATGGAGCACGCTAACCCCGTGCAACTACCGATTGTTGACATTAATGAAGAAGGCAAAGATGATAATTTTTTGCCCAAGACAGCAGCAGAAGGTATTCCGACGCAGAGGATTTTTCAATCAATAGCTGGAAGTTTGCTATGGATTTCAAGTTGTACCAGACCAGACATTTGGTTTGCAGTACACAGTGTCACAAGACGCATGCACGAACCAAGGCAAGAAGACTACAAGTTAGCTAAGAAGATTATGCGGCACCTAAAATATTCGAAGTAGCTCAAGTTACGTCTGGATTGTAAAGTAAGGAGCGAAGACAGTTTGCAGTTGTTTGGATACACAGATGCGGACGTTTCAGGTGAAGACAAGACATGAAGAGTGTGAGCGGTTTCGTGGTATTCTTGAACGGCATGGTTGTTGGTTGGCAGTGCAGGAAACAAGGTACAGTCGCGTTATAAACATGGGAGGTAGAGTTATTTTCAGCCGCAGTTGGCGGAAAGGAGATATTAGGCTTGAAGGAATTGCTGGAGGATATTGGACTCAATGTGGAGATGTCGATGCTTTTGCGCATGGACCATCAAGCGGAAATTCGGCAGCTGGAGGTTGAATCAAGTGGTGCAGCATCTAAGCACGTGGATGTGAAGCTCAAGTTCCTGAAGGACTACGTCAAGCGCGAAGCGGTGAGACCGCTGCACGTGGCCAGTGATGACATGATCGCAGATCTTCTGACGAAGCCACTGTGTGCAATGCGGGTCTCACGCTTACGCAGCAAGATTGGATACGGCTAATGATGGTTAGCACAAAAAGTGGCACGATGCTCGGCAGTAGGAGTGTTGGAAATTTGCTATGCTACGCGTGTGTGCAGCCTGGTGTTAGGCTGCATACAAATTTCAAGTAGTACGTGACCATTGTGGCCATTTTTTTCATTTATGCATTTTTGGTACTTTAGGATTTATCTTTATATTAAGTTTTAGGTAGGTTCTTAGGTACGCATTTATAATTAATATATCTTTTACCTTTTAAGTCGCATTACATCCTGCCCTCGTGCGCACCTACTGTAATGGGATGCCATTACATAATTGATATTCAAGTTAGAATATCACAGTTTAATTTCAGACGCGTTGTCTGAAATTTAAATAAGAGATTATAAGTTATTATATTCTAAGAAGGAAAAGTCGATTCGGTATAAATACCGAATCTTGCAGGTTAACTAATAGTACAGTTAGTTAAAGACTTGATATTATTATATTAATTAGTTAGTTACTATACTATTAGCCTCTAAACCACCCATTAAATAAACACTCTTAATTTTTCGTTCTAAGACTAAAGTGAATATTAATATATTTACTTTTATTATAGGATTAGTTGTTACCAACTAATCCTGCCCTAATTATATTGCGCGCTTCCTCGCAAGATACAGTGTAATCCAGTAACAGGATCAGTCCTGTTACACCTGGTAGAACTTTGTGGTCCGTCTTAACGACCACAGTTCCGTTCTGCTAGTTGACTAGCGGAGCGAAGATTAAGAGCCGATCGGCATCATGTCGCGAGACATGGCGGCTGCCGAGCGAGAAAGAACGCTGGAAGAGGTGAATAAACACTTCCCTCACTTCTCGTCGCATAGTAAAGACGCGACGGTGGAAATGGTTCGGTCTATGGGGACCGACATCATTACCTTACCCAAGAGTAAGTCTCCGGAGGAAGTGGTACAGTTGGTGAACCGCTTTAGGCTAAACCACCTAGAAAAGTCAGAACGTCCCGCGCCAGAGGCAGCGCGGACCGCAACTGCACCTGCAACGCATAGCGTTGAAGTGGTAAAGGCGCGAGTACCGCCCTTTACCGGCGAAGGGGGTGAGCCCCTTCGTAGATGGTTCGCAGAGGTGGAAGATGCCATCTCTGCGCAAAATATTGTTGACGAACGTCAACAGGCGTACTTCGCCACAACATGTCTAGGCGGCAGAGCCAGGGCATGGGCGATGAGTCGCAGAGCCACTGATGACTCTGCGTTCTTTACTTATAAAGATTTTAAAGCTGAGCTAAAGCTCAACTTTGAAGCTCCAGAAATGGAGCTAAGTAGTCGGCAGGAGTTTATGGAACTCCGGCAAGGTAAGCTTGACCTTCAAGCTTACGCTCAGAAGACGCAATATTTGCTGTCAAATATTGTGTATGAGCCGGTGACCCCTGCTATGCAGGTCACTGGCTTCATGAAGGGACTCAATGATGGTCCCGTCAAACAGAGTCTCTACCGGCACCCGCCAGAGACTCTAAGGATACCATTGATATGAGCATCCGTGAGAAGTTCAGCATGCGATCAGCGTCATCGCATGCTGGGTACAGCCGAAGGGCTCAACAGCCCTTCGCTTTTTACATGCCGCAACGGCATGTCGACAATAAGCAGTCAGGCAGACGAAGATCACACTTCGTCTCAAGAAACAGCCACCCGCATCAGTTGCGGTTGCTTCGAAGACGAGGCAACCGAAATTTAAGAAGAATATTCGCTGCAATAGATGCGCGAAAATAGGGCATTTTGCCCATGAGTGTATGGCACCGCGTCCGGTGCCACGCAGTCAGCGGACGGAACCGTCCGCTGCACGGCGATACCAACAGGGACATCACCCTGTTGGTGCAAAAAACGAGAATCGCCAGTACGGGCGGGGCACCCTACTGGGAATGTTATCCCACTTGCCGACATAGGGCATGTGAGGGTAATAGCCCCAGACGGGACTATGTCCTGTCAAAAGGTGCAGGGTGATGGAAAGCCTCTTATCACCTTGGAGGTTAAGCCGCACGGGAGAGATGTCCCCACGCGAGCTTTGTTTGACACAGGAGCGTCAAACAATTTCGTTAGAACTCAGAGTCTAACGCTGTTGAGCTTCGTGGAGGTAGATACCCCACGAAGTATGTTGTCAGTCCGGTTAGCAACAGGTGCAACCGTGACTATTCCAAAGCGTGTGATTAAAACACGCCTCGATTTGAATGAACTGTCATTCGAGGATGAATTCATCGTCCTCAATTTAGATGACAAGTTCGATGTGATACTTGGAATCCCATGGATGTCCAAGTTTAAACCTTCGATCGAAGGTCTGCAGGCACAACTCGTGATAGTAGACTACTATTGTGACGGCTCTGGTGCGAGGCTCAATTTGACGAATTCGGTGCTGCTGGCGCTGAACCGCAATGTTGATTGCCCAGCACTTCCCGGCGTCCAAGTGCTTGCGCGCTCAGACACGGTCAAATACCTGGGCATTCCGTTTGGCCAAGCACCAGTAAGTAGCGCGATTGTTGGGTTTCTTGACCAGCGCTTTTTCGACGGCATCAAAGCGTGGTACATGCGTGCGCGTACACATCGTGGTCGACTTCTTGTCGCACAGACGATTGTTCTTTCGCGTCTATGGCACTATACACAGCACGTGACGATCCCACCAGCAGTGGTGAAGCGCTGGCAGTCGATGCTCAACCGGTTTGTTCTGAGTCGCAAGCATAAACGAGACGCGCGCAGCGTGCAACTGATCCCTGGCGAGTTCCTGTACCAACGACGCAGCGTTGGTGGTCTTGCTATTCCGGATCTTGACACACAGCTCAACCGACAGAGATTTAAACTGCTACTGCAGTTCATGCAGACCGCATCTGTCACAGACGAGCGCAACTGGACAACCGCCAGCACTGAGATTTTGTCGTCGGTGTTGCCTCACTACGGCAAACGGCACGCCTTGGACTTTCTCACAGTCTCTCCGCTTCGACATGGCAAGCTACTCGAGTGGAAAAGGACATCACCGTGGTGGCGCACGACGTGGACGTGGTGGTACAAGATGCGCTGGGAGATCACGTGGCACGACTTGCCCACAGACGATCTTGAAATATATGGTCTCCAACAACCGATCTGGCTCCACGCAAACGCCAAGCTACACTACGAAGCCACCAAGCGATCGGAGATGGCGGAAACACGTCGTAGATGTCTGGGTATGATACCTGAGCCACAACGCAGTTTTCGGCTGCACATCTCACGCGTCTTCGGTCTGTGATCTCTTGGTGATTTCCGACTATATGGTGTATCGTGGCCGACCGAAGACAATTTTGTGCAGCGTCACATTGACTTCACGCACTGGCATGTCACACCAGGTGTACAAATTCAATGTCTACGCGCGCTGCACCGTGAAGCAACACAGATCGTGCATCGGATAAGGGGATTGGATCTGGTGCACGACTCGACAAACGTCAATCAACAGCGAATTCTCCCGCATCTTGGATGTACGAGTGGCAGGAAAATGTACTTTATCCCGTCAATCCCGAACTCAGCGCTTCTGCGTGCCGTCTGGACACCACCGACGCCAAAGAAACCACATCCGATGACAATTTACTCAACCCGCGTTGACGAGCAACGCATCAAGGCGTTCGTTGACTACGGCAAACACTTGCGCAAGATTCTGCTTCCAGTCTACGACGACTTGCAGTTCCGCCTCGCGTTCCGGCTATTGCCTGTTAGCTCACGCTTCTGGTTCTTGGAAGCGTCACGTACTGTAATCCGCATCTGCGCTCGTGATGGCTGTGAGATGATCGATACCGATAAAAATTTGTTCTTCGACTGTGTGCTCGCGTCGGCTGGCGCCAAGTTATTTCGATTGTGTTTCCACTCTTCTCTGTGAGGCCGACCTGGCTTAACATCGCTTTATCGACCAAACTGCGCGTGCGAAAGGAATAGGAAGAGCATGCTGACGTGGTACGCGACGTGTGTTACGTTCTCCGCGCTTCGACGCTACATGTGCTTTGGAGCGACCGAAACAGGTGCCTGTTTGACGGAAGACGACCTCTGCCTGCTGCTTCCGCTCTTGCAGCGCATATTCGGTACTTCAAGCGCCGCCTGTATGATCACCAAGACAACAAAGCGTTAACATGCGTACTCGATATGCTGAACACAAATGCGACATTTGCAACACATGTTTCGCAGCATCCGAGTTGCTGGATTGTGCGTTCTTGTAATTGACGTACCACGTTGAAACGGGAACTGGAGATCGAACCCACAACCAACTGACAGGGACATCAAGTTACTTACCGACTAAGCTACCAGACACTCACCTTTCGATGGTGAAAGAACTCAATCAAGGTGCTTCATCAACAGGTATACTAAACTCACCACAGACCATATTTATTTATTATTAGCATAGTATTTAAGCTAGGTAGATTGAGTAGTCACTTTTTCTAATTCTAGTAATAAAGACAACTTTCAACTGATACTTAAAGCTTAGGGAAGCCTCAGACATATACAGTATACCAATTGGTTTCCCGGCAGCCCTGATTTGCTACCTGACCGTACGAACCTATATATTAACAATTGACGTAATAGGTCGACCTACCAGACACTAATACTTTCTGAAAAAAGTTTGGCGATCTGCGCTTTTGCCGCATCTTTAATACTATTTACTTGAGATCTGCTTGCGAGACAATATTACGAAGGTGGCGGTACAAGTTGTGTTGGAAGTGCGCCAGCGGTGTGCAGCACTTCAAGGTATTGACGCCAGAGTAGTAGCCCACGGTAGGGCATATCGAATGTTCTAGAAGGAATAGTTAGTACAGTAGGTGGTAGGAGATCCAGGTGCATGGAGTTCTTACTTCGATATTGTGGATCCACTGAGGAGGCCCCCGGCGGGGGGGGCGAAACGCGTCTGGCACGCGTATAATCAAGAAGTCGCTACATGTGTCAATTTCGTTTTCTAACAGGTTATGAGCCCAAACGGCTCGGCGTGTGCACTGTCGTGGAAGTCGGAGACGCGCAAGCATGCTCAAGTACGGGCTCCGACGACAGGGGCAGCGGAACGACAAGCGCGTGACGTACACACAGCCGCACTTTACGCCCGCAAAAGGGGCGACCGAGTTCTGCACCAAGGAGCGAGAGCGGCACATGTGGTGACTGATTGAAGAGGTCAGTCAAGGAAGAGGGCGAAGGCAAGCTGGGAAACTACGATGCAACTAGGCAAGACGGACGTAGTAACTGAAAAGGGGGGGGCGGATACCTGCTGTAGTACAAGGAAGCGTGAGATGTTGACCAGTGAGCGGGGGCACCCGAAGAAGACCTGTGGTGACAAGCCTGGACACAGAAGCGCGCGGAGCATTGAGAAGAGGACGCATGCGCGCAGTGAGGCTATTGCAAGGACGGCGCAACGGAGCTGTGCAGCAAGGTTAGCTGTGCACACGTGAACAAGACGGATACGACTCATGTCGTCGAGGGGGAGTGTTGGAAGTGCGCCAGCGGTGTGCAGCACTTCAAGGTATCAACGCCAGAGTAGTAGCCCACGGTAGGGCATATCGAATGTTCTAGAAGGAATAGTTAGTACAGTAGGTGGTAGGAGAGCCAGGTGCAGGGAGTTCTTACTTCGAGATTGTAGAGCCACTGAGGAGGCCCCCGGCGGGGGGGGGCAAAACGCATCTGGCACGCGTATAATCAAGAAGTCGCTACATGTGTCACTTTCGTTTTCAAACAAGTTGTAAAAATGCAGTGATGTATGAAAAGGCAAGGGCATTTAAAGTTTAGCATCATCGCACAGGACCAAAACATAGGTATACTTAAATTTTGTGTATTTGGGACGGGCTTTAATTAGTTTTAGTCAAATATATTACTTTTTGCATTCTGTTTCTCTTTGCGACAAGGTACTTTTCTTACCGTTGTTTCTTGGCATCACCCTTACGTGCGCAAAGTGTGCAACTAACCTGATTACTGAATTTCGCGATTACATACAAGACTGTGGTAGTCACGACTACGAATTACTGTGTGGATGTTATTGATTGGATTAATATTTTCACTTGGAAGAACGTTTTACTGTGGATAAGTTTATGTTACGAGTGGAAGGACGTTTGACTGGGTATAAGTTAACGTTGCAAGTGGTTTATTATCGTTAACAGTACGGCGAAGCACGCAAGCGCTCAGCACTAGTATTAAAACACGAAAATGTCTCAACTGTATGAGGCGCCGACAAAGCAAGATACCATCGTACGTACGACGGCCTTGCAAGAGCACAGGGTGTGATGAAGTGATCTTGAATTTCGGCATAAGTACGCGGCAGTTGATTATAGATGGAAATTGATCATCCAAATAGAAATAATAGGGCGGATACCTTAATTCAAGTGGGATTGAGTAATTTAGTGTGGTTGAGACACTAGTGAGGTACTCATCTTAATTTACATTCGATTTCTTCAGTACCCTGTTTTTTTGCTAACCTTCCGTCCAATACATATGATTGGTCGATATCCAGAACTTAATCGTTCCCGCTTTTAGGGACTCGCTCTCAAAACGTTGGCTCTAGGAATCAGAAAGGCAATGGGCTGCGGCGGAAAGTGTATTGGCCAACGGCGACGCCCCCGTGAGCTGACCAGCACAGATTACTATTGATGCACCTGCCACGGGAACGTTTTCCTTCAAGGAGGACTATATTGGATTATCACATTGTACTACAATTGGTGGTAAAATTGTTTTTTACATGACCTCGGGAGAAACTTGGCTGCACCGAGGCAAGTACTCTAATTGATCAAGCAAAGATTATCCCCCCTCTTTGTACAATTTACATCGAGCCAAGCGTTTCCGCTTAGGTAGTATTTAAAGACATACTATCCAGTTCTACGTCTGCATCGTGCGGATCAACAAAAGCCTAACCCGCCTAGACCGACGAGTACACAAGGTGAGCTAGACAGTAGAAGAAGAAGATTAACGGTGAACCCTTACGATTTCGGCTGTCTGGGCTACGTGTGTAACGCCTGATCAAGTAAAGAAAAATTTTGGTCTGCGCTCCACCCCTATGGAGTTCGTGCCCAGATCTTCTACTCACACGGGATATCACCACGATTCCCGAGATGATCATCAGGACGAAGTCACGATAAAAATGGAGCGGTATTAAAAGCGTCAACGGCTGGTGAACTGCCGCAGATTAACAAAAAAAGAATCACCGGTCATCAAGGTTACGGGGAGAGGTTAATGGAGTTGTGAGAAACCTACTTGAGGGTGCCAGGCGGGTGTATTCGACGTTTTCAGTTCTATTAGTGTCCTTCTGCAGACCAACGAGAGCGCTAGGTCGCTACACAAAACGCTACTGGTCAGCTGAACAGTGTCCACCTGACTTACATATGTGCATTATCAGTTTATATAGTATACCTAGCAGAAACGTATTCAAGAACGAAGTCATGGTAGAAGCCACGTCGCGTTCCGGAGGGGGTTGTCACTGTTAGATTCTAGCAGGATATAGACCGCCCTTATCGGGAAGTTGCGCGATTAACGAGGAATCCCAAAGCAGAAACAACGTCGGGCGAGCAAGCTCCAGGACTGAGTCAGACGCCTGATCCTTCGAATGTCCAAACTAATCTTTTAACTCAACCCTATCATGCCTTATCAAGCGGAACCTGTTCAAATGCAAGCTATGTTCAATGCTACGTCTACGCAAGATTTTTTTTAGCATGCAGCAATGTGGATCATAAAATAAGCCACCCGCGCGGCACGTCGGTCCGACTCAGTGTCGAATTGGCCCGATCTGGGTCGGTTGAATCGCCTTGATAAATACGACGCGGCTGATCAGGGGGAAGATCAACAAAAATATCAGGCTGTACAAATGACTCAGAATCCATCCGCGTCACCCGCAGACGTATCAGCCTACACTCTCATTAGAGTTTCCGCTGTCAGTGATTCAAAAGAATTTTCACGAAGAGAGACAGATGAATATCAAGCAAGGAGTTAAATTGTACGCTTAAAACCCACTCGTGGTATGTCGGTGGTCCGACAGCGTTATAATGCGAAATAGCGAGCTGCTGAGACACAGTTGGAATACTTAACGTTGGACGGATGTGCGCTAAAAATGACTATCAAAGGCGGATCACTTGTGGAAAGAAGTTAACATGTCCTGCACTTTATCGTCACGCTGGATGATGATTACCTTGCTGATGAGACCAAGACTCTAAGGCTAAACATAGTGAAGAGCTAGAAAATATGGCAAGGGAGATCAAATATCTAATCGAGCATATAGAAGTAGAAGCCCTCAACCCACGTCGTCTAAGCAACCGGGGGAAATATGATCAGAACTAATCATTAGAATCTAAGTAGTCCAGATAAAGTCTACCGTTACCTGTTTTACTACCAGAGTATCCAATGGTGACCAGAAACACCTAATTCGGTCGGCCAGCCGCGCCATAGTAATAGATGTTCACACTGCGGCTTAGGCAGATCGCGTTGTTGGAAACGGCTCGTCTGCACGAAGTGCAAGAGGAGATATCGTACTGGTGATCCCTATCTGTCTATCTGTGGATTTTTTATAGGAAGGTCCACAAGACCGAAGTATGCGCGATGATCAAGTTTTCAACTGGATCTGACAGTGGTACAATTGCCAGAAGGTGCCAGCGGACACAAAGAAGATATTAAACTAGGACTATCACCGGTTGTAGTATGGATAGAGCCAATCGTTTTGTGCTCCGTATTTTTCGTAAGATGAGAAACGCCCGATTTGTAGCAGTTCTACTGCTATCGGCTTGTGCTAAATTGCGTGAGGAAGCTCGCGTTATAGGTAGAAAAAAATTGTAAAGTTTGTATCAAAAAAATTCACATATTAAACAAAAAGTAGAGACATTTTATAGAATAGGACACTTGTTGGCAGTGTTTCACAGAATAGGACGCTTTTAATTTCACAGAATATGACACTTTTTTCACATAGACTGTACACCTCCGTGCAAAATTTATAAAAGAGAAAGTAAAATTCAAAACTTGGGAATTGGCAAACCCACGTATATTTTGGTATATCCACGTACTGAAACATTCCATATTAATTACGTAATAAAATGGTTTTATAAATTTATTCAAATTAATAAGACAGGGTCTTTTCCTAAATTAGATGTCGGAAGTTTACACTAGTAGGGGACACGTGTAACTTTACGTAATGGCAGTTCAGACCGTTAGCGCCTGACTGCCGTTGGGATTGAAGTTTCACAGAGAGAAGCGCGCCTAACTGATCAGGGTAGGTGTAACAGGACTGATCCTGTTACTGGCTTAAACTGTATCTTGCGAGGAAGCGCGCAATACAATTAGGGCAGGATTAGTTGGTAACAACTAATCCTATAATAAAAGTAAATATATTAATATTCACTTTAGTCTTAGAACGCAAAATTAAGAGTGTTTATTTAATGGGTGGTTTAGAGGCTAATAGTATAGTAACTAACTAATTAATATAATAATATCAAGTCTTTAACTAACTGTACTATTAGTTAACCTGCAAGATTCGGTATTAAACTGTGATATTCTAACTTGAATATCAATTATGTAA
Organism: Peronosclerospora sorghi; assembly: GCA_026184515.1. NCBI lineage: Eukaryota > Oomycota > Peronosporomycetes > Peronosporales > Peronosporaceae > Peronosclerospora > Peronosclerospora sorghi. Next base: position 7,984,363 of record CM047584.1, read on the forward strand.
TGGCACCCCATTACATCACCCCCCCACTTAAGGTGGTTGGCCAATAATAATTCTTATTTTGGCCAATCATGGGTGGCACTTGTTGGTCGGAATTTCTCATTCACCAACTGATTGACCATCGGCTCGATGGTCAAGACACACGGCGGCGGCGCTCTAACGAGCGCTGCTGAAAACAATGAAGGAGATTCTTCCTCCGCCTCAGCACTAGGTGCTGAGGTGTTGAGTGACAACGGTGACGCTGCATTAGCAGCGTCAACTACGCAAAGGTCGGAAGACGTATCGTCTTCGACCACAGATAATGCTAAGGCGGCATCTGGTAAGAAACAGGGAGATGTTGCTAATGCAACATCTCGCACAATGGCAACTTCCGAATGGCGTGTTGCCAAGAGGGTCATGTTCGGGCGTTCTGACTCCGAACAAAGTGATGGGGATACAGATGTCCCCACTAAAGGATCTAGCGAGTCGAAAATCGCTAGGTGCTCATCGCCTAACAGCGATGACGACTCTGGTGTCGCTGTCATAGCAGACAGCGACAATGATTATCACAGGTGGTTGCGGGAACGCAGAGCCACACCTGGACCAAGTACTTCTCCACGTCGGGGTGATTTAACCCCGGCGCGTGGTGTTGAAGCAGGCGGTGCTCCGCCTGCTAAAAGGGCTCGAACAGAAGCGGCGGCTGCCGCTTCTAAAGCGTATCATCGTACGGAACCACATGTTCCGTACAGAGTGGGGTTTTGGACCCCTGGCTGGGCTATCGCCCCCAACAGTGTCAGTCACCGTAAACGGGACTGACAGTATGCGTTGTTCGATATCAACGTGCTGGATGACTGCGAAGACATCCAGTCACGTCGATTCGATCGAAGTACAGACGATAGACGTCTGTACTTTATTGACCTCTTTTTCCAGGTTCGATATTATTCGAGCCGGAAAGGGTCAAGGAAGAACAGGGACGATAAGGACGACCCGAATCAGAGTTGGAATGCTTTTGTTGACAACTACAACAAAAGCCCAGATGATTACGTGAATAAACTTCACGTAATGCGCGAGCGCTTTTTAAAGCACTCACGAAAAGGCAAATAGGAATACATCCATTTTGCTTGCATCAAAGAAGGGTTAAAGCGTGGTGTCCCTTCTCACCTTGTTTTCCCGCGGTGTACGCAGGGCGCTCCTCGTCTGTCAGAGGAGGAGTTGCGGGGGTACGGTGGATTTTCCGTACCCGCCGAAATTCAGGGTTTAATTGATACCCTGAATGTATCAACACCTACTGTTGATGCTACTTCGCATTATGAGTTTGAGAATTCTTCTCAAACTCAGTCAAAAGGTCTGGGGCGTCGGCCCTCAGAACCTCAATCGGCTCCCAAGAGTCGAACTCTTGGGGATATCACAGCCAGCGTACCAAGTACTCGGTACGCTGCCCCTTCTTCAAAGGCACCGAGCGCTTCGAGATCAAGCGCTCGAGGATATATCGCTTGTTCCCTTGATTATCAATCAGGGGCGGCGGAGGTTGAGAATTCCCTCGCCGTTGTTGTTGCGGAGCATGGTTCTTTGCTCCGCAAACTCGAGGAGGGTTGTTCCTCATTGAGCAGCGATATGTCTCACTCTGTGAAGACATATCGGTCTCTTCGCGAGGATGTCCGCGACATCCTCGGGGCGCACACTTCCCTTCAGCAGAAGAATGATCTTCTGTACATCGAGCTTTCCCGCTGTAAGGAAGAGCTCGATCGACACAAGGCTGATCTTGAGCAGTCGAAGGCGGAGGTAATGACTCTCTGCTCTGCTCATCAACGGCTGAAGCTGATTACAAGTCTCTCTTGGGAGACTTGGAGAAGCACGGCATCTCCCGTGGTTCTGCGTCTCGTAGTAAGACGAAGACGAGTGATACGGCTTGAGCCGCCCAACATAGAATGTTGGGTGGAGCCGCATTGCTGTGGGAATGTCTAAGGTATAGGCATTCCCCCGAATCTCTTGGACCTTGAAGGGTCCAATGTACTTAGGAAGCAACTTCCGTGTAGGGAAGTTGCTTATTGCATGTGTAGGCAAATTAGTAGTACTTAGTAATACTAATTCACCTTTAAGAAAGGAGTTTTTGTTCTTCCTTTCTTGTTTATCTGCATTTTGCTTCTGCTTGTCAAAAGCAGAGGCAAGTGCATCCTTTACATAACGTATTACAGCTTGGCGCTGTAATACGAATTCATCTACTGCTTTATCAGCAGTAGGTGCATTGTCCTCGTTGTCTGCAGCCATTGCTGCAGACACATATACATCGTATGCAGCTTCAGTTTCAATTGAACCTTCTTCCGCTTCTACTGTATTTTCAGTAGATGGTCCATCGTTTTGCTCACATGTTGCAGTTGCAACTTGCGCATTGACTCGCTCAAAATTTGAGCGGGTCCCTCCCCCACTTAGATTTGGCGTACCGTCAAGTAAAGCTGGGGTTCGTGGATGCCTTAAGGCATTCACGTAGAACGATGTATGCTTAGTTGAAGCATGCTCCGAATTGTTAATCGCAAATTCAGTGAGTGACAGGTAGTCACTCGACTGTTCAAAGGCATGTGCGTATGATCGCAACATGTCTCCGGGAACGCGGTTAGCCCGTTCCGTCTGCCCATCCGTTTCCGGATGGTCCGAAGCTGACATCTTCAACTGGGTTCCCAACAATGAGAAAGTTTCTTGCCAGAAACGTCCTGTAAATCTCGGATCTCGATCCGAGACAATTTCTTCCGGCATTCCGTGCAAACGTAATACCGTATCAACGAATATCCGCGCTGTTTGAGCGGCGGTTACGTTCGATGATACTGCAGTAAGATGTACCATCTTACTGAAACAGTCTACAAAGACCACTATTCCATTCTTCCGACTATTGTCGGGAGGAAGACCGAATACGAAGTCCATTGAAATGGACTTCCAACACTCTGTCGGAACCGGCAGAGATTGCAGCGGAGCCTGTGCAGCCTGCGCAGGCTTAACGCGCTGGCAAATCTCGCAAGCACGTACGTATTTTCGTACCCACTTGTACTGGTTTCGCCAGTAAAAGTCACGTGCGAGAGAAGCGTATGTCTTCTCTCGACCTTGATTCCCCGAAATCGGTGCATCATGATACTCAAACATAAGTTGATGTTTGAGATCATCGTCGTTTGGAACGACGATGCGACTTTCATCTTTTTGGTCTGTGCTATAAAGCAGCAGACCATCGTGTAGTCGATATCGATGCACGCAAGCGCGGAGAAACTCTGGAAGTTCGTCGCGTTTCTCACTTGATTGATTACGTAAGTAATCAATCAACAGACGTGTCTCCTCGTCTGTTTTGTACGCCTCGCGTACTTGTCGTATAATTGACGACGACAAAGCAGTGCAACGGATCGCGTTTGCACTGGCACCTTCGGTTACGGACGGTTTCGTCTCGTAATCGGGCCTTCGTGATAGCGCATCTGCTATTACGTTCAACTTTCCGGGTTTGTATTCAACCGTAAAGTTGTACTCAGCAAATAATGACAGCCATCGAGCCATTCTTTGAGAAATGTGTGGTGAATTCACGGCCGTGCGTAGAGACGCATGGTACGTGTAAACCACAAACGGTCTATCTCCCAATAGATAGATCCGAAACTTGGCCAGTGCGTACTTCATGGCAAGGAGTTCCTTGTCATGCACTGGATAGTTGCGCTCGGCTGGGCGCAACTGACGCGGTTGATAGCAGATAACGCGATCACAATCATCGTGATCACGCTGCATCAAAGCACAGCCGATAGCGAAATCGCTTGAGTCGCAAGCGACGTGGAACGGACGCTCGTTATCGGCTATAGCCAAGACAGGCGCTTCAGTCAAGCTTTGCTTGACTGCATCAAAAGCATCTTGACATTGGGTATCCCAATGCCATTCGACATATTTCTTAAGTAATTGAGAAAGAGGTCGTATCAACCCAGCATAGTTGCACGAATACTTGTTCAAATATGTTGCCAACCCAAGGAAATTTCGAAGTTCTTAACGTTGTTTGTCGTAGGCCATTCAACAATCACCCTGATCTTTTCTGGATCAGGACGCACCCCGTTCTTGCCCACAAAGCATCCAAGAACGGGTATCTCAGGTGCACCAAAGGTGCACTTCTTCAGATTTGCATAGAGCTTATGGTTACGCATAAGCTCTAACACTCGACGTAGATGCTCCCTATGGACATCTATATCGCTTTTATCGTGTTCACCCTTACTATGGATGAACACTTCATCGAAATAACTCGGTGCGAATTCTCGCACCGGTCGTAATAGATGCGTTACGCATCTGTTAAACGTAGCAGGGGCATTTCGAAGCCCCTGCGGCATAACAAGACACTCCCAAAGCATGCCGCTTGGGGTGCTACCGCCGTGAGAGGGATATCCTTCTCACGCATTAGGATTTGATAAAATCCATCTCTTAGATCGAGAGCACTAAAGATGGTGCTCCAGCACATGCCATCAATGATGACATCTTTCCGCGGTATCGGCGTCTGCGCCGGTACCGTCGCTGCGTTCAGCTTGTTGTAAGCGTGAACGATTCTCCACCCACCTGTGGACTTTTCACACAAAAGGTGGGGGTAGCGTGCGGTGAGATAGACTTCCGCACTTGGCCGGCTTTACGACGAGCTTTGAAAAACTCGTCGATCGCTTTTACTTGATCACGCGGCAACGGCCATTGCCGCGTGACACAATACTTCGTGCCTGGTACGAGGTAAATTTCATGACGAGTTCCCTTATCCTTAGGGAGTTCGCCAGGTACTTCTTCTGGGAATACGTCAGCGTATTCCCGAAGTACCTAATAAAACGGGGAGTTCGCTTTAAGCGACTCCCAGCTCTACGCTTCAAAGCGCTGAACTTTGGTTTGGTCATATGGAACCTCGTTCCCAATGTTTCCACTTGTAATGTGGATATTCGTTCACGAATATCCACTACATCATCTGTTGCAACGATGATACAGATCTGTTCGATCTGACCATCCTTCAAGTTTCTCATAAACTTCTTCCAGCTTAGTGCTGGAAGAGCCATCACCTCCGAACCTTCTTTCGGAGGGTGTTCCATCAACAGAGACTGGGTAGCTAATCCGGTCTCCGTTTGCGTCAAGACGTTGATCGTCTCGACGGAACTGCCCATGCAATCAGACGCACTCGTCTGATTGACTGCTACACGGTGATTACGATTCACCGTGTGCGAATACTCATCATCATGGTGGCCACTGCCTACCATGGAATTTTGGCAATCAGATGTGCTCGTCTGATCGGCCGCCTTTTCTGCGACACGGTGGTCTTTATCACCCGTGTGCATGGCTAACGCAACGTCGTGGGCACTGGCCACCACGGAGTTGTGCTCACGATTGCAATCGATCGTGAGTTCACTCTCATTAACACGGAATTCATTCTTCGTGTTGGAACCTTCGGTCGCACAGTGGGTGTTTCCCACTGTGGATACATTTTAATTCTCACGGTGGGTGTTTCCCACCGTGGATATCACTTCATTCTCACGGTGGTCTTTATCACCCGTGGAATGTTTCTCTCCAACACGCAACGACTCTTCTGTTGCGTGTGGTAGTCCCTCTGGACTCTCACCAGCGGAGGTACCTTCCGCTGATCGTGTCAGAACAGACCTGGTGGTGCCATCGCTATCCACCAGACTTTCTGACGCTGCGGTTGTATCCTTTGATACATCCGGATTACACACAGGGTGATCAGATCCTGTGCGTCCGCCGCAGTCGATCGATAGGTTCAATCGATCCTGCAAGAAGCGTCGAGTCGTCCGCAAAAAACACGCTCGTCGCGGTGTGATCTGCGGACAGGCATATTCCGTGCTCTTCCTGTGCTCTCAGCAAATTACCCAGCGGTTCGATCGTCAGCACAAATAATAGCGCCGATAGAGGGTCACCTTGTCTCACGCCACGTGTCGGGTACAGTGCTGGCTGGATGTTGCCATTCACCAGCAGGTGCGCTTGGGGTTTTGTGTACAGCAGCTTGATCCACTGGATGAAGCCGTGTCCGAAACCCATTCGTGTTAGTAATCGGAACATGTATTCCCAGTTCACGCGATCAAACGCCTTTTGAAAGTCGAGAAACAACGCATATGCTTCTTCGTCGCGACTTGTGATGAGATCTTGCAGGTCAGCAAGGAAGCGCACGTGGTGGTCGATCGATCGGCCTTTCACGAACCCCTTCTGGTCAAGATCGATTAAATCAAGCATCACATTTTGTAGCCGATACGTCAGCGCCTTAGAAAGCACTTTTACATCAACTGGCACGAGCGCAATTGGGCGGTAGTTTCCTGGTTCAGCACGAGAACCCTTCTTGTGCAGGAGTACAATAGCAGACTTTCGTTGTAACATCAAAAGTTCGCCGCGGTGAAGACGATCCGAAAACACAACTTGAAGGCATTCACCAAATACGTCTGGTGCCACTTGATAAAACCCAGCAGTCAAGCCGTCCATGCCTGGCGATGATGTCGCTCTCATGTGTCGGATTGCGTTAGCAAGGTCGGCTGCTGTCAAGGCTGCGTCGAGCATGTAACGGTCGGTGTCCTAGACGAAGCGAGAGAACGATTCAAGAAGCATGCGCTACTTAAGCTTGTCAGGTGCCGGAGCTGTACCAGATGGGCTTTCAGCATCACCCATCTCAGACCCCCAGTGTTCCAGGAATCGTAACGCAATCTCATGCGGATTAGTCGAGACATTTCCACTAGGTGTCACGACTGTTTGGATAGAAACGCGTCGCAAACTCGTGTCAAGTGGACGGAAGAAGTGCTTTGTCGACTTTTCGGCATTGGCCACCTGGAAGTCGAACGCCGCGTCTTGGCTGTATTGGCTCGACCGCAGCATCGTTTCTTTGTAGTTGCGCATGACATCGTCAAAGATCTCGCGGTCATCATCATTCGACGACACGCGGTACCGGGCGGCAGCCTGATCTAGCAAGACACGTGCATCTTCGACAGCTTGCGTGTCTTGCTGTCGGAGCTTCTTCTGTATATATTGCAGTTGTGCCTTGATATCCAATTTCCACTTCTCCCAGACTTTTCCTGGGTTCTGTGCAATGCGTATGTTTTCTCGTACGAGCTCGGCTTCCTTCTCGATCGCTGAGACGACAAGCGGGTAGTCAAGCAAGTACCTCGGGAACTTCCAGTAAGCTTTAAGTATCAGTTGTCTGTGCGGTATTTTACCGTCGACTGGTGTATCGCGCAACTTAACAAAATGTGAATCATGTTTCTACAGGTAAAAGAGGGGTTAAACAAACTCCCTATAACTATAAAGTATAACTCGGTAATCTCACATTTTCATAACAAATCCAAGTAATCGGTACTCTATACTGCAGGCCGCAACTATGGAGTGGGATGGGCAACGCAAAGCGGACAAGTCAGAGACTCGTTCAATTTTGCGAGAATGCATTCGTCGTGGAAACAATGGCCACAATTGAGCGTCGTGAGACCCGCCATGACATGACTATCAATCCTTTGGTCCACCTTGAGTATACCGTAGTTGCTGCTTGGAGTCATTGGTACGATCGCCACTGGGACGTCACCAACGAGCGTTTTTCGACAAATAGAGCATTCCTCCGCATCCTGCGTCAAGTCATTCTCAAGGAAGCTGCAATCTCGACTGCCAAGCGATATACCGTCGCTAGATCGCGTGAAGTCGGAGCGATCAAAGACCATGCCTTCAAACAGGAAGGCATAGATGAGCTGCGGTAGTTTGGTTGATGACACCGCACAGTCGAGATGGCGTTTCTGTGTCGCCATACACAACAGTGTGGAAAAGTACGTTTGCAGCTCAGAGAGACGACTGGCAACCACCGATGCACTTCGCGATCTGAAAATGCGACGTCGTGGGAAATGGTCAGCAGCATACATGTAGAGCCACGGACAGTTTGATGAACAAAAGTGGCCGTAGTCGAGCACGGTAACAATTGCCGTCTTAAGCTCGTAAAACTCCTTGTATGTCCTCGCCATCTCCCACGTTTGGTCGAGCGCCGTGTTGCTGATGCGCATGACGTACCGCGTACTTGCAAGTTTGTTTTGTCCAGGCACCTCAGCTTTGACAAACTCGACTTTAACGTTATCCAAGAGCGTTTGCTCCATTGCCTGCATGGAGGTACGTCGCTGTGTCTGCTGTGGCTGCTTCTCGGACCGTCGCTGGGTGAAGGTGGAAGCGCCACTTAGTAGTTCTTCTTGCATAGACTTGCGACGTCTCAGTTTAGGAGGCTTCGCAATGTGTAGTGGCGTGGACTTCCTCATTGCCATGACGAGCAGAACAGATACGTCAACCTTGTTAGTCGAAAGTAACTGACAGACTGTTTCAGTTCGAGTGGAATAGGAAAATGTGTCCATTTGCGCGTCTGATTGTTCAGGTGCGCACCAGCTGTTTCTTATCGGACTAGAGACGTGTTGTCATTTGTCTTTAACATGTCATATGTCTGAGTCAAACACCTACGCTGCAACCGCATCTTTTTTATTCGTCATGACGGTGCAAGTCTTAATCTCCTCGTCACATTGCGGCGACAGGCAATTCAACACGAAGTGTTCGCTATCACTAGATCCTTTGCAGAAAGTTGGCTATTATGTTCAGCTGCACTGAAAGTAGACAAGATTGAAAATACACGTCTCGCGGATTTCAAAGTGGGTAATCACCTCTCCGGAACTTATAAACGTTTCCAGTTTGCGCGTTTGTCAGTCTATTAACGAGTGAACTATACTTTACAGTAAAAATCAAGCTACTCTTTATACGTTGCCACATATAAAAGGTTCCAGATTTGTGACATGCCACGACTTGATGACTTTTCTTGGTATCGAACGAAGCGCCTGTTTGCTTTTGTCTCTTTCATATTGAAAATAACACCTGTATTGGGGGCGCGCTAGAGCGAAACCAAAAAATGATAGAGCCAAACCAATCGCGCTCCCGATTTATTTTTCGGTTAAATTACTTCCTTTTTTGTCCAGTAGCAGGCCGTGCCTATTATTGCGCATCCTTCTGAGTTCTAACAGATTGTAACATTAGCCAGGCCCGCAAGTTTAGAGCCGCCGGCGATCTGTGTCGCCGACAACGTATATGACAAGTTTAGAGAGAAGTGTTGAGTGGAAAACTATGTGGGATCTATTCAACATAATGCACTTCACGATAGCGAGGAAAGCCGTACGTTTCAACGAAATTCTGGAACGCATCCGTGAACTTGTTGGTCTCAAAGTACGTTGGCGGGACGGGCCACGGCTTGGCCACGGAATCCACGAGCGATGGCATGGATTTATCATCGACCGTTGTGTGGGCACGCGTGACGGCATGACGTACACTCGCTAAGGCTTCTTTGATGACCCAGCCTTCCGCACGGAGCATGCCACTCACATCAGCACGGAACATGTTGAGAGCATGATACGTTGCCTTTTCCTGTAGAACTGACCACTTCCACGACTCGAGCGTCTCGGCCACGTCTCGACACAAGAGGACACACCTCTCTAGATTACGACGCAGAATGTGACTGCTCTGATTCAGTTCCCCCGCATTGCTCTGGATCAAGTGGGCTATCGCCGCACGATCATCGATTGATGGTAAAGAGTACAGTCTCGCGTGAAACGCATCGCAGATCTTGCGCAGTTTATTCTCAGTAAACGTGGACTGGAAGAAAATGACAAACGCGTGCTTGATGACCGGCTGCCCATTGGTTGGATCAACCAATGGCTCTTCAATGGGTGAAAACCGCGAAAAGCAATTGCCGCGTGTCGTGCGAAAGATCATTCGATCAAACTTGAGTCATTCGTCCGCGGACACGATGCCCGTGACATTGCGAAAACGCAGCGTCAACGCGTCTTCTCCCGCTGTCATTGCAGCACTGGACTCGACAACGCTGTACCCTCCCGTGCGTGACGCCGTTCGAGATCCATGGCGTGTTTGAAATTCAGGAACTACATAAAACAATCACAAGTTAGTGCAAGACGAAATGAACGAGGCATGAATGCTTAATGAGAACCAAGACGACTGCTCGTTTTTAAAGGTAGCAGCTGTGCGGTAGACACTTTAAAACCCTCCCTGAAGAAGCTCGTCCAGTCCTGACTCATTACACTGCACAGTGAGGCTTCTCTCCACCACTCCCATAGTTTCTCATTCGGTGGCACCGATACAAACATATACCGGACGGCACAAAAAAGGAAGTAATTTAACCGAAAAATAAATCGGGAGCGCGATTGGTTTGGCTCTATCATATTTTGGTTTCGCTCTAGCGCGCCCCCTTGTATTGCCTAAACTTAAACACATACACAGCCGCCTAGTGCTTGTGGTTAGTGTAAAAAAGTATTGGTACGTGCTCTGAATTGTTAGGACCAGTAGCGCCGCGGTGGAAGTCACGTTAAGTTAAAGGAAAAAAGGAGAGTAAATATTATACAAAGCAAGTTAGGAATCTAAAAGCTTTAATTTTCCTAATGGAAGACTTCCAAAAAACCCACATTTCACCCGGAGTAAATGATTTTACATTTATTTTTGTGAGGCCATATGTAAAGGGTCAGCGTGCGGTCACACACACCCCTTCGCTACGATCACCCCCCCCCTTTTATGTCCAAATGCGGCAAATATGAATAAGTTCAAAAATGAACCTTTAAATTATGCTAGCTCTTTAGTACAAATCTCCCACCTCATCCTGCTTCTTGTGCACGCGTCTAGCGCCGCCTCGAGCGCTTCATGCCACTCGCTCACGGACTATTCGGACGACATAAGGGAAAGCAGCGCCGACTTGAGTCCTGACGAGGAGAGTCGCCTGATCGATGGCACGGATATCGACCTGGACAAGTTCCCGTACGTCGCAAGTGTACGCATTACGACGTGACAGGCTGACAGGCTGTGTGGCCACGTTGATTGCGCCACGCTATCTGCTTACCACGGCACATTACATCAAGACCAACGGGGCGGATATGACGGCTTCCTTTGCTACCGAGTATAGTTTTGGGAAAGACGGCGAGCTTGTCTCGATTGTCCAAGGGTATAAACATCCACGGTACAATAAGCGCACACACGTGTACGATGTCGGGCTCCCGAAACTGGAGAAACCAGTGCGCCCCAAGCTGCGACGCTGCCTTCTGCTGATGGATCGAACGAGGAGGTTGGCACGAAGGCCACGGTACTCGGCTGGGCACCCATTAAGAAGAGCAAGTTTAATTTTAAGCTTCAACATGCTACTGTTCCAATCATCTCTCACGATCAGTGCAGCAAGTTTCGGTCGTACAAACATCGACTTACGAAAGGCGTGCTCTGTGCTGGCGATGGCAAAGGCAAAGGGTCGTGTCGGGCGATGCTGGCGGACCGCTTGTTGTCGATGATGTCTTCGTCGGCTTTGTGAGCTGGGCCGGCGATAAATGTGGCCAGGAACCGGGGGTGTACTCGCGCGTTTCGTCGGTCTTAGACTCCAGGTGATAGCAATGGATCACATACCGTCGCTGCCCAGATCGACACGCGTTAACACTGAGCTGCTGATCTGGATACATTGAGGATATTGTGAGCGGTGGAGATGGCCAGCGCTTTGCTCCGTCGACATAGTTGTAGCCATGACCATGGCTCGGCCTGCTACTAAGACGTTTCTCCATCGCCGCCGCCGCACGTCATGGTATCCATCATTTCGGCTCATTTAGTGCCATAAAATTTGTACGTACAGATTGTGACAAACCAAAGGACAGGCGAGCTAAGCAATTTTTTGGACGTATAGATGCGATTGATGTGTTGGTTGTAAATGCTTTCCTCGTTCGTTTTGCAGTATGTCAGATGTGATTCAACCACTCACGAGTTGGATGATCTTCCGCGCAGTAATCGATCGCCCTGCTGACTTGAGAGCGTGACTGGGATCGAATCCAGCGATACATTCTCCGAAGAGAGCCACAAAAAGCGGGCACGCATTCTCCTACTACCTTGTGTCCGCAAGCAAACTGTCGCGAGTGAGTCAAACATACATCTTCCAGCTTTCACCACTTCACTTTCTTTTTCTCCAGCGAACAAGAACGATGTGTGGTGTGCATTTACACCATGGATCCTTGCTTTTAACTTTCGTGCCATCTGTGGCACCCACTCATCTGTAGCCTGCATGATTGAAGGTACATCTACGTCCTGGAAGCAAGCCATGCTTTTCTATCAAAGTAAAAAACTAACACTTTTCCAACTCCTCGACTTGCGTCTGGTCCAAGAGCCTCATCGTTGACTGCATTTACCACAACATGTGGTAATTTCTTTTGTGCCACGGCACGCTTGTGATATGCACGCTTTGCTGGACGCAACTGGTTTTTCACTTGACGCCGTGGGCACGGAACGCCTTTGCGGTGACGATGTTTCGTACCTTCTACCTTGTGCTCGGTGGCTTCAATCTTCCGTTTAAGCTCGCGTAAGTCTTGTGGTAGGTTCAACAGATCCGGTAACGGCAGGTTCTCTAGCTTAGATAAAGCCATCTTGGATAATGATGCACCAGGCCCTCCAATTCCTTTTACATCAAGGTCTTGCTCCGTAATGTTCCTTCCAGGTCGGCGAACGTTTCCTGCATCTTAAGTGTCATAAGCTGCTTACGCTCCTCACGCTTCTTTGGCATCTTTTTCTCCCCCTTAGCTGATAATTTATTTCGACCCAAACCGTTATCATTTCCGGTAGCAAGAAGAGGGACAAAACCGCTGATTGCTGAGCCGTCTGAACCATCTCTCCATGATATTGCTGACCACCAAAGGCAAGACTAGTAGCTAATGATCTACCGAGTCGGTGCGTCTGTAGTCCACCGCCTTGTCCTGATGTGGGCTTACCAGTTGCCCAAGACGTTGAAATTCACAAGCTGCACCTGGTTTTTGTAGGGATACTGCCGCTTTCTCTTGTGTAAACACGAGCTTAAAATATGATTTACAGTACGATTCTGGCAAGTGCCGAAGTCGAGGCTATTCCAGTCCTCGACTATATCGACATTTGATGGGCTTTTGCTGCTAATTGGGCTTAAAGCCATGACCTTGTCTTTATTTTTGTGGAGCAAGCGCTCCGTTTGAATCGCTGGGAGACCATTGGTGGCAGAGTTGGATGAAATTGTCAATCTGTTGGAGGGACTGTTCTCGACCTGTTCAGCTACACATGCCGACGTCAGTTCAGCTCCAGATCGCTTACTTGGGGCGAAATGAACAGGGGTGTGGCCCGATCAATTCCGTATTTTAAATTCATATAGGGAGCAACTCACATAAAAGGGAGGGGGGGGGTAACGGAAGAAAAAAAAAGGGGGGTGACTAGTGTTGAAAACGGCTCGGCTGAAGCCGGTTCATCTGTGGCTCGAGCCGAGCAGGTCAAGCCGTGGCTTGAGCCGTTTTCCAAATATTTTCTCTTGTATGAATACTCTGACTATGATATATATATATATATATATATATATATGCACATGGATTTTTCTCACACTTTGCTGCATCTCAAAAGTTTCTACCCAACTGATGAGAATCGGAGGATGACGTGATGGGCGGAGTAGAGAATTTCATAAAACTTCTAGATAGATTTGCATGTGTGTAAAAAGGCAGCCCGTCCGCTGTATCTTCCTGTACTGTACGCATTAATACATGTATTATCTCTCTATTCTGTCCTTACGATACATATCACCAACTTTCAATATAATAAGTATACTCAAGCCGTGGATAAATGGCTGGCTTGAGCTGAGCCACATGACTTGGCTTGGAGCTGAATCCGAGCCACATTTCATGGCTCCGAGCCGAAGCCAAGCCGAGCCGAGCCGAGCCGAGCCGAGCCGAGCCGAGCCGAGCCGAG
>CM047584.1:7998115-8086958 GCA_026184515.1 Peronosclerospora sorghi
CGAGCCGAGCCGAGCCGAGCCGAGCCGAGCCGAGCCGAGCCGTTTTCAACACTGGGGGTGACCGCAGGCTGACCCTATGTAAATTGATATGTTAGAATCAAATGTGAGAACGAAGACCACCAAAATCCCCATCACCGCCTTCAAAAATACATAATACACGACGCTCAAGACCCATCTTCCCTGGCCCCATATCACCTCCAGTGCCCGCTTCCAATTAGCCATGAATGTATCTACTCTTCTGCTTCTCCAATCATCGCAAGAATATGAGTAGACAAGGCGCAGTCGTCGGGCACATGCACTTCTGCGGCTGCGGCTTCTGCATGGGAGCAGCTGGATCGGACAGGCACAGATGGGAACTTTATCACCATGCTTGGAGTTCCACGCAGCGCAATCGACATCCTGATGCAGACCTTCGACCGACAATATGTCGTTTGCAGTGGGCCTGGTGCCCAGGACGTCCAACACGTCTGGTAAACAAGCGGGCAGCACTTGGGCTTCTTCTGCATTTCTACAGCAACACAAAAGATGTAAAAGTACTATGTGAGGTCTTTGAATCGCCCCGGTCCACCACCCCGCGCATTCTCCAGCACATAGAGTTAGCCATGGAGAGGGCGCTTAGGGAGATACCAGAATCAGCGATCCGGTGGCCATCTGCTGCCGAGCAACAGCTCTGGGCGTCATGGATTGCAGCGCAGGAGCCACTTATTACAGCAAAGTTCGGCTTCATCGACGGAAAAAACTTCAAAGTGCAGCGAGCGTCAAATTTCAACGAACAACACGCTATATATAGCGGATGGCTGCATTGTCACTTCGTCACAGGGACCATCGCTTTGGACGCTGAAGGTTGCATCATGTGGATGAAACACAATTGTCCCGGGTCGTGTAGTGATGGAGAAACCAGTCGCGGTTTCCGTGACCGCGTACGAGATCCGCACCTCACCCTGTCCAGGTACGGGGTATGGGCGGACTCTGATTTCCCAGTCTCTGGCGGTATGACTGGAAGGATCATCACTCCGCTGAATGATGGAGATCTGCGGCGTGCTGTTGCACGTGGTGGAGATGTCTATGAGATCGAGGTCAACAACATGGCAATCAAATCTATTCGACAGGCTGCAGAGTAGGGCATGGGCGTACCCAGCAAGTGCTTTTGTCGACTGCAGATTCCGATGACATGGGACCCCATCCTGAGGGGTCGACGTATCTCAAACATTCTCCACCTTTACAATTTTTGCATCCGGTGTACATATATCAGCCATATCCGGACTATTTTTGCGCAGTACGACAATGATGTGAGAGAGGACGGATACTTGAGGAACGGTTTGTAGTTGTTAAGGAATGTATATAGATGTATAGACAGAGGAGATGGAGAAGAGAATATAAGGAAGAAATAAATAAGAAATGATAAATAAAGGAGGGTTATCAAAATCTGCGTGAATACACAGTGATGGTTTACTTGGGTAGGGGTTGAGATGAGGGATGATGGGCTTTCTGGGAAGGAGACGAGAAGCGCACCTGACCAACACGGCCAAAATGCATGGCCATCATCCCCATCTCATGGGCCCTCTCCTCCCTGCGCTTCTTTATCATGCGCTCCTCGCGACGGAGGTCTTGTTCGCGCTGTTGGATTCGATACTGGCACTCTAGTTCTCGTCGGTCTTTCTCATTGTTCCACTCCTCCTCCCTCCTTTCCCGTTCTTCGACCCTATCCTCCTCTCTTTGCTTGCGTTCCTCCGCCCGGCTCTCACGCTCCTCGGCCATCTTCAGGAGGAGAACCTGCGATAGATCTGTCGGTTTCTCACCACTCATTTTTTCTAAAGAATTCGAGATTTTCATCCTGTTGCGAGCAGCCATCGATACTGGTGTATAAACAGGCACACCAGCTGGGAAGTGTTCTAAAGCTTTTTTATAAGTTTTTAACAGGTTATGAGCCCAAGTTGCGTCAAGTAATTTCGTGGAGTTTTCTTGGTACTTGGAGTGTACTCTCGTGGATATTTTTTCGTTGTTACGTTTCGTGGAGCTAGTGGAAAGTCCCCTATAGAAGGGCTAGTGGTTGAAGTAAGTGAATGAAGTGATTTTATTCAATTTATCATGTTTGACTCTGATGGAGATGATTTGCCCTCCGTGAATGAATTTCGGGCGCTGGTACGCAGCTTGAGGGAAGTTGCAAGCGCCCTGAATAACCAAGATGCAGGGCAGGCCAGACAAGCATCACCGAGGGGATCGCCCGAGTCAAAGAAGGCACCCCCGGTGCGTGTGCCGATCTCTGCGTTTGGAGAGAGCCTACAAAACTACCGTCCTTCGATCAAAAGATGTCGTTGAACGACCTGACCGAGGACGAAGGGGTAGAAGCTGGCGCATGGCCACGTCCACAAGTGAAAGAAGCACCCCGCAGGTCGCCGGTTGCGGCGCAAGGTGCAGGCGGTGCCGGAGTGCCCGCTGGACAGTGAAATGTACTGGTGCAACACACCGGGTACAAAATACCTAAGTTCAGTATAGATAAGTTTTCGGGGCGCGAGCTGTATCCCGATCTGGGTGCAGGCTACCGCCAATGGTCCTACCTGTTTATGGAGGCAATCGAGATTGGAGAAATAACTTCCGGTTTCCAATGGAGCGAACTTTTGAAGGTCAATAAATTTGGCGAGCATTTGGAAGACACCGCCGCGGAGTACTATCGTACTAATATTGCATCGTGGTGGCGAGCTCGCCCGACATTTATTTACGTGATGGAGAAGATGTGGTTGGGATTTAAGGTGAATATATCCCACCACCAAGCTTCTGCCTGGTTCGCCATGGAAAAGGATGCGAGGCGCAGCTGGACCGAGCACTACTTATACCTAGTAGCGAAAGCGGGTCGAGTGAAAAGTTAATCGTAGAAAACATTGTAAAGTATGATGAGCCGCGACTGAAAGTGATGCTGATGGCTAGGTATGATCCTAGAAGAGAGGACTACCTCGGCCACGCACAATAATTGATTGCCTGGGCGCAGGAATTGGAGGACTAGCCGTGAAGGCTAAGACAGCCTTAAGTTGCAGGCGCATGCCGCAACATCTGGCAAGGAGCGGCGCGTATGCTACGCGTGCGGTGGCGAGGGGCATATACAAAGGTATTGCCCCGAGAATCGTCGCAAGAATGGAAGTGATCGCAGCCAAGGGACGAGTCGTAGCGGCAACGACAAGTCGTCGAAGAGTTTCGTGATTGTGGTGAAGCGGACTCAAGAATTTCAGTCATTTAATGTCAGCGTCATGCCGATCGGCTTATCGGCGATCGGATTGGTGAAAATCAAGGAGGCGTTTGGACCAATCGTGTGCGAGAGGTGTCAAGAACACGGATTTCGGTAAGTCACATGATATTGCGTGTACTTACATATTTTCATGTTTGTACTTATTGGGGACCATAGGGAGATAGTTTTGGTTTTACCGTGTCGTTAATTTTTGGCCTTTAACACTCAACAAGAAGTCGTTAGCATCTTCGCACTGTACATCAGTCGCCTCTGCACGCCGCAGAGTGTTTGGAAGCAGAGGGTCGAGTAATCCCCTCTAGCTTGTTATACCCGGACGGGACGCGTCACAGACGCACTTGGCCCGCCGGAAGTCCCTCGACGGGAGTACACATTGGTCGGCTTCTCAAGCTTAAGTTGTACACGTTTGGAACGTGTAAAAAGTTTTTGGATTGATCCGTGGAGATATCGATCGTGGAGTTTATCACGTTCTCATTGGATCTCTATATTGGAGTATTGGACTTTTATTCTCGTATTGGTTGGGCTCTACGATCGATTGAGCGATCTGCCCTTTGGAGTATATTTACTTGGAGTATAACTGGTCCGCCCGTACCCAGGGAGAAGAGTTCCGCCCAGGGTACACTACCCATCACGGTCTCACGTTTTTAGACCTCACATCAATTCCCAGCACCGATCCACCAAGTGTGTAACCAGACCATTCCATCGGGTACACAAGGTGAGATGACGAACGAATCGGACCAGGCGTCCTATGCTGATGATCGGTCGTCTGCTAGCAGCGGACGATCATATCGGATCGTAGGAGAAGGTTCGCGGGGTACCCCCCCGTAAGTTGGACGGCCGGGAACGATGGTGGTCAGGTTCTCGACACTACGGTGTTCGATTTTGAACTTGGCTCCACCACAATGGTCCGCGTGCCCGGATAACTTGGTGATCGTGGATATCACCGAGATGATATCTCGCGAAGAATCTATTATAACGATTAAATGTGGAATCGTTCTGGAGAGGACATAAGGAAAGGCTATCGCCTTATGTTCTCGTTGTCGATAAGGATGGCGATGTCCGATCTGGCCGGTGGAGGACCAGATCGGGATTAATAAGTTTTTTCCTCCGCATAAGGCTCCCACCGGAGCCGATCGGGACTATAGCAAGTCTTGCTATAGTTCCGGAAAGGATCAGGACAAAAGTCCTGATCCTATGCATTTGAATGAATGTTTTGATGAAAAGAAAATTAAAGATGAAAACTACTTGGAGGCTGATCGGAACGATCCGATCCATTTTCCCAAGGTCCCCAAGCAGAGGCTCAGAATGCCGTCCGAAGAAGACGACTTGGAAGAAAAGTCGCAGGTCGGGGGATCGGGTTATCAAGACCTGACCAGGATGTATTACATCCACGAGTTAAAGCTATTTTCTCGCAAAGACCAGGTCATGCGGATCTTAAACCTCCAGATCCCCGATCGCCTTCTCGGATCCACCACTGACCCGATCCTAATCGATCGGCCGTTGCTTTTGGTGAAGAACCTGCTGGCGATGTCGGCTGAGGTCGGCAAAAAGTGCAAAACCTCACCAACGTGCAGAAACGGTTCGATCTGGACACTTGGAAGCTGGAGATGTCGATGTAAACCCTCCATGATCATTTGGTGCCGTTGGTGGGGGCGGTTCGCCGCCCAACTCCCACCGTGGCATTGAAGGCCGCTGAGGCCACGGCAGCATACGATGATGTGTGATCCGATGATAAGTCGCTGTATCAGTCTCCACCTGCCTCTAATAGCTCATCCGAGTTGGAGGTGGTTGTTGAGCGGATGACCATGGGGCGGATTGTACCCCCATGGGAGCATAAAAAGGACGTGCGGCAGCAAGAGGATGCATGCTGGTCGGGGCCCCAGGAGCCCCCACAGGTTTCAGTACCTCCAAAGGAGGATACCAACACGCTGCCCATGACCCAAGCTAACGTCCAAGCCATGTTTGAGGCAATGATGGAGAGTTTCATGGAAGACCTATGCCGATCGCCTCCGCGCCCGCATG
Organism: Peronosclerospora sorghi; assembly: GCA_026184515.1. Taxonomy (NCBI): domain Eukaryota; phylum Oomycota; class Peronosporomycetes; order Peronosporales; family Peronosporaceae; genus Peronosclerospora; species Peronosclerospora sorghi. The sequence goes on from CM047584.1 coordinate 8,003,376, forward strand.
CCCAGGACCGATCTTCCCGGAAAAAGTGTCAATACTTGCCGGGATGTCGATATGGAGTCAGTGGCATCAACGGATAAGGCTACCCGAGGTGGCAACCCAGTTGGCAGAGGAAGACGGAAGCCGCAGCCAGCCCGACCACGCCGATCAAACAAGAATAGCGATTACGACATGGAGTCGATCGGCGATCCGGATGACCACTATGGGTCAGATGGTGCAGGGGTGGGCAGAACGCGCACGGCTAACCTAGCCTCTACGACCGCCTTTGATTTCGGATCTACTGCGATCCCACACATTCGCATGGCTGCGACTACTGATCTCAAGTATTTCACCGGAAAGGACACCGACGAGGATCAGCCCAGGTCGTGGTTTGGTCGGGTCAAGTCTGCTTTCTTACGGGATCAGACACCAAAAAATGAACTGTGTTTGATCTTTAGAGATCTGCTGAAAGGACCGGCTGCGAACTGGGTCCAACAGTTGAGTCGGGATGTCCGATCTGACTGGGACCTGCTAGGTTCAGTGTTTGAAGGGCAGTACTGCAACTCCGGATTCTCCAGCGCCCGCCAATAACATCATATGCAGAAGCGGGGCGACGAGATGCCTATTGAGTACTTGCACCGCTTGAACGTGGCTGCAATTCGCGCCGGGATAGTGATCAAGGAAGGCAACCCGCCGACCCGTGCCGCTATGGAGCACGTGGGTCACTATATCAGTACCCTTGACGACCAAGAGATGGCATATGTGGTAAAGCGTACCTCAAAATTGGTACGTAATTAGGGGCATAATTATAGGCACCCCTATAGGCGTAGCTGTGGTAGAGGGTACCACAAATTTTGTCGGTACAATAGTCGGTACAAAAGGTGGTACGATAGTGGGCACCACAGTCGGTACCACAGTTGGTACCCAGACGGTACAACTGTTGACAAAACGGTGGCGGACAGGGACGAGGCGTGGATAGGACGTCTCAGACGATGCGACAACTGGCAAGGTTATCTGACGGCAACCCGAAGGTAAGCGGGTGAATGGTCGACAAAATGCGTAGGAATGGGTAGTTCTGATTGGTTGATATTAGGTTTTTGGTAGATATTAGGATATAAGCAATAATACAGTTCTCCTTTTGCGTACGATAGCGCCGATAGTTTACAGGGATGGCAAATTAGGGCCTCCCTCCTTCTACTAGATACCTCTACGTCCCGGGCGGGAGCACTTAGTGCATTTTTGGCCCACGGGTAGGCGTAGAGCGTGAGAACTCACCTGCAACTCCGCCCGCTGTGTCAGCGGTTCTTTTTTTTAAGGTTTTTTGGTCTCGGGAACGTGATCGAGCAGTGCGCTCTCAACTCTTCCCCTATTGGTCCACGTTTTGGCCCCTAGTGTTCGGCTGCTTTAAGCGCCCCACGGGAACACTAGGCGGATTTTTAGTGGTAGTCGTCGATCAGCCCGTCGAACGCGCTGATCGACCGCCCCTCTAAGGCTTAAGTCCATAATACAAGGTATTTTTGGGTATTCTATTGACGAATTAAGCTTAAGGAGGCTCTGTGATAGTGCAGTGAAGATTTCCGCTGCTTGATCGAGTGCTCCTTCGTCGATCAACACCTGCCAACGAGGTCGGCGCGATGATGGTGGAAAATAGTTATGACAGCAGTATCTCGGATAGCAAAATTATTCTGAAGTGTCAGGACGGTGACCTCCAATGCATTTCATCATTGCACTGAGTGTATACCCCGCTTCACTTTGTGCTTCTTTTCCCTAACGGTCGCCAGTGGTGGACTCCACTATACCGCTGCGGGGATTTAAGTACGACGCTGGGGAAGGAGGGTTTATTGACAACGAGGTTTCTATCCGTGGGAGAGGCGGAACAAGGCATGTCTCGCAGATGTAGTACTCTCCCTATATGTTGCACCCTTACGCACCTGGCGAGTATCGCTTTTAGTCTGGACGCCTGCAGCAGCTATGTACTGTAGTTTCAATGAAACAGTTCGTCGAAACGACGGGCACCATCCCCTACTTTTACTCTATTATACTGTAAATGGCTGTCCAAAAAGGCGCGGGAGATCATGGACCGTGATCCTTGGTTGACCTCTGCCGCTTCTTTAGTATAGATACGATTCCGTCCATATATGACTTCATGCGACAACCTTCTCCCCGTTATTCTCCGGCTTACTTCCCATTGTAATCCAATTCACCTAATTATTTGGCTTTTCTCCAAAAGTAGTTCATAAAGACTGAGCCTTTGCTAAAGGTTCAGCGCCAAAGAAATTGTATCCTGATGGATACTTGCATTAAAAGAGAAAGTGAATAGTCGCTGCATTTTAACACTCCTTCTCGCATTTGTACACTTCAAACGATATACTCCAATTAGTTATGATCCACGAGTAAAACGGATCTCAGCAAGTCCTTCAATCTCGGCGCACTTAAAATTTTTGTGAAAAGAACTGCAATCATTTCTTGAGTATTATTGCACTTCACGGTAAGAAAACGTCCTCGACCTTGGAAATCATGAACTTGATTATGTATTCATGCTTCATTTAGACAAAATGTTTTTGCCTTCTGAAATTTCGACTGTCGCATGATTCTCTTAGTAAAGCATCATTAATGTAACTTCAATCCAATTCACTAATCATCTCCCGTATTCCAACACGTTTGTATTTTGTTTGATCCACATCCATCGTCGATAGAGAAACACATCGCGCCGCTTGTATGCCCAATACAGTATTATCACATTTTACAGCGTGACTTCAACTGTAGCTGACTCCTGTCTTTTTTGTACCCAGCGAAATCTACATCTCCATATTTTTCTAGATATGACCAGATTTTTGCTTCGTGGTTTTAATTCCAATTTTAGATCTCTTGTCACCTTCAGATACCATAGCATTCGTTTCGCTAGGTCCCAATTCAGTTGCCTTAGCGGATGCGTCCTCTGCGTAGCATAATGTACTGCATAGGCTGTATAGGGTCTTGTACACCGAGGAGACTATACCAAACTCCCGACTATAGACTCAAATTTTGCACACTGTCTACGCACCGTTTCATACACCACGCCATGTTTATTACCATACGGTGCATACTCTCGGCCTTGCGAGAGGAAATTTCGGAAATGTCGTGATGGATGCGATTGAATCCAACGCCAACAAGTTTCAGAGCGATCAAGACATTCAAAGTTGCGCGCTCATGCATTTTCACACACTAGGATGGGACACTTGAATTATGATACCATCGTGTAAATAGCTAAAGATCCAAGTTACGGGATGAATATTACCTACTTTACAAGGAAAAATTGTCCCTCGTGTGCAGAAGGAAAGCAGTCAAAGAATGCGCATCCAAAAAACGACAGTGGAGAGAATGCATCAGTAGACAGGATCGGAATGATCATTCGATCCGACCTAAAGGGTCCGATAGTGCCAAGACATCGGATGGAAAACCGATAGCTTACGGTTTCAACACGTTACGTATATGTAAAGAAGCCCTTTCTTGTTCATGTTTTGTTCCGTCAGCTGTTAGTAGAAACCAGTTACCGTTTCCACATCGCTGAGTCAGTACAGGTCATGCGTCAAGTGCATACTCGCACCGCAATCGAGAATCCACCTGACCACATTTGTCTTGGACCTTCCCTCAAATTGACCATGAGCGCGAAGTCTTCTTTCTTCGACTTCGTTTTTGATCCTATACATTTGACATGTCCTTCGTCATCGCAGGCAAAACACGTGTTCGCCTTTGTGCTTTTCTTTGTCCATCCGGACCCAATATGTACACTTTCCTTAGAACTTGTCCTTGGCCCTCTGTCATCATACTCCACTGCCTGCGCGAACTTACACAACGTTTTGGATTGGTGTAGATAATCGGGCCTGGTGTGGTCAAACTTGGAGATGGGTATCTTCCTCATCTCCGGTGCGGCGTGATAAATCACATTGTTCAGCACCGGCTAGTCACAATTTGAACCCCCTGCTTCCGCAATAGCTATCAAATACAGATAATGGTGTGGTGGAGTCAAGTTCGAAATCGAATACATTTGTATCGACAACCTGACCACCACCATCGTTCCCAGCCTTCCAACTTACGGGGGGGGGGGGTACCCCGCGGACCTCCATTCGAAATCTGGTCCGATCGTCCGCTGCTGGCAGACGACCGGTAATCATCCAAAGACACTTGGTCCGATTCACTTAAGTTCATCTCACCTTGTGTACCCGATGGAATGGGCTAGTTACAGACTCGGTGGATCGGGATCGCAGATCGATCTGATTTGGTCTTGAATATGAGACCGTGCTGGCTAGGTGTACCTAGGGCGGAACTCTTCACCCCAGGTACGTACAGACCAGAAACACTTCCAAAAGATAAATTCCAATAGGTCGATCGTCCAAACGATCTAGACCTGACCAATACGAAATAATAGAGGGTAGACCAATCAACCGGTCTAGCCCCTGACCAATATGAGAGAAGACCAATACCGGTCTAAACTCCAACCAATGTTACAATGAGCCAATATGTCCACGTGAAGACCCAATATTCCCATGAAACTCCACAAACGATATCTCCACGTAAAGCCCAATCCAGTGAATAGCACGTTCCAAACGTACTTGACTTAGAGTGTCGAGATCATCAAATCGTACTCCCGTCGAGGGACTTCCGGTGGCCAAAGTGCGCGTGCGGCGCGTCCAGACCGGGTATAATATGCAAGAGGGGATAACTCAACCCTCTTCCCCCAAACACTCCGCGGCGGGCGGAGGCGACTAGTGTACGTGAAAAGAATAACGACGACCCCTTTCTGCGGTGTAGACCAAGACCAGAAGAGGTTTTCTCCACTTATTCCTAGACCAAAAACCTTTACTGGGAAAATCCGTAACCAAAAGACTCTTACTTGGAAAAACCGCAACTAACCAATAATACTACCTCCCTATGGTCCCTAATGTACCCACACAAAATTATGTAAAATACCCAATGTCAGGTGACTCACCCAAGACCTGCGTTCTTGATACTCCTTGAATCTGATAGGCTAAAAAGCCCCCCTTGTTTAGACCAATCGGAAACTCGACCAACTGCCTTGACCAAAAGTGACCAAATTTGTGGTACACTTCACTATAGCCGCCCCTGAGTCCGACCGTGTCGCACAACGATAACGGTCTGACTCACCCATCACTCGACCAACTGGACCTTGGTCACTCACACTTCTTCCCCATGGATCAGACATCTTCGACACCTGCTTCAGGTACTGTCTTTACTGCACTTGATCTTCTTATGCTTCCCTTTGACGCTTGTTCTTGTTGGTTCTGCAGAAACTCTATGCGCCGAGTCGCCCCACCTTGCCTCGCCTGTCCGGTCGGCTCGGTCTGGCAGCCCACGTAACTCTCGTGTACTTCAAACATCGGAAGGGCGTCAGACTGAAGCCAACACGCAGATGCAGGATATGCTTGCAGAAAACATGCGTCTCAGGACCCAGTGGCCCACCAGGCAACACGAGGTGCGCATCTTTGGTCTTCGTCGTGTACTTGTCTTGACCCTCGTTTGTCTTCAGCTCTCATCCCTCCCAGCGTCGTCAAGGCAATAGGTGCCTTGCTTGATGCCGATAGGCAGTCCGACGATCATGTTGACCAGCTCCGACCAATTATAGAGGAGCTGGAAAGCGCGCGTCATGAGCTGTCCCGTCTGGAGTCTTATCAGTCCCATTTACAGGATCAACTTACCCTTGTTCGCCGGCAGCAGCTGGACGGACAGTTTGACGCGACCTCACTGCGCATGCAAGGCGACAACTTCGCGCGACGAATTGCCGAGCTTCAGATTTCATTTCAAGACCAGACCGAGAAGGTCCGGTCTTATCAAGACAAGTCAGACGCTTAAACGCTAGAGTCGGGTCGTCGTCAGGTGGCACTAGACCAGTGCCGCCAGAGTTTGATGAACTTGCTGCATCCGTGTTCGGCTGCTTCCTCCAGCATAGATTGGTCTGCGTCGGCAACCTTAGTCGCCTCGGAGCAAGACCAAGACCGCTTGAAACAGGACCAAGACCGGTTGAAGCAGGACCAAGACTGACGTCGCTCATTGGACGATATTCACCATCCCGAAATTATATTACAATCAAAGAAGCGCGCGGACGCGCCGAGTAGCTCGAGGGAGCGGGGCACTGCGCGCGGACCCGGAATCGGAGGGAAGCGTGCAGTGTTCCATAAGAGAGCTAAGACGCAGGCGCTTCTCATGGACTCGGACTCGGATATGGACGACATCTTCAACCCCTCGGAAAGTCGAGCGCCCTCGCGCCGTACTGCAAATTGCACCAAGCACACAGGGGTCTCTTCCGAGGAAGACTCCAGCGAAGGGTCTTGCGATTACGAGTTTATGGTCTCCATCCAGTCCAAGTCACGAACGAATTTACGTGAAAGTTTCATCCAAGTGGCGTCGACATTGGGGTCAGAACAGAAGACCGGTTTGCCAAGTGACGCCACACCAGTATCGACATCAGCGAAGCCGGCGCCTTCGGTTCTACCCGGGACATCAAATCTTCACAAGTACGCTCTACTGAAGAACATGGAAGTTGACACCAGCTCCCTTCCGCCGCGGACGTTTGAGATCACCTTGCCGTGGTCGTCGGGGCAAATCGGCTGTTTGCGCCGGTCTACCCTGACCAATCAGCTTCTGGCCCGGTCTTTCTCCCGCCCGGACCTCTGGCTCTTCCACCAGCCAAGAAAACCCCTGCCGCGTCTGCATGGAGGGCGTACTTGATTACGTCGGCGCAGATCTCCCGCCTATACGGCGATGAACCATGGAAAATTCTCGAACACCCCAAGATAGGACTTGTGTTCCAATTGACTCCGTGGTTCGGAACTTTGCTAGGCCGGGTGAAGAATTTCAACAAGATCCACGGCCAAGCAATTTGGGAAGCGTCCCACTACTTGGTGCTTCCCCCCGACCAGGTGCGACAAGATCCGGGCCTGGCGACGTTCCAGAGCAAGCGCAAGCGACGTCGAATTCGGGCGGGCGAGGCTTGGCAATCCCTGTGCCAATACATTTTGGATGGGATGCGAGCCCGAGAATGTGACGTCGACGTGTTCTTGTACCCGGTGTTCCTCCACATGCCGAGGCGTTGCGTTGAGAAAACCATACTGCTGGCCGACGACGGCATATGGTACCCCGGTCTTGATTGCGCTGAGCCGGTCGCGGACCTCAAGGATGCTTTGGTCCAGCTTGACCGGAAGGACCCCTGGCGTAACCAGTTTCAGGATCAAGTGGAAAATCATCCGTCGATGGTCATCGGCCGTATGTGGGGCGATAGCAAGTGAAGTCGCAGGTAGTCGACCAGATAACTCGCAATGCATGTCATCATTTTTTTTTCCTATGTCCGATCGTCAAATCAATTGAGCTAATTTACCACTCTCTCGATAGTTGCACCGAACACGTTATAGTAAACAGTTCCACCTCCATCACGAAAAATAGTCATCACATTCGTCATTCCGCTACTCCAATTCGTCACAGTTCATCACAATTTCACATCAACCCCGGACCTTCCACATCTTCACACCGGTCTCGACCGACCGATGCTAATGCATGTCTTGGTCTTGGTCTTCATGAGTCTGCATCACTGCGAAGCGATTACGACTGACTCGTTCTCGTTCGAACTCTCGTAGAAGATCCCCACAATTCAAGTCGAGCTCGTCAACCCAAGTTGATTCATCATGGTCCTTCCATCGGACCAGGTACTCTCGGTGAGTCCGACCGAACCTGGTCTTCTTGGTCGACCGAACATCTAAGACCTCCTCCACTTCAAACTCGTCTTCCTCTAATGGTCGTTCCCAACTTTCCTCCGGTAGTAACGCTTCATCGAAATCAAATATTCTTTCTTCGTCTACCAGACAGGGAGTTTTGGGTCGATCAGGAAATTCTCGGACCAGCTTCAACTTGTACACATGAACGATCGGGAAGACCTTGTAATCTGTACCAGTTGTTACTAGGCGGGCAGCGTGCTCACAGATCAGCTCGGCAACACGTAAAGGGCCGTGCCACATGTGATCCAGCTTCTTCGCATAGCCCTCTTTCACTCGGTCTAGGTATAGCCATACCCTCGCCCCTGGTTCTATACCGTGCGGTCGGACCTGGTCATTGGTCCGGTCTGCCCGGTCTTGTGTGGCCTGACGCAGCTTTTCGTTGACGACTTCTTTTGCATGCTGGTAGTGTTTCTGGACCTGCATGCGCCAGCGTCGAGCATCGCGATCGCGGGTCCGGGTGCAACCGATATGTATCGCAGCTTCCAATGTCGACCGAGGGTCCCATCCATATGCCAGATAAAAAGGCGTTTCTCCTCGGACCCGATCGGTCGATGAGTTGAGTGCAAACACCAGCCTTTCTGCATACTCGTCCCAATCTCGCTGGTCTGGGTCAGCAACGTACATCTTGATCGCCCTCGTTATGGTCTGCACCATGCGTTCCGCCGATCCATTTGCTTGCGGACGATATGCCATCGTCGCACTCTGTTTCTGGCCCAGAATGTTATTGAACGACCGGAAACCTCGGCCATAAAACCGGGTTCCCGATCGTGCCTGATGACCTCGCTGGCGCCAAATCTTCGGAACACACATTCTTCGTAGCTCTGGGCGATCTGCTCCACAGACCGAGATGCACTTGCCTTCGAGATAACTAGACCGGTGAACAGGTTTACCCAGATCAGCAGCTCAGTGTTGCCGCGCGTCGATCTAGGCAGTGACGGTATGTGGTCCATCGCTATGACCTGGAAAGGGTAGGTAGCTTCGATATTTCCTGGCGATCGCCCCTTGATTACCGGTCTACCCTTTCCGGTCTCGCAATCCGTGCAACAGCCCACATATTTCTGCACACTGCGGAAAAGACCTCTCCAGTTGGAAGTGGTACCTGATCTTGTGATAGGTCCTGCCTATGCCCTGACGTCCCCCTTTTAGACTCACGTGATAGTGACGAAGGACATCCGGCTGCAGCGATTCGGGGATCACTAATTTCGCCAGTCGGTCCCGGTCTGCACTGTATCGGTCGGCATCGCGGCAGTAATACAATAATCCATTATCATTCACTTCGTATCTATCCGCGATCTTGATGCACTCTTTCGCTTGATCGTTCGTCAACTTGGACAGTTCACCACGCAGGTAGGTCTTCCGTTTCATAATCCATTCTTCTTCGTCCTGCGCCTTGAGTATCCGTTCCATCCTTAACTGTTGCACTGCATATTCGTTCAAACTTTCCTTCGGGAACGGTCGGCGAGACTTTTGAGCTTTCGATCTAGTCGCGACCATCACATGCACCGTGAATGGGGCGTTATTGGGTCCGATCACCTCTGGGAGCCTGTTTAATATTATATTCACCAATTCATCCAGAACGGCCTTCTCGGTGATCGTATCGCCGGTCTGGTCTTGCATGGCCTTGGTCGCGAGGTAGTCGGCGCTTCTGTTCCAGTCCCGTTTCACGTGCAATAGCTCGTGGTTGGGGTGGTCCTTCAATGCCTTCATTACTCGATCATTTAGCGTCCTTAGTCGTGGAGCCTTGCGGTCGATCTCTCCGGTGATCTGCCTGATCACTAGGTTGTAGTCACCACATATGATGACTCGCCCCTTCTCTTGCGACGACAGCAGGTCCAGACATAGAAGTAGACCTCGGTACTCCGCCTCGTTAACCGTAATATCCGGCGTGAAATCGGCAGCGGCTGCAACTATAGACCATTGTGGCAACTTCCACAATATGGAACTATAGGCGCCTACCTTCTTCTTCACGCTTGCCGATCCGTCAAAACTTAAGACTAAGAGCTCTTCATCATGGTCGACGGTCGGTGGCGGTCTCGAAACTGACTGCCAAGGTTGCTTCCTCGGGGCAATCGCTATCAATGCCTCGTTCACTTCAGACCGAGGGGTGATACTGGCAGCTAATGTGCCCAATATCTCTTCCTCGTCCCTGGTGCACTTAACGACCTCGAGGGTCCACTGCGACAAGACCGCCGACCATCTGCCTAGACGTCCGTCCATCCCATTGGCTGATAATAGCCAGGCCAAAGTAGACCGCCTTGACAGGACCTTTATAGCTCGGCCGACCAGCAGGTTATAACACACATCCAGAATTCGTAGCAACGCCAGAACTTCTTTCTCGACAATTCCATAGTTCACTTCATTTGGTTTTAGCATCCGGCTCGTAAACGTGACTGGATGATACACACCATCGTGATATTGCACTAAAGTGGCCAAGATAGACCACTTAATGGAATATACAATAATGGTCGGCACGTTTTCGGGAGCGAAATGCTTGAGAACCGGTGCCGTCGCCATCTTAACCTTCAACATACCAAAGGAAAACTGGGCACGCTTCATATGATCTTCGGCCTCCACTTGTGGACAAACTGCAGCAAGACCAGGGTCGACGCCCTCCTGTAAAGTTGCCCGATCTCCTTCGCGCAACATATGATAGTCAACTTCCCGGAGCTCGTACAGAACAGCCGCGTAGATAGCAAAGTCTTCAATGAATCGGCTATAATAATTCAAGCTTCACAGGAAGGACTGCATTGCCTTCAGCGATCTGGGGAACGGGAGGTTACTCAGCGAATCCAGGTCCTTGGGATTAGCCTCTAGACCATTGTTCGAGACCATATGGCCTAAATAGGCGACCTTGGACATACCCCAAAAACTTTTCACGGCACTGATAGACAGGTTCCAGCGGTCGCATGTCTCCAACAATCGTTCAACCTTCTCGCACAGATCGTTCCATGACGAGGCAGGTATCAGAATGTCGTCGACGTACGACCGCCTCCCTAGAACGGACGGTCCTCTTTCCCGATCGGGTTCACCCTCTCTAAACACATCATAATTTTCAACAGGGTCCCGATCGGTCTTGATCTTGAAGTGTCCGTACAATGCGTTGTCTATCAGCCTTTGATAGATCTGGGGCGCGCTCTTCAGACCGAACGGCATACGATTCCACTCGAAAAGACCAAACGGCGTCACAAATGCGGAAATCTCACGGGCTCGATCAGTCATCGAGACCACCAAAATCCGCTTGCCATGTCTAGCGAACAATACCACAAGGTCTTGTCGAGGTCTTCCAACAGATCATTAATCAGCGGCATAGGGTACACCATAAGTTTAGTCAACCGATTTACCAGCCGATAGTCGATGCACATTCTAATGTCAACGCCGTTCTTCTTGATAACAATTACGATCGGCGAGGCCCATGGCGAGGTCGACGGTCTAATAATCTTGGTTACCAACAGTCCTTTAATGAGATCAGAAAGCTTTTTACGGTACTGTGGCGCCACGCGTCGACATCGCTGGGCAATCGGCTTGGCATCTCCCACGTTAATATCGCAAATCGCACCACGGGCCGCAGGTGGCAAGGCGTTGCCCTTTCCGATCAGCAGATGTCTTTTCTTCCATATGATATTCTTCAACTGCTCGATCTGGTCTGGATTGTTAAGGTCTTGATCACCCACTTGTAAATCATCCCTTGTAACTTCGGGCATTCGGCATACACTTCAGGGGGGACTGCCATTTGGCTTTCCAGCTCCTGAATGTACTGTTCCCCGCTTTCATGTATACAGACTTGTTCATCTTCTGGTGCGATATCACCTAGACCATCTGGACCGGCTGAACGCCCCTGGTCTTGATCGACGGGCTGTCCTTCACTGATGTCTGTCTGATTAGGAACACCGTCATGGTCTGACCTAACAATTTCATGTTCCTCTTCTTCCGTTTCTTTCTCCGCTGTCGACTGGTCTTGTGCTGACACCACGTCGACTAACCTTGGCTCGTCTACTTGATGGTCCACCGTTCCTGGTGACTGCGGCGCCTTTCTTCGGACCAACATCTTTTTTGGGGTGACATAACTTGGTCTTTCCACTAAAGGTGAGGTATCCTCTTCCACCGACCCATCATCGCTGATAAGATCGGTGGTCGATTGGTACGCCAGGTTTTGCCATTAGACATACCGCCTCGATCCAATCGAGTCGAACCCCATCTTCCTTGGTACCTTCCCTTCTGCTAACCACATACCGACAATAGTGTTATTGTCCAGTGTCAGCGGCTTGTCACCGATATTGGTAACACGGACAATATCACGTCGACCAGCACTCTTTACGAAGGTCGGCACCCACCGATCGCCCCTCGTCAACCATAACTTCCTCGAACGAAAACCTTTCTCGACCAGGGTATCGGCAGACCGACCGACTAAGATAGTGAGGTCTTGGTCCCACCGAACCAGATCGGTATACGAACCATTCAGAGGTCTTCGACCAGCCATCTGGACCTGGAACTCATCCGGGAGTGTAAGCACTCCATGTGACAGGTCTAGGCGAATACCAGCTGGGACCATTAAATCCATACGTAGTAAAGCGTCCTGACCAGCCAACTTGCCAACCCAAGCGCTGAAAAAGTAGACCAGCGATCCCGACAGAGTAATTTTCACACGCGTTCTTCCTTCGGTCATATAAGAGTTTTCACCGATCCCGACGCATTCTTGTCTCTGGGTATCGTCTATACGACATCCGACCTTACGAGCAAAGGCGGAGTCGATTATCGATACTTCAGCTCCAGAGTCGAACAACATCGTCGCTTTCTGGTTATTAATCTTGCCACAGGCTTTCGCCTGCTTGAACCATTTATCAGGCGCGTGATACTTCCAGTATCCGCGAGATTCTCCAGGAAGCAAGTCCAACTGCATAACCACCTTGGTCCGGGAATAATCATCGGTCTTCAGACTGTAGACCGGATGGTCTCGGTCGACGAAATTTGGAATAGAACGTGTATTGTAGGTCTTATCCTCCTTGCCGACATATGCATAGATGTGAACCGTAGAACGCTCGGCTCGATAGATTCCAACCTGGCGAGCGTTCTAGTTTAACATCTTTTCCGCGTCCGGCGGCAGCATCCCCGCGTGCTTGTCCGGTAAGTACCACTTGCATATAATGTTAAAAAATTCTTCAATCTTGCAGTGTACGGCCTCGTGGATCTCTCCGCATGACTTGCACACGAAAAGGCAGTGGTCAGTTGGGTGGCGGCGTCTCTCGCACTTCTTGCACACCATCTTCTTCCAGCAGTTTGGACCATCATGTTTGCTCGACCCACAGTGGGAGCACTTCTGACGAGGTCGGTCCGGATCGGACTAGCTTCCGTTCCTTCCCTTCCGGTCTACCTGGTCGTACTTCGACTTGGTCTTCGGGGCAGGTCCTGCAACATAGACGTAACGATACTGGTCTTCATCCGATGACTCCTGGATGGATTGACTTCCACTTTCCCCTTCCGATCCCGTGCTGTCTTAGGCTACGATCGCCTTGACCGCTCGGGTCGGTTTGGTCCAGGGTCTCTTGACCGGATCGGTCTGGATCTGGGTCTTGGATCGGTAGCGACCTGATCCACCAGCACTCTTCGCCCTCATGCTACGCGACCGCTGTAGCGTCCGTAGAGTCTGTTCAACTTCACCCGCGTCCCTAAGACGCAGCAGAGTAAGCTGGTCCGCCAGTTCTTGATCGTCCAGGGTACTAATGTAGTGACCCACATGTTCCAGAGCAGCACCGTTCGGCGGGTTATTCTCTTTAATTGTTATGCCGGCACGAAGTGCAGCCACGTTCAACCGATGCAAATACTCGATCGGTGTCTCGTCGCTCCGCTTCTGCATATGGTGATACTTGCGGGCACTCGAAAATCCGGAGTTACAATATTGACCTTCAAACTCTGCACATAGCTGGTCCCAGTCAGACCGGACATCCCGACCTAACTGTTGGATCCAGTTGGCAGCCGGTCCTTTCAACAAATCCCGGAAGATCAGACACTTTTCACTTTTCGGGGTCTGGTCTCGCAGGAACGCAGACTTGACCCGACCGAACCAAGACCGGGCCTGGTCTTCATCAGCGTCCTTGCCAGTGAAGTCCTTGACGTCGGTCGTCGCGGCCATACAAATGCGCGGAATCGCAGCAGATCCAAAGTCGTAAGCAATAGTGGAGGCTAGGTTATCCTTGCTTGGCTTGCCAGCGCCCGTACCGTCTGACCCACAGTGGTCGTCAAGACCGCCGACCGACTCCATGTCACAGTCACTTGTCTTGCTTGGTCTACGCGGTCTGTCCGGTTGCGGCTTGCGCTTCCTTTTGCCGACTTGCTTATCACTTCGAGTGGGCTTGTCCACAGATGTTACCTATTCCATATCCACGTCTCGGCAAACATTGGCAGTTTGCTGGGTAGACCGGTCTTGGACATATGGGCGCAGAGGTGGTCTAACCCGGTCTTTCATGAAACGCTCCATCATCGTCTCAAACATGGCTTGGACGTTATCTGGAGTCATGGGCAACGTGTTGATACCCTCCTTTTGCGGAACTGAGGCCTGTGGGGGATTTTGGAGCCCCGACTGGCAAGCAGCCCTTTGCTGCCGCATGTACCTTTTTTTGTTCAGGCTGGGCATGGTCCACCCCCATGGTCATCCGCTCGACACCGGTCTCCAACTCTGATGAGCTGTTAGAGGCCGGTGGAGACTGATAAACCGATTCGTCATCAGAACCAATGTCGACAAGCGCTGTGGAGGCTTCAGCGACCTTCACTGCTGCGGTGGGAGTTGGGCGGCGAACCGCCCCCACCAGTGGGACCAAATGGTCGTGGAAGGTCGACATCGACGATTTCAGCCTCCAAATCTCAAATTCAAATAGTTTTTGGACATCGGCGGGGTTCTGCATTTTTATGTCAAACTCCGCCAACATCGCCACCAAGTTCTTCACCAACAGTAATGGGCGATCACTCTGGATCGGCTCGGTAGTGGGACCGAGAAGATGGTCGGGATCTGGAGGTTCAACACCCGAAAGACCCCGTCAAAGCGAAAAAATCGTTTCAGCTCAAAAATGTAATACATCTTTTTTAGGTCTTCTTCAGTGATGCCTCCATCTCCGACCTGCGACTTTTCTTCGAGGTCGTCTTCGTCGGCCGGCATTCCCAACCCTTTCTTGGGAATCTTGGGGACCTTGGGGACCTTGGGGAGGTTGGTCTGATCGTTCTTATCAGCCTCCAAGTATTTTTCGTCTTTTGATTTTCCATCAACTTTTTTATGCACATACATAGGATCAGGACCAAGGTCCTGATCCTTTCCGGGACTATAGCAGGACTTTCTATAGTCCCGATCGGCTCCGGTTGGAGACTTTTGGGGAGGAAAAAAATTATTAATCCCGATCTGGTCCTCCACAAGGCCAGACCGGACATCGCCATCTTTATCGAGAACGAAGACGTAAGGTGATAGCCTTTCCTTACGCCCTCTCCAGAACGATTCCAAATTCAAATCTTCAAATTCAATCTTTGATGACACCTCGCGGTGATATCCACGATCACCAAGTGATCCGGCACGCGCACCATTATGGTGGAGTCAAGTTCGAAATCGAATACATTTGTATCGACAACCTGACCACCACCATCGTTCCCAGCCTTCCAACTTACGGGGGGGGGGTACCCCGCGTACCTCCATTCGAAATCTGGTCCGATCGTCCGCTGCTGGCAGACGACCGGTCATCATCCAAAGACACTTGGTCCGATTCACTTAAGTTCATCTCACCTTGTGTACCCGATGGAATGGGCTAGTTACACACTCGGTGGATCGGGATCGCAGATCGATCTGATTTGGTCTTGAATATGAGACCGTGCTGGCTAGGTGTACCTAGGGCGGAACTCTTCACCCCAGGTACGTACAGACCAGAAACACTTCCAAAAGATAAATTCCAATAGTTCGATCGTCCAAACGATCTAGACCTGAACAATACGAAAAATAGAGGGTAGACCAATCAACCGGTCTAGCCCCTGACCAATATGAGAGAAGACCAATACCGGTCTAAACTCCAACCAATGTTACAATGAGCCAATATGTCCACGTGAAGACCCAATATTCCCGTGAAACTCCACAAACGATATCTCCACGTAAAGCCCAATCCAGTGAATAGCACGCTCCAAACGTACTTGACTTAAAGTGTCGAGATCGCCAAATCGTACTCCCGTCGAGGGACTTCCGGTGGCCAAAGTGCGCTTGCGGCGCGTCCAGACCGGGTATAATATGCAAGAGGGGATAACTCAACCCTCTTCCCCCAAACACTCCGCGGCGAGCGGAGGCGACTAGTGTACGTGAAAAGAATAACGACGACCCCTTGCTGCGGTGTAGACCAAGACCAGAAGAGGTTTTTGTCACTTATTCCTAGACCGAAAACCTTTACTGGGAAAATACGTAACCAAAAGACTCTTACTTGGAAAAATCGCAACTAACCAATAATACTACCTCCCTATGGTCTCTAATGTACCCACACAAAATTATGTAAAATACCCAATGTCAGGTGACTCACCCAAGACCTGCGTTCTTGATACTCCTTGAATCTGATAGGCTAAAAAGCCCCCTTGTTTAGACCAATCGGAAACTCGACCAACTGCCTTGACCAAAAGTGACCAAATTTGTGGTAAACTTCACCACAATGGTCTCACCATGACCGGTTCGGACTCTTCCTGTTAGTGAACAACTTAATCGCTTGCGCAGGCGTAATTTGTATGTTAAAGACGGATAGCATCGTATCAGAGGGCAGGTGTTCACACCACCATGCATCGACCTGTCGATTGTAGAACGATCCAGATGGGCCAGCGATATATTGACCCAGTAGATCTATTTTCACATCTTCCTGCCATTGGAAACCACAAGCCGCTTTTCCTGGCTTATATGCCTCAAACAATTCCCGTCCTCAAGCCTGAAATCCGAACGAAGACCCTTGTATGTATCTGTTCCATCAAAGGCCTTATCTGTAGTCTTTTCTCTTTGGCCTACGGAGCTCTCACCATACCATAGACTTGCACAGGCATGTTTGGCTGATATGCATTTCCGTTTTGCTGTTGATTTATATGTGGGCGGCGCTCCTGCCCACTATATATTTTCCCCTCAAAAATGCATCTTTTCCGGCAAGACAAATCTCTTCGAAACTTTGTCCTCCTTATGATCCGGTCAAGAAAGGTCTTTATTCTTCCGCGCTGTCAATCATCTTCGCTGATTGACAGCGCGGAATCCAACTTTGGAGCGTGAACAGCAGCTCTAGATCGAGATATTTCCCCCTGAGAGCCTTCGATTTTATCTAGTCTATCCATAACCGATACGAGTATCTGCATCATTCCCGACTCTTGACTGTTCGGTTGGGCCCTTGTTTTCCCTTCTAGGTCGCCATGGTCATTCTTTGGGCTCATAATCTGTTCAATTTTGTCTCTTTCAGACATCGTGCGAGAGTCGTGCGTGCTTCCAGCTATATACAATAGCGTAATAGGCGATCAGTTCTCAACAAAATAGACTCCAATAACAAAAAACAAACTTAACGTTAATTAATAAAGGTTATCTCCACAAATTCAACTTAGCACAACGTAATGGTAACCATAAAAACCCAGAGAAAACGAAACGAGAAATCCAATCCACTGTAATAAGCGCGACCTTTCTCGAAGCGAGACAATCCACACGAAAAGATAACTTGCCAAATCAAGTGAAAAAATAGAAGTGATTAAAAAGATTGAATCTTAGAAAACTTAATCTAACTAAATGCATACATGAATTTGATTATTTGTAACGGGGTTACATTTGATTACGTTGGTGTACGTACGTACACAACGGTTAAGGTCAAGTATTGACCAGTCCGAAAGGTTCGGACCTATTGGTTGTTTTAACCAATCAGTTCGGATCCGTTTGTGAAGGCGTGGCAGCCTGCCACGTGTTGGTACACAGGTGGTGTACACTACATTTTGGCTAGGTACGAATTAAGTAAGTTCTACCTAGTATTGCATATAGTTTATATTAGTTTATTAAGTTAGGCTAATTTTATATTAAATAAATAAATCAGTTTAAAAATACACTGAATCCTGCTAGGCGAACGACGCGGAATGGTCGCGTGTGCAGTGCGTGTAGAAGCAGGGAATTCTCGGTATAAGGCGTTAGTATTTACTAACCGTAAACTCAGGGAATCTTGGCCCCGAGTGAGAGAGAAATCTCCCACTAAGCCATTATATAAAGGCGTATCGGCTAAGTAGCGGCGTGTCGCCGCTTTAGGAAAAGTCTTCCTCTGTGCGCTAGCCGCACCGTGCGTGCACGCACCTGCTACATCTGGTAGCACTCGTAGTCAATCCAAACCCTGTGTTGGTAGACGGTATCCTCTGCAAAGGATAAACCAGGACGATTGGGGTAAGCTAACCCCCGTCCAACAAGAAGCCTTTAAGAAGCTGGTACCCATATTGGGTCCGGATGGCATGCGCCATCTAGTGGAGCAGGGTTTTGAGACCGTTCGTGAGAGGTTGAACGCCCTCATCGCCCATGAGGCGATTTTGCGCGGAAGTCATCCTGCGTCTACGGGGTTGCGCCCTCCGTTATCCTTTAATATAAAGTAATTCACCGGTGAAAAAGGTGATAACCTTTACGTGTAGCTTCGCGAGGTCGAAACGGCCTTCGCCACAGCGAATATTATCGAGGATCACTTGCAAGTGGGACTTTCACTAACCCATCTTACGGGTAAAGCCCGTACATGGGCGTTTACGTGTACGGGTTCGTTCACGGAAGTGTTCCCGGACTGGGAAGTCCTTAAGAGAAAGCTTATGGACATGTACGCTACGCCTGATCTGGTTTTCCAGAATCAGATTGCGTTCTGAGGTGCCGTCAGGGCACTAGGGACTTGGAGACATACGTCCAAGAACTAAAGACCCTGTTGGCAGGGATGTACGCGAAATCGTATTCGGACGATGTGTCCATTCCCGTGTTCATGGGATGTCTAAAAGAAGTTCCAGCAGGTTCGAAGCTCTTCCGATGCCGACCCCAATCCCTGGGGGGGGCGTTTAAGATGGCGTTTAACGCCGAAAGGAACTTTCGTTCCTCTAAGGTGGGTCCCGAACCCATGGACCTGAGTCAGTCCAAGCGGAGGAGAAACCTCCCGCTAAGAGTCACTCTGACTCTTTCTCGCATAGCTTCGAATCGGAGCTCCTTGCAATGTTGCAGCGGCATGGGCCGCTAAGGTTCTTCCTGTGTGGAAGTGCGGATCATCTGCGAAACAGATGTCCGCGAAACCCCCAGCGAGACACTCGCTTTAAGGGGCAGAGGGTAGGTAAGAAGCCCTCGCCCAAGCCGTCGGTAAACGACGGCTCCCAGTAGGTGCGGGGCGCCTTACTGGGGGATCCCTCAGTGCTGTTAATCCCCAGGGTAGGGGACGACAGCACAAAGCCCCGAGGGAAACGGTGCTTTCTAGCACCGAGTTGGTGTACCATCCAGCTTTGCTGGTCGTCCTTGCGGACGTGAAAGGCTTTGATAAGCCTTGGAGAGTCTTGATAGACTCGGGGGAGTCTGGCAATTATGTCAGACGGGATTCTGTGGAGAAGAGACGGATGTATGCCGAGGCCCTAGAGGCACGTTCTCGTGACGTTGTCACAGTCCGTCTAGTGACGGACGTACATGTTTCTGTACCCAAGGTCTCAATTGACCTTAAGCTGACGTTTGTAGACTTCGATATCTCAGAACGTTGCCTAGTCCTCGATTTGGACTCGATGTATGACCTCATTCTGGGCATGAAGTGGCTGGAACGCCACGAGCCATGGATGGACTGGAAGTCTTATTCCATTGGCTAAACGCACCTGCGTTCGGGTGAAGCATTGGCGAGTCATGAACCCACATTTTCTCGATCGCAGAAGCGATTCTGGAGAGAGATGCCAGAGATTGGGATGTCTGAGATGATCAGTCCCAATGAGGTCAAGGAAGTTTTCCTTGACGAGGGGGATTCGGCGGTTAATCTCCACGCCATTATAGGCGAGACTGGTGAGTCGCCAATGGTAGAGATGTATTCCTCTGAGGATAAGCGCGAGGCGCTTCCTAGAGAAGAGACACGAGGTTTGTCTCTTCTGCAGGGCGGGGTTCCCGACCACGCCGTGTAAGGCGAGAAAGTTGCGACTGCAGTGGTAGGGGTAGAGACTCCTGTGGTTAAGCGCGAGGCGCTTCCAAGCGAAGAGACCCGTAGTTCGTCTCTTTCGCACGTCGGAATTGATTCCGACCACGCATTATTAGGTGAGACCGGCGAGTCACCGGTGGAAGAGGTAACGACCTCTGTGGATAGGCGCGATGTGCTTCCAATAGATGGTGCAATTGACTCCCCCATCTGGGTCCCGGGAAGAGTACCGAGGTCAGTAGTCATCAGTCGTATCGTATGCTGAATAGCATAACAGGTGTTGTCACGGAAGGCGTAAGCCTGGAACGGTTGCCTGGGGTAGGAGAATTGTTGTCGTTGGAGGAGATGTCCTTCAACGAGTTTGAGACTGCTGTAAAAGCCGATGAACTCGACGAGATTGTCGTGTTGCGTCCGGAAGAGGAGCTGAACTCCTAATCCACGATGGACGAGTCAGTTTTGGTGCAGACCAACACAGGCATTGAATGCCCGAAGCGGCCTCAAGATCCCTGCGGATCCTGAGGACCCTTACCATTCCTTACTTAAGGAATTCGGAGATGTCATTAGTGACAACCCGCAGATGGGGTTACCACCGGATCGGGGAGTCCGACATGAAATTGATTTGGTTCCGGGAACCAAATACTGCGTCACTAGGCAGTGGACTCTCCCAAAGGAGCAATTTGACTTCATCGACGCATCCTTCAAGGGGAAAGAAGAGGCAGGGATGGTAAGGGAGAGCAAGACTCCCCACTCATCTCCCACTTTTTGTGTTCGTAAACCGAACGGAAAGTGGCGCATTGTGCATGAGTACAATAAGCTAAATGCAGCTACTGTACCAATGCAGACTCCGATTCCTAGGAAGGATGTCCTCCAGAACAATAAGGCAGGCTGTACTGTTTACAGCGCCTTAGATCTGGTGGACGGGTACTATCAGGTGCTCATGCGAGCATCCGATATTCCGCTTACAGCGGTCAGCACGCCTAGTGGAATGCTGTGGGAGTGGCTTGTTATGACACAGGGGCTTTCAAATGCACCAGTGACTTTTAATCGCTTGGTGACTCAACTCTTCATCCCCCATAAAAAGTACGCTCATACGTACTTCGACGGTATATTTGTTCATAGTCGCGCTGAAGGCGACTCGTCTGATGTTCAGACGCATCTGGTACACCTTCGAGCGGTGCTCGAATGTATGCGGGAGCATATATTATATGCAAACGCATCCAAATGTATTTTTGGTGCTGAGGAAATCCCTTTCCTCGGATGCTTCATCGGTAAGAATGGAGTGCGGGCGGATCCCGCGAAGTTGAAAGCCATTGTGGAGTGGCCTTCGCCTGTAAATCTTCGAGATTTACGGAATTGGCTTGGATTAGCCATTTATCTCCACATATACAGCGAGAACTACGCTGAAATGGCGAAGCCATTGACAGACCTTCTTAAGAAGGACGTTGATTGGTGTGGGGAAACCAAACACCAAAACGCTTTTGAAGCGGTTAAGGGGAGCTTGTTAAAATCCACCGTTCTTGCCCCCCAGACTCTGGGAAACCTTTTAGCGTCGTCTGCGACGCCTCCGATTTCGCAATCGGATGTGCTTTGTTACAAGAAGACGACGCGGGACGGGAACGCGTGGTTGCGTTGGAGTCGAGGCAGCTTAAAGCTGCAGAACGGAATTATCCCGTTCATTATAAGGAGCTACTTGCTATGAAGTATGCCCTTGTCAAATTTAGGGTTCAACCACTCTGTTCAAAGCCGTTCGTGGTTTATACTGACCACGCGTCCTTACGGACAGCAACGAAGTCGCCTCATCTCTCCCAACGGATGGCCCGTTGGATCTCCTTCTTTGCGGAGTATAACTTTGAGGTAAAGTATAAACCTGGCAAACAGAATGTGCTTGCAGAAGCGTTGTCGCGTCGTCCCGATTACGAGCTCGCTCACGCGACATTCTTCACCTCGTCTGTGGTCGATCTCATACGCCAGGCGTATGAGAAATACCCACAATGTACGGCGCTTATCAGTGCATTGGGTGACAAGGGACTTGGCCCATCTGATCCTACCCTGTCAAGGCGAGCTAGAGCTCGGTTACACCGTTACAGATACTGTGACGGTTTGCTTTATTATAACACGAGCGCGGAGGACACTCCGCGGGTGGTAGTTCCTCATGATGAGGAACTAAAATACAGAGTCCTCTTTGAGGCACATGACGCCCCTACCGGGGGTCATTTAGGTCGGGATAAGACCTACAGCGCTTTAAGCGCTTTGTATTGGTGGCCCAACATGTATAAGTGGGTCGGTGCGTATATACGCACCTGTGAGACGTGTCAGAGGTTAAGCCCTCTGCAAGTTCAGCTGCGCCTTTGGCGAGCTTATCGGTTCCAACGGAGTGTTGGAAATCCATTAGCATGGATTTTATCTTCGGTTTTCCGAAGTATAAGGCCGGCAACACCGGCATTTTGGTATTTGAAGACCGTTTGAGCAAGATGGCTCACCTGGCGGCGGTGCAAGAGTCCATTGATGGACAAGGAACAGCGAAAGTGTTCCTAGACCGTGTCTTTCGACAACATGATCTACCTAATTCCCTTATATCGGATAGGGATCCCCGTTTTACGGGACAGTTTTGGGGGGCGTTGTTTAAGGTGCTGGGCACCAAGCTCCTCATCTCCACTGCGGATCATCCGCAGACGGACGGTCAAACGTAACGCGTTAATCGCGTTGTAGAGGATATTCTCTGGAGTTTATGTCTGGATTCTCCAAAGCGTAGTAGTGAGATGCTTCCGATGGCCGAATTTGATATAAACAATTCGGTCCAGGCATATAATGGGTTTACCCCGTTTTACGTGAACGGATTAGTGAATCCGAGGGTTCCGTTGACGCCACGTGTGTGTGGCCCAGGGCTTGAGGGGGAGGATACCCTGATGTCAGCCCTGTATCTGTGCGAAAGCACGTCGATAAGTTCTTATCGACGCGCCTTAGTGTCTTACGACACGTCTCCGATGCCATGGCGGAATGCCAGGACAAGCAGAAGGAGCAGGCCGACCGCAAGGGGCGGCGTACGAAAAGGTGTACAAAGTAGGAGAAAGTGTTTTATTAAACGCTAAGAATCTTCCTACACATTCAGTTTCCAACGTGTTGCGGCATAAACTTCGCCCCAGGTTTATGGGGACTTTTAAGGTACTAACCCGAAAGGGCTTGTCGTATACCTTGTACATCGCGAAGGCGATGCGTACGCATCCAACCTTCTATGTGGGTATGATTAAGCCATACCAGAACCCGGAGGCGGGTCCCCTCGTGGAGGAGGCTGAACAGGCGGATAGCCGTAAGGCACGGCAGGGCGGAGTAAAAAACGTCAGGGTCGAAATGCGACCACGAAGCTCCGCAAGGGAAGCTTCAACTCGTCCCTCAAAACGGCGAAAGACGTCAAGGCTCTGAGAGTTAATCCGCTTCTCGATGCGGTCAATCGCACCAGCCTCATCGTGGAAAACCATCCTGTACTTCCTCGATACGACGGCTGTGTCGATCACAGCGCGCGTGAACCTCACGTCGCAATCTCGCGACCTCCTCCTCCAATTCTCGATTCGGATGGGATTCCACATTTCCATGTGGAGCGTCTGATGGCGCAACGCCATCACCGGGGTGAAACCCAGTATCTAGTGAAGTGGAATAGTTATCCACACTCGCAGAGTTCGTGGGAGTCGGAGACTCCCCTGCGGCAGGATTGCCGAGACGTCGTTGACGCTTTCGAGCGGGAGAATACCGTTGCGAGTCGGCGACCAAAGGGGAGGGGGCAGCCCCTTCACTCCCAGTAGCTGGGAGTTCGCCGGAGGCAGATGCAGAGCTTTCATTGCTCTCCTGCACCACATCGAGGGCACAGGCGCTAGCATAGCGCGTGCGATAAGGGGCACGTAATTTCCCCATCGCTTTGGCTCTGGAAAACGCCAAGCACAATGCCCTCTCTATCCGAACTTTACGTTCGGAAGAGCTGTTGTACAGCTCGTTAATGTCAGGGAGACGCTCCTCCCCTTCCGCCCAAGCGCGGAACTTCCGCTCTGCCTCCTCGGCATCTCCTCCTTGTAGGAGAACGAAGTGAACCTCGCGGTGGATCTCATCAACGGCACCCTGTGCCTGTTTCCCGAGGCGCGCTTGGTACGAGGTGGCAGTGAACTGCTTCTGCGCGAGCAGTCTTTCCCGGAATCGTTTCCGGCATGGAATTTGATGCGGCTGTACATCCGCAGGGACAGGGGTATGTAAGGCTAAACCCTTCTTTACATCGTTCTTAACCCATTTTTGGAGGTCACGAGGACCCTCAAAGCGATATTCCGCCTGTGAAGGGCGTTTAGGGGCGCGTAATGCAGCCTCTCGTGCCTGTGCGGCAAGTTGAGATTCCAGAGCCGCGTCCAGCTCATTGGTGATGGTCGCCTTCGGCGATCCGGATTCGCTATCCGAAGTTGGTAATGGGAGCGCGCGATTTAGCGCATTTTCCCTACGTGTGGGGAAATGATTAGGCTGCCGACATCGCTGCTCGGCGTTGTCAGAGCGGTCATCCTTAGGGGAACTATCCCCAAGGGCCCCCTCCTCTGATATATCGTCTACCGAGTAGAGGACCTCCTCTTCTCGGAGAGAATCATCAGCACCACTAAAGGTGCTCATTAAAGGCCAGAGTTCTGGCAGTTGGTATCCCCAACTATAATTAATTATTGAGTGGCAATATTCTTGATGGGGGAGGATATAACGGGGTTACATTTGGTTACGTTGGTGTACGTACGTACACAACGGTTAAGGTCTAGTATTGACCAGTCCGAAAGGTTCGGACTTATTGTTTGTTTTAACCAATCAGAGAGGGAGCCCTTGGTGAAGGCGTGGCAGCCTGCCACGTGTTGGTACACATGTGGTGTACACTACATTTTGGCTAGGTACGAATTAAGTAAGTTCTACCTAGTATTTCATATAGTTTATATTAGTTTATTAAGTTAGGTTAATTTTATATAAAATAAATAAATCAGTTTACAAATACAATGAATCCTGCTAGGCGCACGACACGGAAGGTCGCGCGTGCAGTGAGTGTAGAATCAGGGGAACACCTCCCCTAGCTACTCCCTACTTAGGGAAGCCTTGGTATAAGGCGTTAGTGTTTACTAACCGTAAACTCAGGAAATCTTGACCCCGAGTGAGAGAGCAATCTCCCACTAAGCCCTTATATAAGGGCGTATCGGCTAAGTAGCGGCGTATATCCGCTAAAAGAAAGTCTTCCTCTGTGCTCTAGCCGCACTGTGCGTTTACGCAACGGCTACAGTATTACCCAATTACGTTTGGGTAATACTCAATCTCCGTTTTCTAAAAAGACGCTTAACCCAAAGTGTGCGACGTCCTCGTGAGCTTGACCGTCGAGCACTTTTAACAGAATTGTTCCCCGTGGACGGAAGCGCTGTCTACAAGGACAACGTTCTTCAAATAAGGAGTGGATACACATAGATCGAGGACAAATGCTTCGACCAGGGGTGCCTTCGTTGAGTGGAAACAGTCAACCGCGATTGTGATGATGGCGTTGAGATTATTACCGCGGCTGATGTCACGCACTAGAACGGAACCAGATCCATGCGACCTCAACCGATCTTGCGCACAGAAGAGGTTATCATCCATCAGCTTACCATGTATTTTTCCGGTCGTTTCCCTGCAGATACACTCGCACCATTCAATTTTCACGCTCCGAATTCATCCCAGCGCATCGAGCACGTACTTAACCGTTTGGTCTCGAATGTTTACTTGAAACTTGATGTAGGGCTCATCGACCAAGGTTTAAAAGGCATTTGGATTCTAGAAGAGCGACCAAATACCTGACATGATCGATCCATATTTTCACAGAAACACGTCCACTACGACTGAAAAACTGTACATCTTAGTTGTCGGTTTTCCATGCATGTCACGCTTCTTGAAGGCACGCCATTGTGCTCCACGACATGGAGCCAATTCTTGATATCGAGTACAATGCTTAGTACGCGCTTCTTGGTATCCATTGTATGCTCTGTAGTAATTGGAATTGTGAGCTTGGTAGCGGCTGACACGTGCTACGGATGCAAGTACTACCAAATCCTCACTGCTCAATCAGGTATCATTCTAGAAGGGGTTTGTTGCGAAACCTTGACACTGACTTTCAAGAGCGTAGTAAACTCAAAACCGTAGACCAGTTGATGGTCATGTGTAACCACAATATTAAGTTTAGGTGTTATTCCAACAATAATCGATTGGCAGGGGTATGCCTGTAAGATGCTCATGCCTTGGACGGTTGCGCCGTTGAGCTTCAAGACGTTTGGAGGTAGCGCTGGTCAACAACTTTGGCGCAGATCCGACTGCATAAATAGACCAAACAGAAAGTTTGTCCAACGCGAAGTATCGTTTCTAAGTTGGGCCATTCGGTCTGGAAATGGTGAGCTAACGACTGGAAAGGAGTCCAACTGTGTCTTTCGATGCGGCGTCGCCACGGACGTAGACGATGTTCTACTTTATGCTCATCCGTCATCTCACTAATTTTTACTGGCTCCATTAGCGTGCGTGTGATAGCGTGCTTCCAAGACGTAACAATGTAGACGAAACAATGCGCGTACTATAACACCGTAATAATAAAACACCTTTATTCCACGTAATTAATGACAAACGAAAGTGATTCCATAGTAACGTGAGCAGACCACAACGTAACGTAAATACCACTTCCACTTTCCGACACACGATACAATTCAACTTCGCGCCCCGCGTGCAACAGACGTACTATGTAATCCCTTTGTACTTGTGTACTACAGTTAGAATTCTGAAGTGATTATATTATAATTAAGTAAGAACCTAATCTAACAAAATTCATATATAAATTTGGGTAAAACCCATAAAATTGGGTATTGCCCAATTCCCCTTTACTGAAAGTCGCAAATGCCCAATTACGTCCGACCCACGGCGCGGTCAAATTTCGGGTCCCTTCAACACACGACGTAACTGGGAAGATTCTGATGCACTTTTCGGTGGGTGGATTAGTAAAAACCGGTGGTGTTAACTTGCAGAGATTGCAGGGCTGAATATTATGCTGTAGTTTCCTAGGGGTGAGCAAAGAATGCGACAAATTGGCATGAATTGGCGGAAATAGAAATAGTAAAGATGATACTAATTATATGTCGCGTAGGATTTTAACGTTAAGTATTCATAATTTTATGCAGGGATATTTTCCAGATGTCGGGGTGAAGAAAGATAAAACTAAACTGTTAAGATTGATGTTCTATCAATCGAACGGTAATGATCAAGTGATTCTCCAGATAGAACACCCGTCTTGATATCGAATGGTGCATTAATACTAAGCAGAGCATGGGCACACTGCTCGTTAACATTTCTAAGGACCTATGTCTTGTTTACTGTATACTGTTTTCGGCCCAAAAAAAATGCACCCATCACCGCCTTGGGAGTTAGACCTCTTTTAGTTGTCTCCGACCTTTAACACCTCATGTATAATGGAATTTTGCACATCGGATAGAAACCTCTACTATGTTTTCGTGGTGAGTCCGACACATTATAATATTCGTCTTCAAGTTTTATAAAGAAGGCTGATGGCTCTGTTCTACCAGAAAATTCTCAAGCCTGCTTGGCAACTACATCTAGCGTCGGGCTACGGCGTCTTCCACGGCTGAGGCCCTCACTGACAATTCTCGGACCGAAATTTTCATGAGTTTTGCTTCATTTTCATTGACGTTCCTTCTTCACTCTGGGTTCAGGTGTTGTTGGCTCTTCTGTGTTGTTCATGCTTCATACGCTAATTCGCACAAGTTCTTCTGCACGATCAATTACACGAACAATATTCCTGGTCGTTTCTGCTCTGAAGGTCTTAAACGGGATCTCATGTCAACTAATTGTTTCCACCGTATCTCTACATTGGCTTGTGTCGACGCACAAATATATTAGTGGAGTACACACCAAGCGCAGATCCCAGCTTGAATTTCGACATAGAACAAACAGCGGGGAGCTGTTCACACAGTGCGTGTTGACATTATCGACACTTGTCACGACGACATCGGCGTTCTTGATGGTGTCGAGAATGCGATGAAGACGCCTCGCCGAGCGAACGCCAGAGCGTGACGAGTCGGCGTCAAGGTTACGACTTGATGTGACCAGCACTCACACCTGTGCAATCATTCCGACATGTTGGCGCCATGGCGCCGTGCTATACGGAGTTTACATTAAGTGGAAACTTTGTCAGGAAAGAGTACACGTAGGGGACACTTCTTGTAAGGAAAAAGTCCCAGACTGTCAGGAGCTAAAAGCTGGTACAATCATACGGTGAAATTACCGTGTTCCCAACTCGTGTCAATTTACTGCAGTAAGTGTTAAAAGAGTTTCGAATCCATACTTGCGCTGGTAGACGAAAAGTTGAGTCGTAGATGCTTGATAATATATCCAATATAACGAAAAGTTACATAAATCGATATCTCCACAGTCAATCACATGTTAACAGCGAAAAATATACCAGAAGACAGTTCGTAACGAAAAGAACAAAATATACAAACCAGGGATTAAATCATCGGAACGTATATTTAGAAGTGTTTAGTTTGTCTAACATGAAATATGTACCAGATGTTGAAGTTATGTAAACTTCCATCTGTTGTGTGGTGTACATTTCTTATGCGTAACAAAAATTGTGTGTAATCAGAACCAAGTACAAAAACACTAATTATGCTACTAATAAGAACGGAATGAAAATTGCGCAGGGCTAATCAGCGTGGGGCGCACAGGAAGCAAGCAAGCAGTTCCTAGTTTTAAGTAAAAGAAAAGTCTATTAAAATCGTAGTAAAGGATTTAAATCAAGTAAACACCAAGAATTATGTCCAATTCTTGATGTATCAATAAGGCATTCTCAGCCAGTGTGATCGAGTATCATCTGAATTTGTATGCTTTGTTCTTCGTCTTGAAAACACCTTCAAAACTTCACACCTACATCCCATTCAGTTGCAAGCGAAGCGCTGATATATTCGTTTTGAAAAAACCTCGCGCGCATTCAGCACTTACAGCAATGTTTGTTGAAGGGGTGAAAATTGCATGAAGAAGTTGTAATTTGGGATATACAAATCTCTTCTCTGATAGCACAATAGGGAAATCAGATGGCTGGATTATTCGAGCTCGAATCAAATGTGTGCTGTTAATGACTTGGGTTTAATGTCAATAGTTATGACTTCACGTCATCTAAGCAAAACAATCTGGCATGAAATTTAATATAGAGGACCTACAACTTAGCGCTTAAAATCTGTCTACCACTAGATAATAAATACTTTGTAAGGTTGTAGCATTCCCCTGGTAATCGCAGCTATTATTTGCTTCCTCAAGAGGAAGCTGCTGGTCAAGAACATGATCATCACAGCATGCAGCTGTCATGAAAACTATCATGACTACAGTTTGATCACTGCCGTTGGACCGTGCGCACTGTTGGTTGAAGGAGTGACGAAGGCGAATGCACTTGAGGGGTTGGATGCAACATGCAAAGTGTTTCATTGAGTTAGAGCCTTAGTTCACACGCACGCTCTGATTATCTAGCGATCTAGTGCTTGCTACCTCTAAGCCTCATATACAGTCGCCCTACTGGATACTTACTGGATTCTTCTCCGAATGTACCCAGTGTGGCGTAAACAAATAACCATAAGTGCAGGTGGTCACCCCCAACCATGTCGCACCAGCGTAAACATGTACCCACGAAAGCAGGATGTAGCATGTATTTGTAATACGTGCTCGATCGATTTGCGATAGATTTTTGAACCGGTACTGGGCCACACATGTACCCCCTGAAATCAATTCGAAACCCGATAAAATCCCTTGTGAAGGTTTTCCCGACAAAACATTAGAAGGTCATAAAGTTTTCAGGTGGAACGCGTTTTCTCCGCCGGGCCCAGCGACCTGTGTAGAATATCATTCACGAACCGGATCCTTCAACATGCTGAACGTCCACACTGTCAATTACAGTCACATCATGCTTTGACTGAGTGTTGGAATTGTAGTAGTGCGACGACACGCGGTGGACTTTAGATGGATATTTATAAGTGTTAAAATATGACGGTAGCTACAATTTGTCGACGCTGTTCAGCAGTCTGTCTGACGCTGCGAATATATCGACCGATACAATTAAATTACTCACAGGGTGATCAGTCCCTGTTACATTGCCGCAGACAATCGAAAAGGTATTCCAGTCAATATATGGTTGGTGTTTGTACGGCAAGGCGTGTCCGAGATAACCTCAAACTTGTCGTCAAGCACGAGGAAGGACGATGTCTGAATTCTCGAATGAATATAGTTTTGAGTGGGTTTGTTCCACCCAAAACGAGTACGTATTACACGCTTTGTCGCACCTGCTGCCTACTTTACAGACAAGATGCTTCGTGAGAATTCGACTTCAACTAAGTTTGATTACGCTAACATTTGTGCTCTCTGGAAATTGTTTGATGCGGCAGTACCAATCAGCACGCACTTGGTGACATTGCTTCCATGTTTCTTAGCCTTCACGGCTATGAGCGCTTTTGCATCACCCTGTACTTCCTGACAGGGATTGACCCGTGTGGGGCTATCCAATTCACATGCCTGATGTCAGTAAGTCAAACAACACTTCCACTAGGTCTCCCCGCCCTCACTGGCCAATTACATTTTCTGAACCAACTGGAGGTTGTCCCTGTTGGTTGCGCTTACCAGCGGACATACCTGTCCGCTTGGCGCCGGGCGTGGTATGAGCAAAGTACCTCATCATCGTAAATATATTGCAGCGAAGACTTTTTATTCCTGGGTTGCTTTGGTGTCTACTAGTTCTGGCCTCCGATCGCCACTATATCGTGGTTGCAGTATGGCGGGGGAGTGCCTCGCTTGATATTACCACCGTGGGGCACCTGTTGCTACACTTTAAAATCAAGGGCTCGTTTTGTCTTCTACTTCCACCAATATACTCGTATACTGAAATCTTACTGGATGCTTTAGAAGATAGTACCCTGTATCGCTTTAATTGGCTCCGATAGAGACATTTGTTGACGGGCATTGTTTTCATGTCGGGTACTATGATCCTGATCATGTTTATCAACACGCCAAACGGTGCTTTGAACGATAGAAAAAAATCCTCTAGAGGGGTAGCGCCACTTAAGCGCTCGGCTAGAGTATTCTACTGAATGACTCTTTGTTGCTTTACGCTCTGCTAGACAACTAGCCGGAGGACCACAAAGTGCTACCAGTTTTCGTGAGGAAGCACGCAACATAGATAGGATAAGAGATTTAAATTTATTTCATTAGTTATATTAAATAAAATTAATTACACCTATTTCCTATTTTAGTCTCAAAAATCTAAAGACTTAATTGCTAGACGGCCAATCAAATGTAATATATTTGAGTGGTTATGTGTAGCTTAATCTAAACAAATACACAAAATATAATAGAGAAATTATATAGAATAGGACACGTTTGGCAGTATTTCACAGAATAGGACAATTTTTTCACATAGACCGTCCACCTCCGTGGAAAAATTATAAAAGAGAAATTTAACAAAATGCCCCACTTTTTACGCGTATTTTACAATATTCCCTGCTTTTCCATTTAAATGCACAAAAATGTCCTGGTTGCTGCCGGCAAATAATCAAAATTGATGGTAGTATCTGGGGATAGCAGTTTTGAGCAGCCATGCGTCCTGCGTTCACAGTCACGCTACTGATCACGACACGGTCAATCGGGAACGATTCCACGGAGGACATATAGTACGAGACAATCGTAATGTGGCCACACTTTCGGACAATTATGAGCAGCTCCTTTAGCATATCAATCAGCTCTGGCTCCCTCTCCATCTCGATCGTTTTTTCTAGCTTCGCAAAAAAAAAGGTTAAAGTTGAGCTTCCAGTCGCATCAATTACCGCATCAGCACCATCAGACGGTAGCAGGTTATTGAGGGTTATCCGTTCCTGATGGTATATACCGGTTCCCGAACCTGTCCAAAACGATCCCGCGATGATTATGGTACGTTGATTACGCCACTAGTGATTAGACGAGTAGGATGATTGGACGAGTGCAGAGTGTTGGTGATTGGATGACCCCAATGATTGGATGCAGACTAGGTAGTGAGAGTAGTTTAAGCTCCGATAAATCAATCACTTCAGAATCTTCCTTCTTCCCCTCAAGTGGTCTTCGCTCCGGTCTTCTTCCCCGAGTG
The DNA here is from genome assembly GCA_026184515.1 of Peronosclerospora sorghi. Classification (NCBI taxonomy): domain Eukaryota; phylum Oomycota; class Peronosporomycetes; order Peronosporales; family Peronosporaceae; genus Peronosclerospora; species Peronosclerospora sorghi. The sequence continues at coordinate 8,035,433 of CM047584.1, forward strand.
GTGACTCCTCCCTTCGCTCCTACAAGCCCTACGTCTTCCAAGATCCGTGACATTTATCAGGTTATGAGCCCAAGTACCATGTCCTCTGCGCAAGTCGTTTCGACCAAGGTCTCCATCGACAAGCTCAACGGCGACTACTACGCGACGTGGAACCGCTACATGCGTGGTGTGTTCCTGACCAAGTCGGTGTGGCATGTCGTGAACCGGGAGAAGACTCCAAGCATCACGGACTCTCGCGCCAGGGACGAGTATGTCAAGTCGAGCAACATCGCGTTCGGTCTGATGCTGCTTCACATGGACGCGGACTACCACCATGTGGTCGACAACTGCGAGGAAGCGTGTACCGCGTGGACGCGCTTGAAGATGCTGTACGGAGGATCGCAGAAGGCTGGCCGCATCTACTTGAAGCGACAGCTATTCAGCATGGAGATGTCTGAAGGCGCGAATGTGTTGCATCACTGCAACGAGGTCCTCAACATCAGCGCCAAGCTCAGCAGCATCGGCGCCAAGATGGAGGATGAAGATGTGGCGATCTGCTTGTTGCGCAGTCTCCCCAAGAGCTACGAGAACGTCGTGCTGAACTTGGAGGTGAGCAGCGCAGAGCTGAAGACGTAAGACGTTGTGAAGGTGCTCAAGAACGAGCACATCAAGCGGCAAGGCGAGAAGACTCCGGCGGTGAAGACTGAATACGCGGCGAAGGCGTTCAGTACCGGGAGAGAGCCTCGCCAGTGTACTTACTGCGGAAAATTGGGGCACGTGATCGACAAGTGCTGGACCAAGCAGAAGGATGAGAATCGGGGAGGCCGACGCGGCGGCAATGGTCGTGGACGCGGGGCCAACAATGTCCAGTGGCGAAACGACGACTACGACTACGGCTACGATCGCGTGGCGTTTGCGGTTTCGCTGGAATGCGGACTTTCGACGGGCAAGGATGTGTCCGGCATGTGGGCAGTCGACAGCGGTGCGACGCACCACATCTGCAACAACAAGGCCAAGTTCGACACGCTGAACGAGCGAGATGAAGGCGAACTGAAGGTGGCCGACGACGCTAAGGTCGCCATCAAGGGTATCGGAACCATCATCGAGCGAGTGGTTCTGCCCAACGGCGACGAGCGCGAGATCGAGATCAACAACGCGCTTTACGTCCCGAACATGAAGAAGAATTTGCTATCAGTGCCGCAGATCAACGTGAGCGGCAAGTTCCAAGTTGTGTTCAACGGTGCCAGCATGCATGTTGCACGCAAGGGTTCCCAGCAAATGGTGGCTACGGCGGACCTTGTCGACGGACTCTACTGGCTCCGCACCCCACTGTGCTCTGTGAACGCGGTGACTTCTGCGCCCAGTGTTGACTTTCACGCTCGTATGGGTCATGCTCCCATCGACGTGCTGCGCAAAATGGTCAACAAGGGTATGATCAAGGATGCCAAGGTACCTATGAAGTCGAGTGGACCAAGTGTATGCCGCTGCTGCCAGCAAGGGAAAATGGTGCAGAAGCCGTTCCCAAGAAACCGTGACAAGCGCCGCTACGACACGTTCGAGTTGCTCCACTTCGACATCTGCGGTCCTATGGAGGAAGCTTCACTGGGCGGAAGCCGGTATTTGCTGCTCATCGTGGTTGAAGCCAGCGGATGTATGAAGGGTTTCTGCCTACGTGCCAAGTCGGACAGTGAAGAATGCCTCAAGAGCTACATCACCAAGGTACAAATGCAATTCGGCAAGCGGGTCAAGTTCGTGCGTCATGGCGGAGCCCGTGAGTTCACGACCAACTCGCTCGAGGCGTTCTACGAAGATCAAGGAATCGAACAGCAGACCACGGTTCCGTACGCGCACCAGACGAACGGCACGGCATAACGCGCCATCCGGACCATCATCACGATTGGTCGCAGCATGCTGCACCATGCCAATCTGGACAAGTGTTTCTGGGGCGAAGCGGCGATGGCTGCAATCTACGTCAAGAATCGCCTACCGTCGCCCAAGATCGAGAACAAGACTCCTTACGAGATTGTCCACAAGTCCAAGCCAAGTGTGAAGCACATGCGTGTGTTCAGGTGTCGGACGTACGTCCTAACTCCGAAGGAGGAGCGGCTCAAGTGGGATCCCAAGGCTCGCGCTGGTGTTTTCATGGGCTACGAAGAAGTGTCGAAGGCGTATCGAGTTTATAACATCGAGGCGGGGAAGGTGGTGATTAGTCGCGATGTCACCTTCGACGAGTCGAGTTTTGGTCTCTCGACGGGAAGCTCAAGTGATGATGACGATGCTGACCTGGATTTCGATTCCCTCGAGATCAACGACAATGAGGCTACGGGTCCGACGGAGTTCAAGCAGGCGGGGAAACGCAAGGACCGCTCAAGTGACGTTGAAGGTGCCTCAGCAAGTTCGCGTTCTCGACATCAAGCTACTGGGATGGAACAAGACAGTGCTCCTGACAGCTCGGTTGAGCGTCAAGCCAAGCACCGATCAAGTGCTAGAGTGGAGCCAACCCAGGCCGACGAAAAAGAGAAAGATGCCCATGATGATGAAGATGACGATTCCACTCCTCCTGTGTTTTGGCGAGCAGGTGCCAACGCAGTGGAGGCAGACGACTTATGCGAGCCGAAAACATTCCAAGAAGCGGTGAACGGTCCTGACCAAGTGCATTGGCGCAAGGCTATCCGCGCGGAACTCAAGTCGATGCGACTTCGTGGTGTGTTTCGAGCCGCCAAGCTACCAAACGGCCAACGTGCCATCGGTACCAAGTGGGTTTTCAAGATCAAGCGCAAAGCGGATGGATCCATCGAGAAGTAAAAGGCGCGCCTCGTGGCTAAAGGCTTCAAGCAGAAGTACGGCATCGACTACACGGAGACGTTCTCGCCCGTGGTCAAGTATGTGACGCTGCGCATGATCATTGCTTTGGTCGTGTTCTTCGGCTGGCCTCTGGACCAACTGGACGTGGTGACAGCTTTCCTGTACGGTGTGATGAAGGAGGTTGTGTACTGCGTGGTGCCGGAAGGTGTGGAACTCGACGGCGACTTCGACTGCCTGAAGCTAGTGAAGGCAATCTACGGTCTCAAGCAAGCTTCGCGTGTGTGGAACGAGACCTTCGACGAGTATGTGTGCTCCATCGGCTTTCAAGTTTCAGCCTACGAACCGTGCCTCTACATCAAGATCGTGGACGGTCACTGCGCGCTTCTTCTAGTGTACGTCGACGATGTGTTGGTGACCGGGAGTTCAGCGGATCTGATTGCAAGCACCAAGGGCGAGCTCAAGAAGAGTTTTGAGATGACCGACAGCGGCAAGTGTGTGTTCGTATTGGGCATCGAGCTGGTGTACAACACCGACGGCAGTGTGACGATATGCCAACGACGCTACGTGGACGACATTCTCAAGCTGTTCGGCATGGATGAGTGGAAGGCGGTAGTGAGTCCGGCGGATTTGAGCTCTCGACTAGTTCCAAGCAGCGCGCCAACCAAGCTGAACGCTCCATTCCGCGAGGCTGTGGGCGCCCTCATGCACTTGATGACCGCGACACGACCGGACATCGCCTTTGCTGTGGGTTATGTGTCGCGCTTCATGGAGAACCCTTAAGTCGAGCACTGGACCGCGGTGAAGCGCATCTTCCGCTATCTACAAGGAACCAAGTCTCATGGCATCTGCTTCAAGCCTGGTGACAAGGTGGACTTCCGCGGGTACTCTGACGCAGATTGGGCTGGCGACCACTCCGACCGCAAGTCAACTTCGGGCTATACGTTCCTGTTGATGAGCTCCCCTGTGAGTTGGGGAAGCAAGAAGCAGTCGAGCGTGTCGCTGTCAACGAGCGAGGCGGAGTACATTGCGCTAAGTTTGGCAATTCAAGAAGGCAAGTGGATTCACCGCCTACTTTGCGAGATTCTGGCGGCAGCAGGCGAGGTGGTACCCGAGCTCAAGATCCTCGAAGACAATCAGTCGTGCATCAAGATGACCAAGAACCCCGTGAATCATAGACGCGCCAAGCACATCGACATCAAGTACCACCACATTCGTGACGAAGTCAAGCGTGGTGAAGTCAAGCTCGAGTACTGCGAGACTTCTGTGATGCTGGCGGACATCATGACGAAGACACTGCCAGGACCACGTCACAAGGACCTCACGACGGCGCTCGGAATCCACGCGTGTTCGCATTGAGGGTTATCGGTTCCTGATGGTATATACCGGTTCCCGAACCTGTCCAAAACGATCCCGCGATGATTATGGTACGTTGATTACGCCACTAGTGATTAGACGAGTAGGATGATTGGACGAGTGCAGAGTGTTGGTGATTGGATGACCCCAATGATTGGATGCAGACTAGGTAGTGAGAGTAGTGTAAGCTCCGATAAATCAATCACTTCAGAATCTTCCTTCTTCCCCTCAAGTGGTCTTCGCTCCGGTCTTCTTCCCGAGTGGTGACTCCTCCCTTCGCTCCTACAAGCCCTACGTCTTCCAAGATCCGTGACCTTTATCACAGGTGCTGTAACTTGGCCACCATCTGCGCGCTGGACAGATCATCTCGCTTGACGACTTCTAAATTCATGTGATCATGCGAAAACTTCGGTTGCTCAGAGCAAATTTCAACGCCTATTACTTTTTAGCGTCACGTAACTTGAACCAGTGAGCAGCTTGCAACCCGATAGGACCAAGACCCCAAATAACGACATGGTCACCTTCTTTTACTTCTGCCGTATTTACAGCATGGAATGCTGTAACAGTGGTCCCCACTCCTAATAGTGCCTTGTGATCGCTCACACTTGATAGCAGCTTGAAGCTGTTTATATCGGCGTATGGTACAAGAACATATTCGGCTTGCACCCCAGGAACGTTACCAAGCATCAGAGTACTACCCAGCAAAGTAGCAGGAACGCAGCCTATGTAGTCCTTTTGGAACTCCTGGGATGCATTGGTGCTTTTGCATGCTGCATACTCTTGTCGACGACAAGTGCCTGAAATTACCGCATACCAACACGAAGCTGATAGCAACCCGGTCACCCTTTTTCAGTTTCTGTACGGCGGCCCCCACGCTGTCGACAACGCCGACACCTTCACTACCCAGAACTTTGTTTTTTTTCAACCCTGAAACACTTTCACTTACGTCTGTAGCGATTTCAGGGCTCATTGAGCACACAGTGACCTTAACGACAACATCCGGTGCTTCCATGAGGTTTGATTTCGGAACGTGCTCCAATTTAACCGATTTACTAGTCTACAAAACAGCACGCATGCACCCAGATGGGTCCTTGAGAACGTGTCCTGGCCATGAGCGTGGACACTTGACTTCATCTTGCTAGCAGTATCCATTGTAGTCAGCGTCGGTTCCAGCACGCACTGATCCTGATGCTTTTGAGAAGGTAAAAACAACTTAGCTGACCGCGCTCTCTCTTTTATTTTACGTGTACCGACCCAACAGTCTTTAGCAGGCCTCATAATTTTCGGCAAATGCCGAATTTACCAAAAAACGTTAATTTCGGTGCGCCTGGCTAACGTAAAAGATGTAATATTACGCATTCTAAAGAACTAAGGAATCAAGGAGACCCCGCTGTTTAGCTTGGAAGATGCCTTCCAACGTCAGATTCGTCATTGACTGCCAGAAATTGTCGTTCTCCCATTTTAAGACAGAGAAATCGCTTTCTAAGGAAGTGGTATTAGGAAAATCCACTGCCAGCCCACCCGAGAATCGACGGAGAAACGTGAAGCGATTGCCAATCGATGCCCAAGCATCGTTGAAGTTGGTTTTTTAAGCGTGTGCTTGTCAATCAACGCCTTTGTTGACGGCTCTTGGTTATAAGCCTTGACCAAAACTACATCATTGACTACCTGGTTAGAAAGCAATTCAAGCGTTTGTTTATAAAAGTTTCACTGGAGACCAGCTACTTACCTCTGTGGTCAGCTTCTACTTGCTCAACATCCTAAGCGCTCCATTAGAGGCCGATGTGAGCTCGGTATTTGTCTAAGACATCAGAAATGAAGGTGCCAGTCCGCAGTTTCACAAGCTGCGCGGGAAGCACTGGTGGCGCAATGCTTCCTGCGTTGTTTCGCTCATCTCGTTTCGCCTGGACGTCAGACCAACCGCAAATGAGTTGCAAAGTGTATTGACCAACTTCATGCAACACATGCGATTGGTCTTCTGCGGAAAGAGAATTGAACAGATCGCGGTCCCATGATCCCTGATCATAAATGTGCTCCCGCACACTCTGTGTTTGGATCCAGTATTGATCGCGAACGTAACATAAATCATCCGGAGGGTTCCCATCTGCTTCCACATCCATTGCCGTTACCAAGTGGCCAATCAAGCTTTTGATATCGGCCATTTGTTGGCAGAGGATCATGTCATGCGACTGGAGGATGGTCATCGTGGTGTTGCAAAGCTCCGCCAACGGTTGCACTAAAGCGCACATCACCCACCAGGTAGGTGATGGTGCAGATACTGGCCGTTTCTCTTCAATCCACTGCTCCAATCGGCGACGATGTTTCAGCATGAATGAAAGGATGCGCTCGAAATACATCCATCTGTTTGTATCTCTGGGGCACTGCACCTGCATATCCAAATTTAAAGATTGTGACATGTAAGAAGAAAGGTAAGATCTGCTTAAAAAAATTATCTGCTGGAGGGTACTGCACCTGCATTTCCAATATTATATTCTGTTGTTGCCGCAAGTGTACAGAAAACGCATGAGCTGTTTTATAAAACGCCCCGTTGTCCATTTCGTTGGTTGCGGCGCGAATGACAATGTCTCCTTGGTGAGGCGCAAACCAGACACGCATGAGTTGATGTGTCGCCATCCGGTTCAGACGAGCAACAACACCATTGCGCCAGCTAGTGTTGGTGTTTTTACCGCCCGTTGTTATGGCAATAATCTTGTCCTTCCACGGCGCGCAGACCGTCTCAAGTAACGTGGTGATGAGCTTTACCGTATTTTCGGGAGTGTGCCGATCGAAGAATGGCACGACAACTAAATGAACGTTATGCAAGTTGCCATTGACACAAACTCTGATGCGCATGTCGAGGAATGGGATTCCATTATGCGTCGAACCATCACAGGCGAAGGCGAATGACCACACGCCTTGGTCGCTCAGTATCGATTTTATTTTCTGCAAGTTGATGGCGACAAGCACGCGCACAAATTGGCCGACCATATGGTCGTTCAGACCAGAGAGTTTTGTTTTTTTACGCATCTCGGTGCTGTTTGATTACTGCTTCCGTCTGCCGCATCGAAAGGCCCACCGACGTGTGGTCAAGCGCCAAGTTGAATCGGTATGGGTTTTTGATTGTGACCAAGTAGGAGCTGTCAGACTCCTTCCTAAACAACTTGAGCGCGTTTGCCTTGGTGATCGGCTCGCCCTTTTCCTCTTCGTCGTCCACAGGAGTAAAAAAAGATCGCCAATTATTTTCTCCACAATCGATGCATCGATTATGAATTCAAGATGCGCATTCGACGTGTCAAAATATCCATCCAGTGTGGTCTTTGGCAACTTGCTTTCAAAAAACGTTTTCTTCTCCGACCCAGGGAGCGTTTGATACTCTTGCCAAGCAATGGTGTGCTGTTTCTGGTTATGAGTACGATAATTCTCCTTCCTGAAAGGTGGCTGAAAGAAGTGAACATTCCCTGTTCGTTGCCGTTTTGCTCCAACCAACTGACGCCTTTTCACGCCCGTGGACCGCGCAAAAATCGCATCGGACTGAGCAGAAAACTCCCTTTGAGTCCCGTGCCACAATTGACAAGTCAAACTCGACAAGATGTGCTACTTGAAACGGCGTCTTTCGTGCTGAAATTCTTTGATTTGAACGTGAACGTTGATCTGAGACACGTATGGATGTAGGAGCGAGAGCGAAAACGGTGGCAGAAGTAAAGCAAACTTGTAATGGGAGTGTACGGTGGCAGAAGGGAAAGGAGGAGGAAACAGGACGTGGACGGTGCAAAATCAAACAGGAGAACGAAGCAGAATGTGGACGCGCTTCGAAGTCTTAAACACGCGCTTCAAAGTCTTAAATACGTCACGTGTGACGAAGCAAAATGTGGACGCGATTCAAAGTCTTAAGCGTGTGGTCTATGCATCAATAAAAAAAAGGGTAGGGCTTATTTTCAGCGTCAGATTTTTTTTATTATCGGTAAAATCGGCGTTTATTTTTATAATGCCGAAAATTATGAGGCCTGGTCTTTAGTGAGTTTCAGTGACATGTTCAATCTCGTCCCGTTTGAGTTGACGTCGATTCCCAGTAGAAAACGGTGGGACACGCGAAGGTCAGCAAATTTTGTGAAATTACACGGAGGTGGACAGTCTATGAGAAAAAAGTGTCATATTCTGTGAAATACTACCAAAAAGTGTCCTATTATATAAAATTTCTCAATATAATATAATATGAGTTTGAAGAAATTAGTTGGTAACCAACTAATACCAACTCACGCAGTTTTACACCAATAAAAATGACACGTACCAACTAATACCAACTCAAGAAATGACACGTACCAACTCAAGTACCGGTACAACAAATGACACGTGTACCAGTATAAGAAATGACACGTACAACATAGCCAGGGCAATGACTTAGCTGCATCTTGGCATTAGTAGACCATAGCCCCGGGCGATCATCGACCTGCAGGTTAGTCAACTACTGTATATACTGGGCGACTGCATGATAGGACACAACCGCTATGTATCTTTTTGGTAAAGTACTAGCTATACCCGTGTTATTATCCCTTTAATTAGTACGTGTCATTTCTTGAGTTGGTATTAGTTGGTTACCAACTAATTTTGATAGGGCGCCACTATTGCAACAGACGTTTTGTCTATTTCCACAGACGTTTTGTCTATTGCCACAGACTTTTTGTCTATTGCCACAGACGTTTTGTCCATTGCCACAGACACCACCACAGCCAATCGGAATCCGCCGTCGACTTGGTTATAACATAAGTTGGTTTTTTTTTGTTTCTTGACATAAACTTTATCAGAAGCCGAATTAGAAGATGGACGACGATGTCAAGTCCGAGGCAAATGCCATAAATGTACGTGGGTATCAGTGATTACCCTAATGTACTTACTTTCATATATTTCTCATTTACATTCTATGTATAATACTTTCTCGTCTTTTTTTATCTTTCCGTCCAGGACCGACGTGTCAACTTGGACTTCGGTATGTCTATATATATATATATATATATATATACGCAGAAATTCTACGTGCCGTAACGTTGGTTTTGAGTGCTTCTGAGAAGTAGAGGTTTCAGTAGTAGATGTCGACGAGTTAAAGGATGGACTTATGTCCACAAAGGCTCGAGATACTAGTACACTTATTGGCTCTGAAGACAACAAGACTGGACGATACGTCGGACATTCAGCAACGTCTGATACAAGCAATATTGCCGTTCAGAAAAGATCCTACATTTGCTGAGCTAGCATTGAAGTCACTAGATGGGTATGAGCCGTTTTGGCTCTCAACAACTCTCATCTTTTTTTTGGCATCGTGCACCAATGCGGCATCTTTCCTTGATTACAATGGAAAAACAGAAGACTGGTCGTATGATTTTAGTCGTCTCTCTTCCGCTTACACACTCGTCGGAATATTTTTCTTGGGCCTACCCATGCTCATCTGGATCGTGGACAAATATTTCCAGGTGCCCATGACTGCTTTTTCTCATGTGCCTCTATGGTTACTCGTCTACTGTATTCATAAGTATTATACATAGCATGTAAATGAGAAATAGGAAATGAAAGTAAGTACATTATGGTAATCACTGATACCCAGGTACATTTATGGCATTTGCCTCGGACTTGACATCGTCGTACATCTTCTAATTAGGCTTCTGATAAAGTTTATGTCAAGAAACAAAAAAAAATCAACTTATTTTTATAACCAAGGCGACGGCGGCTTCCGATTGGCTGTGGTGGTGGTGTCTGTGGCAATAGTGGCGCCCATTTCGATATTTCCATATAACATGAACTGATTTAATCGTGAAATTAAATCGTTTTTTGATTTGGTAAAGCGCATCGAATCAGATTCCTAATGGATTATAAGAATTTATAAGCCATATTAGAAACTAAAGTTTTCAATTGAAACACTGCTACTACAGTAGAATAATATCATTGGTTCTTATGTAATAAAGACCCATTACAAATAGAGTAGCTCGCGTAGGCGTACGGGGACAGAAGAAGAGATAAACGCAAGCGCACAGAAAGATGAAAAGAAATGGAGAACTGTTAAAAATAGCCTGCATACTTTATTATTATTATTATTAGGTAGGACGATTTTGTTTTAGTTAGAAATATATATTTCTTACTTTTTAGATGCTAAAAATACGGTATCTGTACTCGATTCTGAGTACTGCGTATTTTTGCACTGATAAGTAATGTAGGTAGGTAACACAACAGCTGTGGAGGTATAGTATACCTTCAACTCCTTATGCATATGCATGTTAGGCTAGCTAATTACTTCTCAATAAACTTTGCATTGAACAAGTCCCTGGTTCAATCTACTTCGTCGGACGCATATTAAGCTGTATTGGTCGCTGAGATATTTACCTGAGACGATTTGGTATTTTGCTGTATTATTCAACATCTACGACCTCAGGTCTCCTACACTACTGTGCTACGATGGACGGAAACAAGTTTTAACAAGAACCCCTAAGAGAGGCGCCAGTCTGGACGCAGTCGATCAAGTACCAAAAGTTTAGATCAGAAATCAATCAAAATGATGCAACAGTTCGGATTCCCTGGTCACTTGAAATATCAATGCGATTCAGATCATAGTTAAAACTTAACCGGGGTTGGAAACATCGAGGGCAAATGAACCGTCATCGTTGCGGCAAAAAGAAATAGTGTTGACCGATCGCCGAGGTACGAGTGGAACCTTAGTTACGGGACGGGAGAAAAAGCCTCACTATTCCCGGCAGATTAGAATAAATCCTAGAATCTGACCTACATAGTTGTGAATAATAGAGATATACGATCGGTATGAGGATCCGTTAGACGCCTTAAAGACAAGAGCACAAAACTGATATGTAGGCGACGGATGATCAAAATTGACATGATCAGGATAACAACCCGACCACGCTCAAGAAAACCATGATCAGACCACCCAAGTTACTCATGTTAATTTTCAAAAGCATAATTAATCGTGGAACTGACAAAAATTTCTATCAAGCTGTTTCTCTTAATAAACGAAATCTAATCATGAAACTACATGTTATGGGGTTGCTAGTTGGTCCCATTTCGGTATCAAGCCCAGTACCAACGTGGCCACTACTATGATCCTAAGGATCTTAATGAAGGAACCCGCGATTGATTATCCATGGCGTACTCGACGCTGAACACTATATAAGATGTCAGTCGTACGATCAACGCTGTGGTAAAGTGTGCCATAAAATTCGGCCTAATTGAGGGCTTAATTGTGGGCCTAATTAGGGGTGTGACTGCGGACACAAATCGGGTGCGTAATCGTGTACGATTGTGTGTACAGTAGAACCTGTCAAATTTAATACTGTCAAAACTAATAAAGTGTCATAATTAATAAAAATCGTATGTCCCGACTTGGGCCAAGCCAAGAAACTAGTAACTAATAATTAATAGGTTTCGGTCAGTACCGACCAGTATAAGATTAATAATTCCATATATATTTTCTGTGACTTCTACTGAAAGTACTGTGTTATGCTAGTTTGTGTAAGTTTTTTCTGGCGAATACTAAACGAATGATCCTTCATCATCTGAAGCGTGGTAGGAAATGATGCTGAAGTAGAATCTGCTTGTTGCATCCAGTAAATCTGCATCTTTACCAACATCTGATTTGCCTCGTCGTCGGAGATCGTTGGAGGTTTTTCACTGTCATCCTCGCCTTCTGGATCTTCTGGAACTCCAAAGTTTTCGTACGTGTTGAGAATATCCGCAACAATCTCTTCTTCATCCGGAACATAACTGATTTCCTGATTGACGGGATAATTGATCAGGTTGCGGATGTCCATCGGATTGCTGTACCGAAGCTGGCGTATTTGCTCCTCTAGTTCCTGGATGACTTCCTGCGGAGGCTCAACTTCAGCTGCAGCAACAGTTTCACTGGAAGACTCAGAACGAATTTAGCAATGTCTGAAGCAGTTTTGAATCGTCTGCGGATTCACATCGTTCTTCCATGCTGCCACGGCCATGCGAATCCCATCCAGAACGTTGATTTTTTCGGGATTGGCAACACTGTCCTCAATCCGATCCAAAAGCATCCGGTTGAACCGCCGACGATAATAGGCCTTGAAGTTGCGAATGATGCCAGCATCACAAGGTTGAATCTTCGGTGTGGTGTTCGGCGGGAGGTAGACAACTTTTGTGTTGACCAAGGTGACCTGCGCCGGAAGGTTCTTGATGGGGATGTTAGCGCTGGAGTTGTCGAGCAGCAACAGAACTTTGCGTCCATGCATTCTTTTGTCGAAATCCGTCAGCCAAATTTTGAAAAAATTCTGCGTCATCCATGCTTTTGCGTTTGCATGGTATTTGCAGCCGAATGAGTCTCGATTGACATTTTTAAAGCATCGAGGGTTCATTTACTTGCCAATCACCAACAGCGACAACTTGTCAGAACCATCCCCGTTGCTGCAGACAGCAATCGTGATGCGTTCCTTGTTTTGCTTCCGTCCTTCCAGTTGTTGTGTTGCAAGCGAGTTGTCGGCTTGCATTCGATAAAAAAGGCCAGTTTCATCCATGTTGTAAATGTCTTTCCATTCATATTGGTCAAGACCTTGGTGAAGTTTGGGCAGGCTCTCAGAAAGAAGCGTCATGTTGACGGAGCCGCTTTCTCCAAAGCAGCGGTATGATTGAATTCCATGACGTTTTTTGAAATAATCCAGCCAACCATTTGAGAACTCGTACGTTGGCGACGCATCGGGATAAAGCCGCCGTAAAAAAATGGCGGCTTTCTCACGAATGAGGTCTCCTGAGATGTTGATTTGTGCCTCGTAGAGTTTGACCCACTGGATCAGGGCCTCTTCGACAAGAGGATAAGTGACGGTGAGGTGCGTCTTGAAGCTGACATTGGTGTTTTCAACATCAATGCGAAGCAGAGCATCTGACTGCTTCAGCGTGTTTGAGATCGTGCCTTGGCTAACTAAGATGTTGTGGGTTTCTTCTAGCCACTTTATCAGCTGACTGTGTGTGAGCTTGGGGTTTGTGTGCTTGTGTTGACAAAGAGCGATGCGGATGGCATTGGTCATTGTCTTACGAGGTGGTTTGTTGACTCTAGGAGGCATTGGAATGGCTGGATGGGGGGAGTGAATGGAGTGCTGAAAAAAGAAAAAACCAGGAGAGAAGTGCCCATTTTATATGCAAAATCAGGGCAAAATATCGCTTTTTTGTCCCTTAGTAAATAGATGACATCAGCAGTTTACTACCTATTGCATGATGTCAGCAAAAAACATACCTGTCAGATTTAATAACCTGTTAGAATTAATAACTTAGTGGTGGTCTCGAGGCTATTTAATTTGACAGGTTATACTGTACCACGGTGTATACAGTTGCGTGTACAACCGTGGTGCACATAGACGGGACATAGACGGGATATTGTGAGATGGGACGATTACGTACAGGTACTCAACGAACAGCAACGAACAGCGAAGAACGACGGATAAATCAGGTCGACTGGTCGACGGAGGACGCTGGAATGGGTAGTTCTGATTGGTGGATATTAGGTAATTGGTAGTTCTTAGGATTTAAGCGATAATAAAGTTCTCCTTTTGCGTACGATCGAGCAGATCGTTTTAAGGACGGCACCTTTGCGCCTCCCTCACTAGTATATACCTCTACGTCCCGGGCGGGAGCACTTAGTTCGTTTTTGGCCCACCGGTAGGCGTAGAGTGTGTGAACTCACCCCGAAACTCCGCCCTCTGTGTCAGCGATTTTTCGTAAAGGTTTTTTTGGTCTCGGGAACGTGATTGAGCAGTGCTCTCACCTCTTCCCCGTTTGGTTCACGTTTGGCCCCTAGAGTTCGGCTGCTGTAAGCGCCCCACGGGAACTCTAGGTGGATTTAGTGAAATTTACCCCCCCCTCGTAGGTCTAAGCTAAGAATACAGTTATTTTGGGTATTCTATTAGTTGATAAAGACTAGAGGCTCCGTGATCGGGCAGTGAAGACTTCGGCTGCCTGATCAAGTACCCCCTTCGCCGGTCTACACCTGATCGACACCCTGAAAACTTGCGATCCGCGTTCATCTGCTCGAACCTCGCGCCAACTAGTGCCTGATCGACTAAATCGATCAGAACGATCAGACCGATCAGGCCAATCAGACCGATCATAATTTAACTTTTGATTATTGGCTCTGATCACCCCTGATCACCCCCTGATCGACGACCAGAGGCCCTGATCATTGAATATTTGCGCCTGATCAAGCCTGATCAAGCCTGATCAATCCTGATCAAGCCTGATCGCAACAGTCGCTTCATCACGAGTCAAGTCAATCTTGCAACAAGGAATTGCAGCGTGCCATCCCCGCCACCTGGAGAGCGACCCACGCCCAAGCCGTTGGGTACACAAGGTGAGCAGGAGCACAAGCAGTCAAGATACAATCGGAGGACCCCCTTCGTTAGTTGGCAGTCCGGGCGCCGTGGTAACGCCTGATCAAGCGTCAAAAACTCTGATCAGCCGATCCACCACAACGAGGCGACGATGGATCTATTAGGCAAGGCCGACAAATACCCAACGCTACTACGACGACTGTACTATCGCCACGATAGCGTCAAACGGGGTCGCCATAATTCGAATCAGCATCCTCGGCTGCCGTATCAAGACCAATCATCAAGCCATAGCTTATTAATACGATTAAGGATGACTCATCAAGCGGATGCGATGTCTAATAAAACTACAAATATATTAAAACCTGCCATGCTGCAGTTTAGCTCCTATATTCAAAATATGGAGGAAACAAATAATGAGAATCAGCACGCTACTCGCAAGAAGAACTGATCACAGCGTGTGGTACGAGACATTGATATGGAATCAGGATTAGTATGACCCCCGTGATGGTTTGGGGCAGGATTGACACTTGATTCCCGCCGTAGAGACGACACAGAAACCCTAGCTAGACACGTCAGTTACCGCCCTTGAATGTATTACGAAGTGATTATCTTTCCTAGCATGTAAATATATATAACACATGTGTTAATACTAATTGCGATACTACCGTGGTTATATTAATTAAAACCAATTATAAGTACCCATTTTAAGTGCCTAAAAAGGTTGACATTAACATTGCTATAAATGAAAATTATCTTCATACCGTTTTCTATAAAAACCGGTATAGTGCACATTCAACAATGCTGATACGGAATTGAGCAAGTACCTCACATGGTTGTTTTTATTTACTGTAAATAGGACTACCTTGGGGTATAGTTTCATCAAAAAACGGATACTTGTTGCGACAATATTCGAGAAAATTAAATCCGCTATAAAGGGTTGTGGTGGAGCGGCTGATCAAAGTTTTTGAAGCTTGATCAGGCGTTACCACGGCGCCCGGACTGCCGACTAACGAAGGGGGTCCTCCAGTTGTCTTTTGTGCCTGGTATTGCTCACCTTGTGTACCCGACGGCTTGGTCGTGGGTCGCTCTTCAGATGACCGGGACGTAGATCCGCGAAGTTCCGATGCAAGATTGGGATGAATCCGTAACGAATCGACCGAGTCGATCAGGTTCGATCAGGATTGATCAGGATTGATCAGTCTCCATCAGGAGCAAATAGTCGATGATCAGGACCACTGATTGATAATCAGGGGATGATCAAGGTCGATGATCGATGATCAGGGGTGATCAGGGTCATTAATCGATGATCAAGGGGTGATAAATGATCAGGGATTATCAGGCTTGATAAGGCTTGATCAGTCTCAAACATTCGATGATAAGGACCACTGATCGATCTAGTTGATTCCACACGAATTGGCGCGAGTTGCGAGCAGGTGATCTCAGGTCGCAGGTTGAAGATTGTCGATCTTGTGGTGATCAGCGAAGGGGTACTTGATCAGGTAGCGGAAGTCTTCACCACCCGATCTCCGAGCCTCTTAAGCTTAGTCCGCTAGTATAACACTCAATATATTATGTGTTCTAAGATTAAGCCTAAGAAGAGGGTGGATCAGCTCGTTCTACGGGCTGATCGACGGTTTCCACAAAAATCCGCCTAGAGTTCCAATGGGGCGCTTAAAGCAGCCGAACTTCCAGGGGCCAAACGTGGACCGATGGGGGAAGAGGTGAGAACACTAGGCTCAATCCCTTCCACCAAAAACCTTTACAAAAATACTACCGCTGACACAGCGGGTGGAGTTGAGGGTGAGTTCTGAAGAACCTTACGTCTGCCGGTGGGCCAAAAAGTGCACTACGTGCTCCCGCCTGGGACGTAAGGGGAGCGTATGTAAAAGGGAGGGAGGCGCGAGGAGATCACGCGTCCCCCTCGGTGATCTAATCGATCGGCCGCAAAAGGAGAACTTTATTATCGCTTATATCCTATAAACTACCAATTACCTAATATCAACCAATCATAACTACCCATTCCAATGTACTCCGTCGACCAGTCAACCTGATTTCTCTGTCGTCCGTCGCTAACCGTTAGGTACCCGTACCTAGTCGTCCCTTCTCACGATGCCCCGTCCATGTCCCGTCCATGTCCCGCCATGTACCTGCAGTTGTACACACAGTTGTACACACAGTTGTCCACACAGTTGTATACACAGTTGTACACACAGTTGTACACACGGTTGTGCCCATAGTCACACCCATAATTATGCACCAATTTTATGGTACACTTCACCACAGGGTCATGTTGATTTGAACGATGACAACCTCGAAGAAGTGACGTTAACAGGAATCGGAGCAGAGGGAGCACAAGAATTTTCAAAACGATTCAAAAAGTCTGTGGTAGACTTGATAAACTTGAGCGTCCTCGCGAGATTCCTGAAGGAAACAATTTCGGCTTCAACAATTTAATGAGGCATGGCACCGGATGAGGTTGGCGTCGCTGGAAAGCACGCCGGGAAGAAAACTAAGAATACAAGATCATTTTCAGTGTGGAAATTTTGGTATGCAATCTCGAGTGTGAAATCAACAGCCCGTGGTAAGAACGCCCTCAACAAAGGGCTGTAAGCTGTCCATTAGGGTTCCGAAGTCTACCGGGGGATGGGAGCAGGTTTCAAGGAGTGGGAAACCAGATCTATGAGGCAAATTACAATTGCTGTGGATATTGCTGGAGCAAAGAAATTAAGTCAACACTATCGGAGTGGTACCGTAGAGTGACACTATAATAGACAAGTCGACACAATGTGGGTAAAGTCATTCATGTTATGAGAAAAATTTAATGCATTTCATACGACTCTTACATCGGCCCAAGCGATGAATTTGGTTAAAAGCCGTAAGCATACAAGAAGGTATTGCAATGAACATTAACTGTAATTGGTAGCTATTCAGAGGCGGTTGGTGGAGGTGAACATTTGGTTCCGGACACTGGGGTCCATTATGTTTCAACAGACCTAAAAATATTTCCTATTGCAAAATTCGATCATACAAGATCCGATCACCTAAGACATGTTGAATAGCTCTTACAATTTTATCAAGCAGTAGAAAAAGAGTAAATAACAAGACGTTCGATTGGAAACGACACAGTAAAAAATGGCCGAAGGAAAGGAAAAGGGCATCCAATGCTACGGATGAGGCAAAATTGGACTTATTTGGTCCAAATGCCCCAAGAAATCAGATAATAAAGTGGACTTTTGGCTAACTATCAGTGAAAACTTGGTAAATATCAATGACATCAAGTGGATTTGAGACAGTGGTGATAGTATGCACCTTGTCAATGAAATCGCTTACGTTCGTGATGACGAAGAGGAAAATAGAACTTGTTTTCAGGCAGATAGTAAAAAAAATAAAGGTTACCGGAAAAGGTTGGATCAAAATTAATGTGAAAACGAACGACTAGCAGAATGTGATTTACATCGACAATTTTTTCTACGTGGAAAACTTGTCGAAGAATATCTTGTTTTATGGCCTTTTGGAAGGAAAGGTTGTGAAATGGAGTATGCGAGGTGATGATACGTTCCTCTTCACGAAGACCAATACTCAACATCGAAAAGACGACAAAAGGCTTGACAGTTGTAGTTAATGTGGAAATAAAAGTTCGGATGAAGAATCAAAACCATTTATGCTGCTATGAAATTAAATGAATTGGAAGCAAATCATGACTCATATGTGCAAAAGGATCTCTAATGAATTTTCGTGCAAGATTTGGTCACCTCAATTACGCTACAAACGAGGGGTTGAACAAGAAACCGAATATTGGAATTTCTCTGTGTGATCACAAGAGAATGAACTGTTTCACGTGCTCCCATGGCAAGCAAACAAAAATCCTCTATCACTTAAATACTATAGATGGAATTCACCTACCGTTCGTGTGAAATGTGTAATCCGTTCCGATCTAAAGGGACCGATTACTGCAAAAAAAATCGACTCGGAGATCGGTATATGATAATTTTTGGACTTCAAATCCAACTATGTACGAGTATTTTTTCCGCCAAGACTAAGGACGTTGTCGGCAAGAAATTTGAACACTTCCTTGCGTTGTTCTAGCGGCGGTTCAGCTGCATGGTGCTACGTACCGACGGCAGATTCTAATACAAAGATCTAGATGGATTTTGTAAAAGCACTGGAATTGAACATCAAGTAAACGAAGCTAACTATCATTCCAGTAATGATAAGGCTAAGCGCATGGAGCGATCGGACCATTATGACTATGGCACGGTGTATGAAGTTCGCAAGTGGATTTAATTTATCGATTTGGGGTGATGCGGTACAATGTGCTGCTTATATACTGAATCATACCCTACGAATGAAAATGCCTAGAGGTCATCGCCGCTAGACTTTTGACCACGTAAAATCCAAATCTTGTTGAAATTATCGTTTTCGGATCAACATGCATAGTGTACCGTAATCCAGGAAAATTTTCTCGCTCGTAGAGCACAAGTTGCAACAATTGGAAAAGGTATGTAATTTAAGGATTTAAGGGTTTCCTAAAGGATGAATGCAAAGTTTTGGTGACACAATACATTACAAACATTAAAAGGCTTGATCAAGATCAAAACTCTAAGACTGAACGAAGTTTGTCAGGGAGCCAAGGTTCAGAAGGCTCTAAAACAGATGAAGTTTAAGTTTCAAAGAAAAACTGAAGAAAAAATCGATCTGGATACGTGAAGGCCATCATACTAGAAGCGCTACAAAAAAAATTAATCTTAAGAAAAACCTTTAAACAAGGATACTAAAGTTTCAGCTCAAGATCACGAAGATACTAAAGAGGTTGGTTCGGTTAACTTTATCTCCGACACGAATCCCAACCATTTCGCACAAGCAATGAAGAGCTTACCTACCACTAATCCAGCTACATATGTAATCAGCAACATCCATACTCAGTTGTGGCGCCTAATCTATTGATACCACCTGTTAGGGGAAGTCCTATAGAATAGGTATTCCTGCAACAATGCGCCTGCACCAGTCAGGCACCTCAAGACCTTCGCTTCTCAACACAAAGGCGACCAGAGTTCCTGCGACGAATGTTGTGGAAAACCACAAGAATACTCAGCAAACGTTCATTTTCCGTCCGCAGCCGATCAACTTTAAGTTAAAGGTCAATATTTTTCTCCAACAAATCTAGTTTCTGGCCAAGAAGAGAACAAAACGATTTATCCATCGGCCGAGGTTGCATAGATAAAGCGAACAACTTGCGAAGGTTAGATTTACTCTTATCATGTTCGAGAAACCCTTCTCGTGCTTTTTGACATCGTCGGCAGTGTACACCCCCTCTTTTGATAATCGGGGAAATACCCACTATATTCTTGAGCTCTTGATTGCAAAGAGCTCAAACCAATGAGCGTACTGAGTACTTAGTATGCTGGATGTTTTACCCTAAGGTTTGACCACTTGAGGTAGGAAGGCGGACACCTCAGACCTTTTGGATGAGTTCGAACAGCAGGCTGTGGCTTGAACTCAGAATAATTATTTTCAGTAGCACTACGGGATTCTACGTTAAGCGCGAACGAACGTGTCACGTGGTCTGTTACCACGCAACCAAAATACCCACGCATACCCCCTTCGTTAATGCGCGGTGCTCCGCTTGAATAGCGCGGGCGGGGGAACTCCGCAAAAAATCGTAATTCGACACAGTCATTCCACCGTGCCTAAACTAATGCTTAAAAAAACGGTTGCTCAAGGTGCGAACCTTGCGCAAGTAATTTGATGGACTTTTTTGCAATTGTTGACAATTGCCAAAATAGGAATAAGTCAATGAAGTTCCAACATCTATCATCGGCACTTTAATCAAATTGATTTCTATACAGTCCTCCAATCGAACAACGTATCTCGTTAGTCGGGGGTTATGATTACCCGCACTACCCGGTAACTTATTCGGAACACGCGGCTCTGCACGAACCATTTCTTGCGTAATGTGTGGTTCCTCATACAAGGAAACATAAGCGGCTGCTTCCACTTCGCAGGCGGAGCGCCAGGCGTACCTATACTTGTTGCAGTATCTTCACTCAGACTTCGCGCACGCCTAGTACTTTTAAGACTCCGCTTTAGAAGTCTTTTCTCTTTGTACTCGACACCACTGTCGCTATACTATATCCTAATCGACATAGAGGATTTTGTTGATCTGCTTACGAGAAGATTTTGATGTGCTAGGTGTTGCCTTAGCAACATCTGTAAGATGAGTCACAATGTTACTTGACTCTATAGTTGAAGAGACTTCTGCAGCATATGTGTTTGCGCCCGAGCTTTAATCTTCCGCTGCGCTAAAGAATTAGTACTGAATCGGTAGCTCCCTCTGAACCGCCGCAGTTCTAGTCGCTCATTCTGACAACAGACAGAGCGTTATGTTGTGTAAATTATAAAATTACCATGACCAAAACAATTGCCACTTCTGATTGGCCCAAAAATATTATTGACTAATCCCCGATCACTTTAAGCACGGGTGATGATGTAATGGGACTCTATTAAATAAGAAACAATGATAATTTGTTGAAATATCATTGTTCTAATTTAACATTTATGTTGTACCAAAAAGGCATTTTAGGATTATATATTCTAATAATCACATTTGTAACTAGATTTGGTTGAATTAGAATGAATTTAAATTTATAATTAAATCAGCAAATTTACTACACGTTTGTTTATTTACTAAGACCTTTTGATGTACATTACTCTTTAATTTCTTGTCTAACGCTTAAGTCATTTTAGTGTAGTAGTGGGTGTCAGAATTGGTGGTTTTTAATGTAACAACCAAGAGGTATTCCCGGGAAAACAAAACCGTAAAACCCAGTTATTTATACAAATAACTCTTGTCACCCACCTCCTCAGATGGGTGATAGAAAAACGCTCTTATCCCGTCCGTGAAAGCGGGGGTTTTACGCCCCGCACCTGCACAACGCCACGTCCCGCCGCCACACACCACCAAGCCCCGCCACACCCCTAACACCCCTAACATCACCACGCCCCACCACACCACGCCCCGCCACACCCCGCCCCGCACCCGCACACAGCACTCCCCGCCACACCCCGAACACCCCCAACAAACCTCACAGCACGCCCCGAAACACCACGCACACCGCACCTCCACGTCCAGGTCGCCACGCCGTATGAGCTCTTCTTCAGGGTCGGCTGCCATTTTCCCGCAGTTTGGCTGGCAGCAGAGTGTGGGGGGTTGGCGGCAGAAGGCACTCTGGTGTTTCTTTTGTTTTTGTTTTTTTTTGTTTGGGTGAGGGGAGGGGCAGTGCTGGCAGGTTTTTTTGTTTTGTTTTTCTCCAAACACGCGCTCTGGATGAAGTTATTTGGTTGTTTGTCAAATTCTGAAAGGGGGAATAACGAGGAAGTGTAACAAACTTTTGTTTTTTTACAGAAAATCCACCCAAAATAGGATAACTTTGCCAGGAAATACAATATCTGACGCCCCCTAGTATAAGACAGGAGATTGTAGTTAGGGGTTTAAAAGCTGGGTGATTTCGGAGAACGATTCATCCAAAATTAGGGACGACCATTTTTTGGCATGGTGCCCAAATCGAACTGTTCAGGGTTGAACCCCCCCCCGCCATTTTAATGAAATATGTTGTCCATTTAAGGAATTTAAATTTTCCTCTGAGTTTAGAGGGTGCACTCCTCGCGCGAGCGCTGCATCGCCGCCATTTTGTGTTCACGTGCGTCTGTCGACGCACGAGTTGCGCAGTCTGCTGCTAGCGACGCGACGCGACTTCAGGACGTGCGCGCGCGCAGACGGAAGCGCTGCAAATGGTGCGATACCCATACACGCAGGCTGATCAAAAGGTCAAGAAGTTGGTGCGGCACGTCGAGCATCTCGAGCGTGCGCGGACAGAGCAGGGCCAAACATTGACGGAAGCGGAAGCCTTATTGCCGCTAAATGCGCGTGAAAAGGAGCCGCGGTCGAGTGAAAGTTTCAAGACGCGGTGCGGATTGCACGAGCCATGAAAACGCTGGAAAGAAGCATGGGCGGGTCGAGGCCATGGTCGAGGGCGTCACGATGGAGCTGGGGCATGTCCGTGAACAGATCGAAGCGAGTCGTGAAGCGTGGAACAAGGCACGGGAGGAACTGGACGAGCAGGAACGAGTGTGGGGGTGTGGGAATGGCGAGCCTTGTGGAGCGAAGCGCGAGCGTTGGAGCGTGCGGTGAATGAGATGAAGGCTGCGAGGGAGGAACCGATGTGTGCAGCGGCCGCTCTGCAGAAAAATCATCAAAGTATGCGTCTGTATAGATGTATCAAGCCAACGTTAGATTCAAACAATTCAGCAACATCCACGTATAAATGGATTTAAAGCACTCACATAACGTGAGACCATCGCTTTTCTTAAGTTCCTCAAGCGTATAAGTCTTCTTCCCATACCAGTCCAGAAAGATTGCGTAATACGCGCTGTTTGGCCAAGGTGGTTTCGTCAGAAAGACTCCAGGAGAGGAGAAACTCGTATCTGGTGTAAGGGTAGAGGGCGGCGATTTTGCGAAAGAAAATCGTCCATTTCCGAAATGGACGAAAATCGACCTAACGGTCGACCAGTTCATTTCGCAAAAATGACCCGAAATCACCCAACTTTGAAACCCCCTATTATTAAACTCTACTTAATCGATAAGGGTTACTATAGATACAAATTTACATTTGTTTCTTACCTATTTTGCGTTTTCTCAACGCACAGTGCAAGCTGTTAACGGCACCAGGGGCTTAGACTAGGTTTGTTTCGTCGTATTACACTTTTTAATGAAACCAATCACGTTGGTTTGGCTCCGGGACATTCCACTTTTAGTTTTTTTGTCATTAGGGTTTTTACCTCGGGGATCGCGACAATAAAATGCAAAGATATGAAATCTTTGAGATAATTTTTTTGGAAAAGTTTCTAAGTTTCTCGGAATGCGAGTGACACCGCCTAGTTATATCTGTCTGTGGACAAAGATATGACCTGTGGACACAATCAAACGGATGTTAGGTATACTCTCGGACTTTTAACCTAAAAAGCGTGCAGTGGCTACTGCATGTCAATGCGGTGCCCTTTATTACATATAAGAAATCGGATACATTTTATTCTTACTCGATTAAAGAATTTCTCTGTATTTCAGCTTGAATTTAGTATTAGCTGGTCGTTGAGACAGATTTTCAACCAAGGGTCTTTTTATTTGGGTGGTGCTGTTATTTTTCGTGCAGAATGCCAATTCGTCTACGGCATCATCATTCCCATCCAACTTGACAAGTTCGACTCGCTCTAGTTCACCTAAAATCTCAGAAAATGCTCACCATACACATCTTTGTAAAGATTCTTCAAGAAAAACCTGCCGCTTGAGTACAGTCTCACGTTCAGCATCTTAAAATACAAAGACTTTCAACAGCTCTACGCTGGTGTAGCTTAATGACCCTGACCCTGATGCTCTCCTGATGACGACAATGGTGGCCCTATCAGCGTTAAAATACCAGTCACCAAAATGCAAGACCACACGAGATTCAACGAATTGTCCGTTCTTTTTTATCCAGGAAATCATCTCCTATTTACGTTAAAATGGTAACATCAACTCGCTTTGCTGTGCCATGAGAAGTTATAGAATGTTGCTGTGGTTGGCGAAGGTGAGCTCGGAGTTGAATCTGGGCAAACCGATTAGTGTACCATATTAACATAGACTTGTGTAATCAAAAGAAAATCGTAGACCGAGTTATTTATTCCTAAAAACCATACGCTAAATCTAATGTGCAATCCGAATCATATGACCTGCCTGATATCCTAAATCCTATCAAATATATATCTAATTGATTTTTAGAATTTATTTTATAACTTTTTATAAAACCTTCTTTAATAAAAATCCGACCGTGGTCGAGTGGTTCACTACTCACGGCGGGACCGGAAGGTCCCGGGTTCGATCCCGGGCCAAACCAAGTTGGTTGGTTTCAGAAAGTATAATGTGACGAAATCACCTAAATCCTATCAAAATAGAATAAAACTAGTAGCCGTTTCGCCTGATTTTTAAGTGCATCTTGAAACTCCCGAGCAGGCCTTCGCGCTTCATCCGTCAATCGAGCCACCACTTGTCCCTTTATTATCATTTCTTGCTTCACCAGGCAGCTGTTAACACCTATTAAATTTATTCCAATATAGTCCGAGATGTCCGCCTATAATATCTTAGGGTGTCATTAAATGGAAAATCATTTGCACTTACGTAACTCCGTTCCACAGCTGCTTTGATTATTCAAGTTTACCGCAGCCCTAGCTCTCCACTGATCGTAATTCTCGAGTCTCTCCGTTCCTGGCAAACCTTTTGACCAACCCTTCCAAAAAAACAATTAATCTCATAACGCATACAGAGATACGATTTTCTAGCTTCTCTGTAACGCTCAGTAAGCCTTTGTGATCGCTAATTTGTCGCTAATTCATGGATCGGTGGAAGAACTCGTCCCATGAAGTAGCGACAAATCAGCGGTTATTGCAAGTGGTGCATTTTGCACCATTGCTCCAACGACTTTGGGTCAATAATGACGCTCGGTCAGCTTTTTCTTACCCATTATCTTTTCCTGCGGTTCATTGCATTTGACCAATTTTTTACCCTTGAAGCACTTCACTACAGGATGGAACTGCCCCAAAAAATTCCGTGGCACTGTCAACTGCCGAAGCAGGGGTTGTAGCTGTTACAGTTGGCGGAAGACAAGCGCTAGGAAAATCAATAATTCCCCCTCGAAATTGGAGTTGGAAAAAGGACGATAACCTAGAAGATCAATAACCAGTCAGCTATAAAACAATTTCAAATAGAAGCAAGCGCTGCAAGCGTGAAGTATATTGACGACAAATTAAAATTTCTGAATGACTGACCGAATAGGAAAGATGAGTCCTGAGCATGTTTCGAGCGAAGACATGGTAACTGACCTGCTCCAAAAAACGTTAAATGCACTTCGAGGATGGAATAAAGAACAAAAATTGGACTCGAATGACGTTTCGAAAGTTTGGTCTTTTGATGTGGATTATGGGTTCACGGAACACGGAATAATAAAGGATTTGGATTGCATATACACGTAAGGAGCCTGGAATGTTGATTTAGAACGTTTTTTTTAGTGAAAATGGGACGTTTCTTACGTAAGCTACCTACGTATGCCCATTGATCCGATGAAGGTCGACCCGGTTTCTTCAGAATTGCCCCGTTTTGGTTGAGATGGTATCCTGCAGCGGTAAAAAAAAGTATCCTGCAGCGGTAACCAGCCACAATACCTCGTGCGCCAGCCACAACAACAATAGCCAACTCGGTTACAGAGAAGGTTTCGTGCACCAAACTACATCACCCACTTTTCCACGACCTGCACGAATCGAAAGAATTCGCAAGCTTTAATTTCACTACTTCTGGATTTTTCCCTGGATCTTTTTGCCATTCTTCGGGCGTGATCGTTTTCCAACTCGTCCAAAAAAATTTCAGATTAATGTTATTGCCCCCCCCAAAAGATTTATACCGAAAAATGTGGATGACTCCCGAGCCCAATGCAACCTGTGAGGTAGGTGCCTCCCATTTGGTACTGTCTCCGCGCCTGCTCCCCAGTCCGTGCCCCCGGTGGACCACCCTTTGCGCACCGAAAAGTTCGATTCGATCGACGACTTGATGTCGGCATATCGTCAGTATTCGACCCTCGCTGGATACGGGGTATACAGAAACCGTGTATCCACCGGCGTAAAAGATCCTTACACCGGGAAAACTAAGCCGGGCAGTTTCTCCCACTACACGATAATGTGCCTCCATGACGACGTGGTTGCAACCCGCGGACAAAATATTCGGCAGTCGTCGAAGAAGAAGTGTGACTGCAAATTAAGGATTTTCGCGAAGTTCACCAGAAAGACTGGACAGAAGTGGATGCTGGACTTTGCTAGCACCAAATGTGTGCTAGATCATAAAAATCCCTCCGCTCAGAATATGAAACATATCGCGACTTTCCGGGGGCTTAACGCTGAGGCTAGGTCCCAGATCGCTGGCTACATTCACGACCCTGCGATGCGGAAACGGGTTATCGCCCAGGCCATCCGGGAGCAGTTTCCGGAGTTGATCTTAACTTCCGGCGACGTGAAGAACGCCCGCGCCCGCGCGAAACAGACCGCTCTCGGTTGGTATACCCCAACGAAATCGATGTTCAGGGATCTTGATGAGCGAGAAGGCATTGCATACAGCGTCAAGTGGCTGGGCGGGGATCCAAACAGCAAGAAGATGGAAGGCCTGTATGTGACGAATATGTTTGGGAACCGGATGCTGAAGAATAACCCTTGAACGGTGATGTTTGACACTACTTATCAGACCAAACCGGTTGGCTTTCTTCCAGGACATTATGATGACGCCTTTTGACAACTTCGCCTTTATCGACTGTGGGCTTATTAATACAGATCGAGGCTGGATTCGACTGGCTAATGGAGCAGTACAGAGAACATCGCACGCGAGTTACGGACGCCAATCTGCTTACCGCGACGACCAATGCCTTTCCTGCGATGAGGAACGCCCTCCGGAAGTTATTCCCCGGTACACAACTTCATATCTTCAAGTTTTACTTGAACAAGAACGTGGCCTTGAACATCTTCCGCAAGGGACGCGAAGAAGGTGCCGCCCGGAGCTCCATCGCAAGAATCGGGACAAGTCGAACGTTCCTACGGCGACAAGAGCAGCGTTTCAGAAAATCTCACCGCAGAAGAGAACCTTCGGGTCGGGCGTCTCAATGACGTCGTGCGGTCTATTGTGGTGGAGCGGCTGTCCAAATTTTGAGGCTTTAACAGTCGTTCCCACAGTGACCATACTACCGACTAACGAAGAGGTACTCCGGTTGTCCTGTGACAGGCCTATGTATTGCTCAGCTTTTGTACCCGACGGTTTGGGCGTGGGTCTATCTCCAGGTGACTGGTACGTAGATCCGATCAATTCCGATGCATATCGAGGTCAATTCGTAGCAGATCGACGAGTGTAGATCAGGTGCAAAAATTCTCAGATTCGAGGTCCCGGGGATAAACTGGTGATCGAATATTGAAGATCGATGATCGATGATCGCAGATCGCAGATCGACCTAGTTGATCTTGTACGGGTTGACGAGATTGAAGATGATCGCTGATCGATGATCGATGATTGCAGATCGCAGATCGATCCAGTTGATTTTGCGAGAATCGACGAGATATCGGATGATCACAGATCGATGATCGCAGATCGATCTAGTTGATTTTGCGTAAATCGACGAGATATCGGATGATCAGAGGTCGATGGTCGATTATCGATGATCTGTGATCAAGGGTTGATGATCGATGATCGCAGATCGATCTCGTTGATCTTGTACGAATTGGCGATATTTCGGGTCTTTGATCGCAGATTGCAGATCGCAGATCGACGGTGTCGATCTAGTGGTGATCAGCGAAAGGGTACTTGATCACGTGGCGGAAGTCTTCACCACTTGATCTCCGAGCCTCTTAAGCCTAGATCGCTAACGGAATACCCAATATATCATGTATTCCTAGCTTAGACCTAAGAGGAGGGTGAGGGGTCGATCTGCACTTTCTTTGATCGACGGATTTCACAAAAATCCACCTAGAGTTCCAGTGGGGCGCTTAAAGCAGCCGAACTTCTAGGGGACAGATGCGAACCAATGGGGGAAGAGGTGAGAACACTAGGATCGATCACTTTCCCAAAAACCTTTACAGAAAACTACCGCTGGCACAGCGGGCGGATTTGAAGCTGAGTTCCCAAAAACTCTACGTCTGCAGGTGGGCCAAAAAGTAAATACGTGCTCCCTCCCGGGACGTGTAGATGTGCGTATGCAATGAAAGGGAGGCGCTAGGTGATCACGCCGTCCCAATCGGTGATCTAGCTGATCGGACGCAAAAGGAGAACTGCATTTATTGCTTATATCCTAAAATCAACCAATTAACTAATATCAACCAATCAACTCTACCCATACTGATATGCTCCATCGACCAATCAACCTGATATATCATCCGCCTGTCGCTTATCATCGTTTACTTGTACCTTGCGTAGCTTCTGCTCCGGATGGACCGTCCATGTTCATGACCGTTGCGCAAAAAACTTCTATGCGCTTCTCCACACTATCGAAAAGGGAGATCAGTAACCCCGAGGTTTCTCCGCGTCGATCAAGTAGAATTCTCGAAGGATGGAATTTGGTATCAGTGGGAAGAAAGAGTCTCTACGCGCGAGACTGCCTCAGAGTTCCAGACAGAGTGGGATAAGATGTTGGTGCTCTTTTCCGCCCAAACCGAGATCGACAAGTATTTCAATCGGCAAATCAAGCGGACGATTTGCGAGTGGGCACATTGTTTTACCAGGTTCAACCTCAACATTGGGCACCGGACAACTTTCCCCGTCGAGAGCGTCAATAGGATGCTCAAATCTTACGGGATCTCGGCGAACTCCACCCTGGACGAGACAATGAAACTGTACTTCGACATGGTCAAAGCCATGGAGCGTGGTTATGAGAAGGCGATCTTCAAACAGGGTTCAAATGTCTTGCGAGATCTGGTAAATAAGCCAGAGTTTACTCTGGTCAAGAGAAAGGTCGCTTGGAAAGCGATGCGTATGGCCAATCTTCAGCTCCTCAAGATCGAGAGCCATCGTCGCGGAGAGGCAGTTGAGTTCGACAAGACCTCGATAACCCGGGGAATGGGCTTTGTCTCCGCCAAAGGTCTCTCGGCGAGTCACGGAAAGGAGAGAATAGCTTTCCAGCTCGAAGAATTTAGCCCATTTTGGTGGCTTGAAAAAAGCGACGACGAAACGGACAGATACCTCTCACCTTTGGATCCTGACAAGGTTTTGATCTTGAAGGGTCTCCCTCGAAACGATGGACGCTTCAAGTCAGACTTCAAGGCTCCGCTGGTGCACACTCAGAAGCTCCCGCCTTCCACAGTGCCGTACGCACTCACTGGAATCCGTCCTAGCGCACAACGTGTGGCCTCGGATTGAAAGACGCAGGATGTGGCCGATCTGACATCGTCGGTCGCAGCGGCGACGGCTTCTTCACTGCCGAATTCACTGTCAATCTCCTGCGGCACGAAAAGAGCAGCGTCCTCGTTCCTCCCTCAAACCTCCTCTCCCCACCCCCCGAAAAGCGCGCCAGAGGTGACGAGAGCGAAGACCCTCACAATGCATGAGAATAATGGCGCAGGCGAGGTCGCGGGTGAAAGGAACTAGAAGGATCCAAAATGGAAATGTGGAGAAGCGCATAGAAAATTTTTGCGCAGCGGTCATGAACATGGACGGGCCATCCGGGGCAAAAGCGACGCAGGGTAGATGTACACGATGCTAAGCGACAGGCTAATGATGCATATCAGGATGGGTAGAGTTGATTGGTTGATATCAGGTTTTTGGTTGATTTTAGGATATAAGGATTAATAGAGTTCTCTTTTTGCGTCCGATCAACTAGACCATCGATTGGGACGGCGTGATAACTTCGCGCCTCCCTTTCATTGCATACGCACCTTTACACTTCCCGGGATGGAGCACGTAGTGCACTTTTTGGCCCACCGCATACGTAAAAATCCGCAGAACTCGTCCTAAAATCCGCCCGCTGTGTCAGCGGCCCCTTTTCGTAAAGGCTACCGGGAGGGTGACCGAGCCAAGTGTTCTCACCCCCACCATTGGCTTCCACCTATCCTCTAGAAGTTCGGCTGCTTTAAGCACCCCTTGGTAACTCTAGGCGGATTCTTGTAAAATCCGTCGATCTGCACATAGAAAGTGCAGATCGACCCCCTTCCTCTTAAGTTGCTATGCTTAAGAGGATCGACAATCAAGTGGTGAAGACTTCCGCCACGTGATCAAGTAGCCCTTCGCTGATTCCACTAGATCGACAGCGTCTATCTACGATCTGCGATCTACAGATCCGCAATATCGCCAATTCCCACTTGATCAACTAGGTCGATCTGCGGTCTGCGATCATCGATCATCGATCTGCGATCTTCGACCCCCAGTTTTTCACCGGGATCTCGAATCTGCGATTTTCCACCAGACCGATGTGGGGAAGCGTACCGTAGATTTTGTGGCCATCTGTGGGAAATATATCGTAGATTTTGCGGCCAACTGTGGTGGACATGAACAGGCCATCCGGAACAGACGTGACGACTGGTACAGGTACCAAACGGTAAGCGAGGACGACTGAGATATCAGGTTGACTGGTCGGTGGAGAACATCAGGATGGGTAGAGTTAGTTGATTGGTTGATATTAGGTAATTGGTTGATTTTGGGATATAAGCAATAATAAAGTTCTCATTTTGCATCCGATCAGCGAGATCACTGATTGGGACGGCGTGATCACCTCGCGCATCCCTTTCTTTTGCAAACGCACCTTTACGTCCCAGGCGGGAGCACGTAGTTCACTTTTTGGCCCACCGGCAGACGTAGAGTTTTGGGGAACTCAGCTTCAAATCCTCCCGCTGTGCCAGCGGTAGTTTTCTGTAAAGGTTTTTGGGAAAGTGATCGATCCTAGTGTTCTCACCTCTTCCCCCATTGGTTCGCATCTGTTCCCTAGAAGATCGGCTGCTTTAAGCGCCCCACGGGAACTCTAGGTGGATTTTTGTGAAATCCGTCGATCTGCACATAGAAAGTGCAGATCGACCCCCCCCTCCTCTTAGGTCTAAGCTAGGGAATATATAATATAATGGGTATTCCGTAGCGACCTAGGCTTAAGAGGCTGGGCGATCAAGCGGTGAATAATTCCGCCACGTGATCAAGTACCCTTTCGCTGATCACCACTAGATCGACACCGTCAATCTGTAATCTGCAACCTGCAACCAAAGGCCCGCAATCTCGCCAATTTCGTACAATATCAACAAGATCGATTAGTGATATGCAATAACATCGACCCTAGATCAGCGATCTGCGATCATCGACCTGCGATCCGAGACACGTAATCTCGTCGATCCGCACAAGATCAACAGTGATTTACGATCATCGACTCTTGATCATCGATCATCTTCATGGACCTGCGATCATCGATCTGCGATCCGTGACGTAATCTCGCTGATCAACACAAGATCAACAAGATCAACCACTGATCAGCGATCTGCGATCATCGATCTGTGATCACCGATCTGCAATCTCGCCGATCCACACTTGATCAACCTACGAGTTTTGCACCTGATCAACACTCGTCGATCTGCCACGAATTCTCTCGATCTTGCATATGAATTGCAGTGATCTAAGTCCCATTCTCCTGAAGAGCTACCCACGCCCAAACCGTCGGGTACACAAGGTGAGCAAGACATAGGTCTGTCACAGGACAACCGGAGGGCCCCCTTTGTTAGTCGGTAGTCCGGGCGCTGTAGGAACGCCTGATCGAACCTAAAAAAAATTCTAATCAGCCGCTCCACCACATCGACACCTGTCAATCTGCTACGAATTCACCTGATATGCATCGGAATTGATTTGATCTACGTCCCCAGTCACCTGGAAAGTGACCCACGCCCAAAACGTCGGGTACACAAGGTGATCAATACATAGGCCTGTCACAGGACAACCGGAGGACCTCCTTCATTAGTCGGTAGTCCGGGCGCTGTGGGAACGACTGTCCAAGCCTCAAAATTTGGCCAGCCGCTCCACCACAGAAACAAGGTAAACTCAATATGATATTACTGATATTTGTATTATTATCGAAATCTAGTTGCTCTACGAAATCAGGATTTCGCGCTTGAATCAACTCCGTGATTCAAGACATTATTTATGTCCATTCCTTTCACATAGGACTTCCTATGAATGATCCGCTGTTCTGCTTCATCAAATTATCTGGATGTGGCCCAATATGTTTCCACACATTCCCCGGACCCAGCCACCAACCCAATCATCCTTGGTATGCCCTCCCTAAGGTGTGCTTCTCCGCCACCACACCCAAGAAACCCACTCAAGCATTTATGCCCTTGACAAAACCCACGTTTCTTTCCAGGTTCCTGACAACGGGCTCCCTGGGCTTGAGAAGAGGCGGGGAGGAACCTTGTCTACGAGATCTCCCTGGGCCCCTCATGGGATTCTAATGGCAAAAAGATCCAATGAAAAAGTCAGAAGTAGTGAAAGTAAAGCTTGCGAATTCTTTCGACTCGTGCAGGTCGTGGAAAAGTGGGTGATGGGTGCACGAAACCTTCTCTGTAACCGCGTTGGTTATTATTGTTGTGGCTGGTGCACGAGGTATTGTGGCTGGTTACCGCTGCAGGATACCTTTTTTACCGCTCATCTCTTTTGGTTTACCCATCCCTCGCACGGTGTCTGATTGGTCCATTAATACTTATGATCTCATTGTGTCGTACTCAGCTACAACCGGCCCTAACTCCTTTTTGACGAATCAGATCATTTCAAGTGGCAAACACGAGAGCACGACTATTACGACAATGTCGAAAGAGTTCCAGGAAGCGTTAGACAATTTTTTCTTAGCGGCTGAATATGGTCGAGCTGACGTCATCAATGCATTAGCTGACCACAGTCGTGATCGTTTGTCTCTTGCGGACATTGTGGACCCAGTAACAGGTCGTTCGCCCTTACACGTTGCTGTAGCCCGTGGCAAGAAAGATGCGCTGCGAGCTCTTTTAGCCGTGGGGTTTCCTCCGGATCATCAAAGCAAGACACTGGATGAAAAGGAGCAAGGAAATCGATCAGCATATGCTCTCGCACAAGAGTTAAAAGCTCAGGATTTGCTCCTCGTGTTTCATCAGTTTTTAATTCAACAGGTCGCCGCGAATGACGTCCAGAGTGTGAACCACTTACTGGCAGCAGGAGTTGACGTGAATATTACAGATGCAGCGACGAGAGGATCGTTGCTTCATTGGGCAAGCTCGTGTCAAGCTGTGGAGGTGCTACATGATTTGCTTGAGCGAGAAGATGTACAGAGACTGAAACTCGTGGATGCACGGAATGGAGAAGGTGCGACGCCGCTGCACTTAGCGTGCTATGCGAATCATGTAGAATGTGTTCAGCTTTTATTGGCACATAATGCAGATGTAAGCTTAAGAGGAAACAAAGGATTCAGTGAGGGTAAAACGGCCCGTGAGCTAGCGACGAAACCGGAAGTAGAAGAATTATTCTCCCAAAGACTGGAGAATTTAGACAGTATTACCAAGGAAGGCGATTTTCAGGTAAAAAAGGGAGTCCAGAGAGAAAGGAGAGATGGGGGAACTTTCTGCCAGTTAACAGCAGACACCGGAGACTCCGAAACGTGCGTCCACAAATTCCAAAACGAGAACCTGTCGTTGCAGCTTGAAGAAAAAGATCTGCTCGTGAATCAACTGAAAAGCACAATTGAAGCACTTGTACAGGAATTGCAAGAAAGCGCGATGCTAGGAGAAGAGCGTGTGATGCTAGATTATGTCCGCAAGCTGCGGGACGAGAAGATGATAGTTGAGAGGAAACTTGATGACGCGAATGACTTCATTCGGGATCAAAAGCTACAACTAGATAGCTTAAAAGAACAGATTCGACAGATGTCTGCAGGAGACAAACAGGTGCGCAACTGTTGAATTCCTCGTTGACA
This sequence comes from Peronosclerospora sorghi, assembly GCA_026184515.1. Lineage (NCBI taxonomy): Eukaryota > Oomycota > Peronosporomycetes > Peronosporales > Peronosporaceae > Peronosclerospora > Peronosclerospora sorghi. The sequence continues at coordinate 8,069,415 of CM047584.1, forward strand.
TTAAGTGGATGGGTCATGACAGCAACTTGTTCGTGTGTGTAGCAGCTTGAGACTGATCACGACGTTTTCTCTCATACTAGTGAAGACAGCACGTCCAGCACCGCAGCTGGTCTACCTGATAGTACCAAAAGCAACCTGAGCGCTTCAGAAATACAGCAACTTGAAAAACAGATTGAGAAAGAAGGCACATCTCCAGCTCAATCCTTAGTGCTTGATGCTTGGACGCCAAAGTCGCAACGGGAGCAAGTAGCTTTTAATCGATACACTGAAAAGCATGGTCCTTATGTTTGGAGCACTATCTGGAATGGGATATGGGCCGGAACAAATGAAGTGGCTCAAGATGACGATGAAGAGGTCGTGATCACTGTTTAGAATTAAAGGCTCTAGCTGATTTTTAGCGTATACGAAGAAGAAAAGGTCAATGACGAAGCAGGTGTGGTCATATCTTGTTGTTAGAAAACGATCTTGTGCTGTTGACGCTAGTTCCTTTCCTGATTGTTTTCTTCCACGCCGTCGTTGACGTCACGGAAACACGAGCATCAGCTCCTGCATGAACGATAATTAGAGTGGACATGAACTTGTTAAGTGCTTAAGACTTGGATATTTTATCTCTATCTTCTTCACTCTGTTCTACGTACGTACCAAGGTGGATCTAAACTGGATGTGACAAATTCGTTCAGTATTTGGTACATCGATCCCGTGGTCGAGTGGTAGCTGCTAACTTTAAGACCGGCCAATTCAAAAAGGGTAAATCAAGTAGATTGCTAGCCTAAAGCGAACAGCATGTTTTCGGCTAATCATGAAAGGACAGTCGCAATATCGCTCTCGCAATATCGCTACACTTTTTGAAAAGACGTGTATCTGAGTTCAACACATTGACATAGTACTATTATGTACGGGATCCAACATGTACAGGAAGACGAGCCCAAAATTCACTGATAAAACCCTAAATCCACTGATAAAAAAAACTAAATCCACTGATCACGGGATCATTCTTGACCGATTTGGAATCATTAGTCGTAAAGACTGCCAAGATCCAAAGCGATATCTCTTTATTCTTACGATGCCGTTTCTCTTTTTGAGACGGCTGATGGCCACGCACTTTTTAAAGTGCACGATGAAGCCATGTTGGCAAGTGCTGGTGATGTGCTCAAGTACTTGTATATTCGTATCTTAATAATTAAATACATAAACGGTCCTTTCCCAACACTCATAGCATCATTGTTCTTCGCACGCATGATCCGCGACGGTCGATAAAGCATCTGTCGCTCTTCTATTCCACCTTCTTTAATGCCACTTGCACGCAATTCGTTGCGCAGTAGATTCATGTCCACGTCAGGACGACGCACTGCGCTCGTAGGTTTCACGCTCGAGCCCTGATCTTCGTTCATCTCTTCCATCAGACGACGGAGCTCCACGGCATCTTCTCGCTCCGAAAGGACTTCTTTAGATCGATTCAGACCTCCTCCACCACTACGAAATAAATTTTCGGGTCCACGCTTTGTGTCGGTGCCCCCAAAGACATCAGCTTTAACGTATGCCCCCAATTCGTCCAGTTCATCATCCCCATCTGATTCTTCATCGGACGAAAACGACGTCTTGGTCGAGGTGAGCACATCGATATGACGCTCGTAAATCATGTCACACTTATTTCGGTGCTCTTGCTGTTGCGCCGATAGTGATTTCCGCGCACCGCGTGCTAATTTACTTAAACTTCCAGTGACACCATTCGCCGTTGCTCGACTACTAAGCTCACGCACCATATGAATTCGATCTGTCGTGAAGGGGTTGAAAATTATTAAAATTCCACTTAATTAACAACCCAAAGAGGTAATAAGCCAGTCCTCCTTGTTTTACTTCCCGGGTACTTAATACTTCCGTCCGAACCAACAATCAGTCAAACACACTTGGGGTACACTTCAAAAGGCTGTTCCGGGCTGCCCACAACACTAGCGCACTTTAAATGACTGCTGCTCCACTCACTAGGGCGTGCGCTCACCGACTTACTTTTGTTAAACTTGGTTTTTGTATAAAGTAAAAAAAAAGTTTTTGAGGCCGCGAGAGATCTTCGTAGTTCAGGGGAAATTTCGTTCTATTTAGTATTAATACCTCCTACATCAACGTCAATCACTTCTTTCACCCACTACTTTTTGGTTACTTCAGAGCTGACTTCAATACGTGGCAGTTACCGCTGAGGCCCTATGTAACCTGATTGATCATCCTTTAGAGCTACCACTGATTCCCTCTGTAACCTGATTGATCATCCTTGAGAGCTACCACTGATTCCCTCTGTAAGCTGATTGATCATCCTTGAGAGCTACCACTGATCCCTCTGTAACCTGATTGCGCATCTTTGACAGTTACTTCAGAAACCCTCTGTAATCTGATTGAGCGAGGTGGCCGTCGCGAGGGGGCCGTCGCATGTCACTCCTGATTGGTCAAAAATTCCACTTATTTTTCCACATTCATACCAATCACAAACAAATTAGCCGTGAGGTGGCCGTCGCGAGGTGGCCGTCGCAGGTCGCCTCTGATTGGCTGAAAATATCTTTTCCAAAATAAAATACTTAACCACTTGAAAACAATCGAGAATACCCAAGCCGATCAACTGGAGCAGCCGAGGGCGCATAACTTTTCGTTGGCTTCACCGCCATGAACGGACCCGCCGTTGTACTAGTAAGTTGCGCCTATGTCTTGAATCTTTTATGTACTGCTGAATGTTCGTCTTCACAATCTGTTTGTCTTGTTATATCATGTGCCCTAGCGCCCCTTTGTTGTTGAGTATTAGACCAAGGCCACATGAGTTTCGCTGGCTTTGCTACCACAAACGGACCCGCCGTTGTGCTGGTAAGTTGCGTCTATTTCTTGACTCCCTTATGCAATGCTAACAGTTCATCTTCACAGTCTGTTTGCCTCGATTATTTGATGTGCCTTAGTGCATCTAGTTGTTGGACCTCGAATTAGACATTTATGAAGCTGAAGACGCTCAACTTAGCGTTCAGCGTCACTGCCATGATGCTAGAGCTAAAGCAACTGTCTCGAAACCTTGTAAAATGTGGGAAGCATCACTTGGCACTAGTAATGAATTGAAGCATCTTGCTAGAAGACAGAAGCTCCGCACTACTAACATCGTGTTACACTAAGTGTTCGTATTGGCACCTATTAAAGGCATGACACAATCTTTGTCACTAATATTCAGTGTTTGAAGGAATCACCAGCGTAACAAACGTCATCGTGATAGTATGTAGAGTTTGGAGAGATAAAATATACCAAGCATTGATAACTACCATAGTACATCTTTTATATACTGTAAATATAGCTTCCACTTCACCACAGATCCCAGCGACGCAACTTCTTAATATCGGCGTCAGCGAGACCTAGATTCCGCAGCACATCACCCGATTCCTTCATCTTTAGCTTCCGCATATCAGCAGTTGTACCCGTTACCGCCGCAACCGCTTTTTGGACCGCTGCTGTATCAGCACTTATCTTACTTTCAGCTGTAGGGGCAGCATCTCCCTCACCATCTTTTTCATTTGCGCGCTACTGCGGCACACGAAAGAAGCTAAAAACTTCACCACGACCCGTTGGATCACCGATTTCACCTAGTTGCAACATTCCCGAGCCTTTACCCTGTAAATGACACTCGACGTAATTGTTGATCAAATTCCATGGCGTCAGCTGAAGCTGTTCATAAATGTATCGAGCCACTTGGATATCGGTCTCCAGCTTGCGCACGACCGGATCTTTTTTCCACAGTTCTGCTTGTGCTCTCTTTTTTTCGCGTCTTTCAAAATCGCAGGTACAAGACGCGCCGACAGCGAATTCTTGCGTAGTTCCAAGCGACGAATCAAGTAATTAATTGCTCCATCACACCGGAAGGAGTAAACAACTTGGTCAAGCCAATGTCAAGTAGTCGTCGATGACCAGACATACTGCTTTCATAGAGACACACACTTTCCGGAGGAATACTGGCCCGAATTTCCTCCTCACTTTGCAACTGGGACACTGGCTTCTTTTTTCACGATCCAGAGTCATTTCCTCTTCGTTCAAACGTCGCAACTTCTTTCATTCGCTTACGGATCGCCGTTCCTGTTTGATTCGGAAACGCACGTGCAATGTCTTCAATCTTTAATCGTTCTCCATCGCTCGCTTTCTTGAATAGCCGAAGAATGTGAAACGACATGTACGGGCGGATAAAATCATTGGCACTGCGTGAACTCTGTGCTGGAACTTCAAATTGGAGGCTCAATTTGCCCCGCCACAAAGACCTCTGGTAATTCCATTATATACACGGTGGTCTTGGGTACGCCAAGGCCGCCTGACTTATCGGCGGCTCCAGCTTTTTTACCCTTTGTTATTACCCTTTGCGATCGAAAGAGGAGAAAAATATCCGAATTGTTTCGTTCACGCGCTTCCGCACTTGGAGCAAAGGGAACCGTCGGTTTATGCGGGAAAAATCACCGACTTGAATACTCGAATTTGATCCAATCGCATACACAAATGGATGATCACGTGATCATGATCACGTGATCAGTGGATTTAGGGTTTTATCAGTGAATTTTGGGCTGACCGTACAGGAATACTTCGGAGAGTTTTTGTGGATTATTGTGTAAGATCTTTGGAATATCTACGTGTATTGGTTGAATTCGTCTATTATTGTTAAAAATAGTCTACATACTTTAATTACTAAAATTAGGTAGGACTATTTGTTTTAGTTAGCAATTTGTTTTTGTTACCTTTTAGTTGCTAAAAATACGGTATCCGTACTCGGTTCTGAGTACACCTTTTTTGCACCGATAAATAATGTAGGTAACACAACAGCTGTTAGAAGTTTACTATAGCTTCGACACCTAATGTGTAGCCGGTGCGTATACGCACGGTGCGGCTAGCGCACAGAGGAAGATTTAAGCGGTAGCTACCGCTACTTAGCCGATACGCCCTTGTAAAGGGCTTAGTAGTAGAGTTCTCCTACTCGGGGCCAAGATTCCCGGGTTAGTTTACGACTTAGCCTTAACGGCTGTATTCCCTTTACGGGGTGTAAGTAAAGGGAGGATTCCATCTTACCTACAACACTCACTGCGCGCGCGACCAGTCGAGGTCGCGCGTCCGCTAAATAGAGTGAAATGTAAACTGAATATATTTAATATGTAATTAGCCTAAATTAATTTAAACTAATATAAACTATATGTAATACTAAGTAGAATATTCCTAATTCGTACCTAGCTAAAATGTAGTGTACACACCTGTGTACTGACACGTGGATGGCTGACACACCACCACACCAAGGGCCCATGCCCTGATTGGTTAAAATAACCAAAGGTTGGAAACCTTTCAAACCGGCCAATACTGACCTCAACCGTGGTGTACTCATGTACACCTACACTCAGTGTTACCCGAATGTAACCCCGTTACATCGTCCCCCATCAAGACTATTGCTTACGCAATAAACAAAATTTTGTTGGAGAACTCCAACGCCAGTACCTCTGGCTGTCCACTTTACACCCTCAGCGGTGCTATGGACGCAAACTATTCCGACAGCTCGGAAGTGGACGCCCTTGGGGAGCTCTCCCCAACGGCTGGCTATGTTGATAGCGCCGAACGGCGCTATCAGTCATCCAACCCATTCCCCACACGTGGGGAAAACGCACTAACTCGTGCGCCACCGTTAACCGCTAGGGGTGATACCTCCAGGTTGCCACAGACAACCACCACCAATGAACCGTCCTTGGTTCAAGAGGCCCAACGTGCCGGATGGGCACGTAAGGGACCTCGCGACCCTCAAAAGAGGGCTAATAACGCGGTCAAGAGGGGTTTAGCCTCTTATACCCCTGGACCAACGGCTATACTGTCGCGTGAAATTGCGCATCGGAACCAACTCCGGACCCGGCTACTAACGCCCAAACATTATTCCGTTAAGTCCTACCGGACGCGCCTCGGGAAGTAGGCACGCGGTGTCGTCGTGGATATTCTCCGCAAGATTCCCCTTGTTCTCCTGAGGGACAAAAGCGTCGAAGACGCAGAACAGGCGTTCCGCGCCTGGGCGAAAGGGAGAAACACCTCCCCAGTTTCGATGCGCTGTACAACAGCTTTTTCGAACACGACGTTCGGGTAGAGAAAGCGCTACGATTGACCTATGCTCAGGCCAAAGCGCAATGGCAATTGCCTGCCTCCTATTATACGCGCTCTGCTCTCGATGTGATTCCGGAGAGCAATGCAAGCACAGAATCTGCCTCCGGCGAACTCCCAGATATTGGGAGTGAAGGGGCTTCTTCAACCCCTTTGGTCGTTGACTCTCAGTGGGATTCTCCCGCTCGAAAGCGTCAACGACGTCACGGCAATCCTGCCGCAGGGTAGTCTCGTACTCCCACGAGTTCTGGGAATGTGGATACCCTTTCCACTTCGCCAGGTACTGGGTCTCACCCCGGTGATGGCGTCGTGCCATTAGACGTTCCACATGATAATGTGGAGTACCCTCCGTATCGAGCACTGGAGGAGGGGGTCGCGCTATTGCGGCGTGACTTCCACGAGCGCTGTGATCGGCACAGCCTTCGCATCCAAGATGCTCAGGAGGAACTCCGCAACGAGGGGAGTGCGAATGAACGCATCGAGGAGCGGCTTGCCTCTCTCGAGTCTCTCGTTGCGGAGCTTCAGGGTCGTATATCAACCCTGTCGGAGATGTTCCGACCTGTTGCGCCTTTCGGCTATCCGGTTTCTCACCCTCCTCCGAGAGGGGACCCGCCTCCGGCTTCTTGTATGGCTTAAGCATACCCACATAAATGGTTGGATGCGTACGCATCGCCTTTGGGATGTCTAAGGTGTACGACAAGCCCTTTCGGGCTAACATCTTAAAGGGTCCCACAAACCTGGGGCGCAGTTATTGCGCAACACATTTGAAACTGCATGTGTAGGAAGATTTTAGCGTTTAATAAAAGACTTTCTCCTACTTTGTATACCTTTTTGTTACGCCGCCCCTTTTGGTCAGCTTGCTCCTTCTGCTTGTCTTGGCTTTCCGCCATGGCATCGCAGACGTGTCGTAATACACTAAGGCGCGTCGATAAAAACTTATCGATGTGCTTTCGCACAGATACAGGGCTGACATCGGGGAATACTCCCCCTTCAAGCCCTGGGCCACACACACGTGGCGTCAACGGAACCCTTGGATTCACTAATCCGTTCACGTAAAACGGGGTAAACCCCGTAGATGCATGGACCAAATTGTTTATAGCAAATTCTGCCATAGGAAGCATCTCACTCCAACGTTTTGGAGAATCCGGACATAAACTCCGGAAAATATCTTCTACAACGCGATTAACGCATTCCGTTTGTCCGTCCGTCTTCGGATGATCCGCAGTGGACATGAGGAGCTTGGTGCCCAGCACCTTAAACAACGCTCCCCAGAATTGTCCCGTAAAACAGGGATCCCGATCCGACACGACGGAATCGGGTAGACCATGCTGTCGAAATACACGGTCTAGGAACACTTTCGCTGTTCCTTGTCTATCTATAGACTCTGGCACCGCCGCCAGGTGAGCCATCTTGCTCAAACGGTCTACAAAGACCAATATGCCGGTGTTCCCGGCCTTATCCTTCGGAAAACCGAAGGTAAAATCCATGCTAATGGATTTCCAACACTCCGTTGGAACCGATAAGCTCGCCAAAGGCGCAGCTGAACTTGCAGAGGGTTTAACCTCTGACACGTCTCACAGGTGCGTATATACGCACCGACCCCCTTATACATTTTGGGCCACTAATACAAAGCGCTTAAAGCGCTGTAGGTCTTATCCCGACCTAAATGACCCCCGGTAGGGGCGTCATGTGCTTCAAAGAGTACTCTGTACTTCAGTTCCTTATTATGAGGAACTACCACCCGCGGAGTGTCCTCCGCGCTCGTGCTGTAAAATAGCAAACCGTCACAGTACCTGTAACGGTGTAAGCGAGCTTTAGCTCGACTTGACAGGGTTGGCTCAGACGAGCCAAGTCCCTTTCCACCCAACGCGCTGATAAGCGCCGTACACTGTGGGTCTTTTTCATACGCCTGGCGTATGAGATCCACCACAGACGTGGTGACGAATGTTGCGTGAGCGAGCTCGTAATCGGGACGACGAGACAACGCGTCCGCAAGCACGTTCTGCTTTCCAGGTTTATACTTAACCTCAAAGTTGTACTCCGCAAAGAAGGAGAGCCAACGGGCCATCCGTTGGGAGAGATGAGGCGACTTTGTCGCTGTCCGTAAGGACGCGTGGTCAGTATAAACCACGAACGGCTTTGAGCCGAGTAGGTGAACCCTAAATTTGACAAGAGCATACTTCATTGCAAGTAGCTCCTTGTCATGAACGGGATAATTCCGTTCCGCAGCTTTAAGCTGCCTCGACTCAAACGAAATAACGCGTTCTCGTCCCGCATCGTCTGCTTGTTACAAAGCACATCCGATTGCGAAATAGGAGGCGTCGCAGACGACGCTAAAAGGTTTCCCAGAGTCTGGGAGGGCAAGAACGGGGGATTTTAACAAGCTTCCCTTAACCGCTTCGAAGGCGGTTTGTTGTTTGGTTTCCCAACACCAATCAAAGTCCTTCTTAAGAAGTTCAGATAATGTCTTCGCCATCTCAGCGTAGTTCTCGCTGTATTTGTGGAGATAATGGGCTAATCCAAGCCACTTCCGTAAATCTCTAAGATTTACAGTCGAAGGCCACTACACAATGGCTTTCACTTTCGCGGGATCCTCCCGCACTCCATCCTTACCGATGAAGCATCCGAGGAAAGGAATTTCCTCAGCACCAAAGATGCATTTGGATGCGTTTGTATAGAGTTTATGCTCCCTCATACATTCGAGCACAGCTCGAATGTGTATCAGATGCGTCTGAACATCAGACGAGTCGCCGTCCGCGCGATTATGAAGGAATATATCGTCGAAGTACGTCTGAGCGTACTTTCTATGAGGGCGGAAGAGTTGAGTCACCAAGTGATTGAAAGTCGCTGGCGCATTCGAAAGCCCCTGTGGCATAACAAGCCACACCCACAGCATGCCGCTAGGCGTGCTCACCGCAGTAAGCGGAATATCGGACGCTCGCATGAGCACCTGATAAAACCCTTCCACCAGATCTAAGTCACTGTACACAGTACATTCCGCCATATTGTTCTGGAGGCCATCCTTCCGAGGAATCGGAGTCTGCATGGGTACAGTAGCTGCATTTAGCTTATTGTACTCATGCACAATGCGCCACTTTCAGTTCGGTTTACGAACCCAAAAGTGGGAGATGAGTGGGGAGACTTGCTCTCCCTTACCATCCCTGCCTCTTCTTTCCCCTTGAAGAATGCGTCTATGACGTCAAATTGCTCCTTTGGGAGAGTCCACTGCCTAGTGACGCATTATTTGGTTCCCGGAACCAAATCAATTTCATGTCGGACTCCCCGATCCGGTGGTAACCCCATCGGCGAGTTGTCACTAATGAAATCTCCAAATTCCTTAAGTAAGGAATGGTAAGGGTCCTCAGCATCCGCAAGGATCTTAAGGCCGCTTCGGGAATTCTATGCCTGTTTGGTTTGCACCAATACTGACTCGTCCATCGTGGATGATGATTTCAACTCCTCTTCCGGACGCAACACGACAATCTCGTCGAGTTCACCTGCTTTTACAGCAGTTCCAAACTCGTTGAAGGACATCTCCTCCAACGACAACAGTTCGCCTACCCCAGGCAACCGTTCCAGGCTTACGCCTTCTGTGACAACACCTGTCACACTATTCAGCATCCGATAGGACTGCTTACTACTGGCCTCGGGACTCATCCCGGGACCCAGATGGGGGAGTCAATTGCCCCATCTATTGGAAGCGCATCGCGCCTATCCACAGAGGTCTCTGCCTCTACCACCGGTGACTCTCCGGTCTCACATACAACGGAGTGGTCGGAATCATTTACGACGTGCGAAAGAGACGAACTTCGGGTCTCTTCGCTTGGAAGCGCCTCGCGCTTAACCACAGGAGTCTCTACCTCTACCAATGGCGACTCGCCAGTATCGCCTTACACGGCGTGGTCGGGAACCCCGACCTGCAGAAGAGACAAACCTCGTGTCTCTTCTCTAGGAAGCGCCTCGCGCTTATCCTCAGAGGAATACATCTCTACCATTGGCGACTCACCAGTCTTGCCTTTAATGGCGTGGAGATTAACCGCCGAATCCCCCTCGTCAAGAAAAATTTCCTTGACCTCATTGGGACTGATCATCTCAGACATCCCAATCTCTGGCATCTCTCTCCAGAATCGCTTCTGCGATCGAGAAAATGTGGGTTCATGACTCGCCAATGCTTCACCCGAACGCAGGTGCGTTCAGCCTATGGAATTAGACTTCCAGTCTATCCATGGCCCGTGGCGTTCCAGCCACTTCATGCCCAGAATGAGGTCATACATCGAGTCCAAATCCAGGACTAGGCAACGTTCTGAGATATCGAAGTCTACAAACGTCAGCTTGATGTCAATTGAGACCTTGGGTACAGAAACATGTACGTCCGTCACTAGACGGACTGAGACAACGTCACGAGAACGTGCCTCTAGGGCCTCGGCATACAGCCGTCTCTTCTCCACAGAAGCCCGTCTGAAATAATTGCCAGACTCCCCCGAGTCTATCAAGACTCTCCAAGTCTTATCAAAGCCTTTCACGTCCGCAAGGACTACCAGCAAACCTGGCTGGTACACCAACTCGGTGCTAGAAAGCACCGTTTCCCTCGGGGCTTGGTGCTGTCGTCCCCTACCCTGGGGATTAACAGCACTGAGGGATCCCCCAGTAAGGCGCCCCGCACCTACTGGGAGCCGTCGTTTCCCGACGTCTTGGACAAGGGCTTTTTCCCCACCCTTGGTCCCTTGTAGCGAGTGTCTCGCTGGGGACTTTTAGGACATCTGTTCCTCAGATGATCCATGCTCCCACACAGGAAGCATCTCAGCGGCCCACGCCGCTGCAACATAGCCAAGAGCTCTGCCTCGAAGCTCTGTGAAAAAGAGTGAGAATGACTCTTAGCGGGAGGTTTCTCCTCCGCTTCGACCTGACTCAGGTCCATGGGTTCGGGGCCCACCTTAGAGTAACGGAAATTCCTCTCGGCGTTGAACGCCATCTTGAACGCCTCCTACAGGGATTGGGGTCGTCATCGGAACAATTCCGAACGTGCCGGCCCTTCTCTCAGGTCTCACATGAAGACGGGGATGGACACATCGTCCGAATACGCTTTCGCGTACATCCCTGCCAACAGGGTCTTAAGATCCTGGATATAAATCTCAGGTCCTTAGTGCCTTGACGGCACCTCAGGAACGCCAGTTGATTCTGTAATACCAGATCAGGCGTTGCGTACATGTCCATGAGCTTCTGCTTAAGGACCTTCCCAGTTCGGTAACACGTCCGTGACCGAATCCGGACACGTAAACGCCCAATGTACGGGCTTTACCAGTAAGATGGGTTAATGCAAGTCCCACTTGCAAGTGATCAGCGGTCATGTTCGCTGTGGCGAAGGCCTTTTCGACCTCTCGCAACCAAACATAAAGGTTGTCACGCTTCTCTCCGGTGAACTCCTTTATCTAAACCGATAATGGAGGACGCACCCCTGTGGAATGACCTCCACCGCAACTCGCCTCATGAGCGATGAGGGCATTTACCCTTGCCTTTACGGCCTCAAGTCCATGCTCCACTAGGAGCTTCATCCCTTCTTCCCCCGTTAAGGGTAACAGCCTTTTAAAGGCTTCCTGCTGGACGAGGGTCAAACTATCCCAATCGTCCTGGTTCATCCTTTGCAGAGGATGCCTAGTCTACCAACACAGGTGTTGGATTGACTACAAGTGCTACCAGATGTAGCCGGTGCGGCTAGCGCACAGAGGAAGATTTAAGCGGTATCTACCGCTACTTAGCCGATACGCCCTTGTAAAGGGCTTAGTAGGAGAGTTCTCCTACTCGGGGCCAAGATTCCCGGGTTAGTTTACGACTTAGCCTTAACGGCTGTATTCCCTTTACGGGGTGTAAGTAAAGGGAGGATTCCCTCTTACCTACAACACTCACTGCGCGCGCGACCGGTCGAGGTCGCGCGTCCGCTAAATAGAGTGAAATGTAAACTGAATATATTTAATATGTAATTAGCCTAAATTAATTTAAACTAATATAAACTATATGTAATACTAAGTAGAATATTCCTAATTCGTACCTAGCTAAAATGTAGTGTACACACCTGTGTACTGACACGTGGATGGCTGACACACCACCACACCAAGGGCCCATGCCCTGATTGGTTAAAATAACCAAAGGTTCGAAACCTTTCAACCCGGCCAATACTGACCTCAACCGTGGTGTACTCATGTACACCAACACTCAGGGTTACCCGAATGTAACCCCGTTACATTATGTATATTCATGTTAGGCTAGATAATCACATCTTAATACACATTCCATTGAACAAGTCCCTGGTTCAGTCAACTTCGTCTACACACTACTATCTCTCTAAAGGTGTCATTTTCCCAGTCTAGCTGTTGTGCTGAAGTGTACCACAAATTTGGTCACTTTTGGTCAAGGCAGTTGGTCGTGTTTCCGATTGGTCTAAACAAGGGGGGCTTTTTAGCCTATCAGATTCAAGGAGTATCAAGAACGCAGGTCTTGGGTGAGTCACCTGAAATTGGGTATTTTACATAATTTTGTGTGGGTACATTAGGGACCATAGGGAGGTAGTATTATTGGTTAGTTGCGGATTTTCCAAGTAAAAGTCTTTTGGTCTAGGAATAAGGGGCAAAAACCTCTTCTGGTCTTGGTCTACACCGCAGCAAGGGGTCGCCGTTATTATTTCCACGTACACTAGTCACCTCCGCCCGCCGCGGAGTGTTTGGGGGCAGAGGGTTGAATTATCCCCTCTTGCCTATTATACCCGGTCTGGACGCGCCACACGCGCACTTTGGCCACCGGAAGTCCCTCGACGGGAGTACGATTTGGCGATCTCGACACTTTTACTCAAGTACGTTTGGAACGTGCTATTCACTGGATTGGTCTATACGTGGAGATATCGTTTGTGGAGTTTCACGGGCATATTGGGTCTTTACGTGGACATATTGGCTCATTGTAACATTGGTTGGAGTTTAGACCGATTTTGGTCTTCTCTCATATTGGTCAGGGGCTAGACCGGTTGATTGGTCTACCCTCTATTATTTCGTATTGGTCAGGTCTAGATCGTTTGGACGATCGACCTATTGGAATTTATCTTTTGGAAGTGTTTCTGGTCTGTACGTACCTGGGGTGAAGAGTTCCGCCCCAGGTACACCTAGCCAGCACGGTCTCATATTCAAGACCGAATCAGATCGATCTGCGATCCCGATCCACCGAGTGTGTAACTAGCCCATTCCATCGGGTACACAAGGTGAGATGAACTTAAGTGAATCGGACCAAGTGTCTTTGGATGATGACCGGTCGTCTGCCAGCAGCGGACGATCGGACCAGATATCGAATGGAGGTCTGCGGGGTACCCCCCCCCGTAAGTTGGAAGGCTGTGCACGATGGTGGTGGTCAGGTTGTCGATACAAATGTATTCGATTTCGAACTTGACTCCACCACACTGTAATTGACTGATGAGATATTGACTTGAGACGATTTCGATATATTAGTGTTATTATCGAACATCTACGACTCGGAGTTTTCTACATTACTGAGCAAGGATGGATGGAAACACCTTTCAACAATTATATTTACTGAAATCAACCAGGTTGGGTCGTCCCCAGGATCGAACCCGGAACCTCCCGGTCCCGAAGTGAGCAGCCGACCATTCGACCACGGGATCGGTATTTACCTGTTTTGGTATTGGAAGTCTCGTAAATGCCACATTGGAAGCCCCTCAGGGTAACTGTAGCCGGTGTGTACACGCACGGTGCGGCTAGCGCACAGAGAAAGACTTTCTTTAAGCGGCGATACGCCGCTACTTAGCCGATCGACCTTATATAAGGGCTTAGCGAGAGATTGCTCTCTCACTCGGGGCCAAGATTCCCTGATTTAACGGTTATTAAACACTAACGCCTTATTCCAAGGCTTCCCTTAGTAAGGGGGTAGCTAAAGGAGGTGCTCCATTTTGCTATAACACTCACTGCACGCGCGATCGTTCTGGGTCGTGCGCCTGGCAGTATTCAGTGTATTTGTAAACTGATTTATTTATTTAATATAAAATTAGCCTAGCTTAATAAACAAATATAAACTATGCAATACTAGGTAGAACTTACTTAATTCGTACCTAGCCAAAATGTAGTGTACACCACCTGTGTACCAACACGTGGCAAGCTGCCACGCCTTCACCAACAGCTCCCGCCCTGACTGGTTAAAACAACCAATAGGTCCGAACCTTTCGGACTGGTCAATACTTGACATCAACCTTTGTGTACTTACGTACACCAACGTAACCAAATTTAACCCCGTTACAGTAACGGAAATCAGGAAAAGGCATATTAGAGTTTCGCAAGGGTACAGGAAGTCCCGAAGAGGACGAAGAGGAACTGCCAACTTGGGCAGACCTGTCTCTTAACCAGGGCCCGCAAAGTATTAGGCGACGAGAGCTGGATCCCTAGTTAAAGATCTCCTTCTAGAGGCCGATGGAGGCTCGATGAGATCTCTAGATCAAATAGCGTTGCGCTCGAACGAACCTCGACTTGCTGGGTACCCCCCAGAATCGGCAGTCTGGATAACCAGTAGAGAGCGATAAGGACATGACGGTTTTTTGCAATCTCTTCTCCAAAACTTCTCTTCGGTTCGTCCTGATCGTCCTCGTTAATGATACAGAGGGTTTCCAGAGATCATCATTTCTCGAGGGATCGTTCCTTCTTCAAATTCGGTGACGGCAATTCAGCTTCCGTCATCTCGCCAGGACCGATATCTATATTGATCGATAACCCTAAATCTTCCTGTTTGAAATCGCGGTAACATCCTCACATAGTGAGATTCTGTGATCCCCGCCGCAGTAGTGCGCGTTCCCGGGTATTTGAGGTATCGGGTACATCTACCTGTTTTGCGTGATCATTTACTTCAAGGTTACCTCGCGAGTTTGACCACAGAAATATTTATGAACCTCCCATTTTTGGGATATGTAACAGGGTTACATTTGGTTACGTTGGTGTACGTAAGTGCACCACGGTTAAGGTAAAGTATTGACCAGTCCGAAAGGTTCGGACCTATTGGTTATTTTAACCAATCAGGGCAGGAGCCCTTGGTGGAGGAGTGGCAGCCTGCCACGTGTTAGTACACAGGCGGTGTACATTATATTTCGGCTAGTTACGAATTGAGTAAGTTCTACTTAGTATTAAATATAGTTTACGTTAGTTTAATTAATTTAGGCTAATTAGATATTAAATAAAATCAGTTTACAAATCACACTAAAGACTGCTAGGCGCACAACCTCGACCGGTTGCGCGCGCAGTGAGTGTTGTAGTGAAAGGGAATACCTCCCTTAACTACCCCCCCCCCTTTCTAAGGGAAGCCTTGTTTCAAGGCGTTAGTTTATACTAACTAGTAAACCAAGGGAAATCTTGGCCCCGAGTAAGAGAGCGAGCTCTTACTAAGCCCTTTTATAATGCGTATCGGCTAAGTAGCGGCGTATCGCCTCTTTACGAAAATTCTTCCTCTGTGCGCTAGCCGCACCGTGCGTGCACGCACCTGCTACATCTGGTAGCACTTGTAGTCAATCCAATACCTGTGTTGGTAGATGACAACATCCTCTGCAAAGGATAAAACAGGATGATTGGTCTAAGTTGACCCCCGTCCAACAGGAAGCCTTTAAGAGGATAGTACCCATATTGGGTTCGGTTGGCATGCGCCACCTAGTGGAGCAGGTCTTTGATGCCGTGAGCGAGAGGGTTAACTTCTCCTCGCACATGAGGCGAGTTTGTACGGAAGCCATTCTGCGTCTACGCGGGTGCGCCCTCCGTTATCCTTTAAGATAAAGGAATTCATTGGGGAAAAAGGTGAAACCTTTATGTGTGGCTTCACGAGGTCGAAACGGCCTTCGCCACAGCGAATGTTATCGAGGATCACTTGCAAGTGGGACTTGCATTAACCCATCTTACTGGTAAAGCCCGTACATTGGGCGTTTACGTGTCCGGATTCGGTCACGGACGTGTTCCCAAACTGGGAAGTCCTTAAGCAAAATCTTATGGACATGTATGCCACGCCTGATCTGGTTTTCCAGAATCAGCTGGCGTTTCTGAGGTGTCGTCAGGGAAATAAGGACTTGGAAACATATATCCAAGAATTTAAGACCCTGTTGGATGGGATGTACGTGAAAGCGTACTCGGACGATGTGTCCATTCCCGTGCTCATGGGAGGCCTGAAAGAAGGGCCAGCACGTTCGTAGCTCTTCCGATGCCGACCCCAATCCCTGGGGAAGGTGTTTAAGATGGCTTTCAACGCCGAAAGGGAATTTCGTTCCTCTAAAGTGGGTCCCGAACCCATGGACCTGAGTCAGGTCGAAGCGGAAGAGAAATCTTCCGCTGAGAGTCACTCTAAATCTACCTTGCAGAGCTTCGAGTCGGAGATCCTTGCAATGCTGCAGCGGCATGGGCCTCTGAGATGCTTTCTGTGTGGAAGCACGGATCATCTGCGGAACAGATGTCCGAAAAATCCCCAGCGAGACACTCGCTATAAGGGGCCGAGGGCGGGCAAAAGGCCCTCGCCCAAGCCGTCCGTAAACTACGGCTCCCTGTAGGTGCGGGGCACCATACTGGGGGATCCCTCAGTGCTGTTAAGCCCCAGGGTAAGGGCAAACAGCACAAAGACCCGAGGGAAAATTGCTTTCTAGCATCGAGTTGGTGTACCAGCCAGGTTTGCCGGTCGTCCTTGCGGACGTAAAAGGCTTTGAAAATTAAGCCTTGGAGAGTCTTGATAGACTCTGGAGCGTCTGACAATTATGTCAGACGGGCTTCTGTAGAAAAGAGTCGGCTGTATGCCGAGGCCCTAGAGGAACGTTCTCGTGACGTTGTCACGGTCCGTCTTGCGACGGGAGTACAGGTTTCTGTACCCAAGGTCTCGATTGACCTTAAGCTGAAGTTTGCAGACTTCGACAGCTTAGAACGTTGCCTAGTCCTGAATTTGGACTCGAGGTATGACCTCATTCTGGGCATGAAGTGTCTGGAACGCCACGATCCATGGATAGACTGGAAGTCTAAATCCATTGGATCAACGCACCCGCGATCGGGTGAAGCATTGGCGAGTTATGAACCCACCTTTGCTCGATCGCAAAAGCGATTCTGGCGTGAGATGCCAGAGATTGGGATGTCTTAGATGATCATTCCCAATGACGTTAAGGAAGAGTTACTTAAAGAGGGGATTCGGCGATTAATTCCCACGACGTTAACGGTGAGACTGGTGAGTTGCAAGTGGCAGAGGTGGATTCCTCTGAGGCGACGTCAGTGGTAGGGGTAGAGACCCCTGTGGTTAAACGCGAGGCGCTTCCAAGCGAAGAGACCCGTAGTTCGTCTCTTTCGCACGTCGAAAATGATTCCGACCACGCCGTTATAGGCGATACTGGCGAGTCGCCATTGGTAGAGGTGGATTTCT
>CM047584.1:8086968-8110857 GCA_026184515.1 Peronosclerospora sorghi
GACCCGTAGTTCGTCTCTTTCGCACGTCGGAAATGATTCCGACCACGCCGTTATAGGCGATACTGGCGAGTCGCCATTGGTAGAGGTGGATTCCTCTGAGGCGACTCCAGTGGTAGGGGTAGAGACCCGTGTGGTTAAGCGCTAGGCGCTTCCAAGCAAAGAGACCCGTAGTTCGTCTCTTTCGCACGTCGTAAATGATTCCGACTACGCCGTTGTAGGTGAGACCGGCGAGTCACCGATGGTAGAGGTAGAGACCTCTGTGGATAGGCGCGATACGCTTCCAATAGATGGGGCAATTGACTCCCCCATCTGGGTCCCGGGATGAGTCCCGAGGCCAGTAGTCAGCAGTCCTATCGGAGGCTGAATAGTGTGACAGGTGTTGTCACAGAAGGAGTAAGTCTGGAACGGTTGCCTGGGGTAGGCGAATTGTTGTCGTTGGAGGAGATGTCCTTCAACGAGTTTCGAACTGCTGTAAAAGCAGGTGAACTCGACGAGATTGTCGTGTTGAGTCCGGAAGAGGAGTTGAAATCCTCATCCACGATGGACGAGTCGGTTTTGGTGCAAACCAAACAGGCATAGAATTCCCGAAGCGGCCTTAAGATCCTTGCGGATGCTGAGGACCCTTACCATTCCTTACTTAAGGAATTCGGAGATGCCATTAGTGACAACCCTCCGATGGGGTTATCACCGGATCGGGGAGTCCGACATGAAATTGATTTGGTTCCGGGAACCAAATAATGCGTCACTAGGCAGTGGACTCTCCCAAAGGAGCAATTTGACGTCATAGACGCATTCTTCAAGGGGAAAGAAGAGGCAGGGATGGTAAGGGAGAGCAAGTCTCCCCACTCATCTCCCACTTTTGGGTTCGTAAACCGAACGGAAAGTGGCGCATTGTGCATGCGTACAATAAGCTGAATGCAGCTACAGTACCCATGCAGACTCCGATTCCTCGGAAGGATGTCCTCCAGAACAATATGTCAGGCTGTACTGTGTACAGTGCCTTAGATCTGGTGGAAGGGTTTTATCAGGTGCTCATGCGAGCGTCCGATATTCCGCTTACTGCGGTGAGCACGCCTAGCGGCATGCTGAGGGTGTGGCTTGGTATGCCACAGGGGCTTTCGAATGCGCCAGCGACTTTCAATCACTTGGTGACTCAACTCTTCCGCCCTCATAGAAAGTACGCTCAGACGTACTTCGACGATATATTCCTTCATAATCGCGCGGACGGCGACTCGTCTGATGTTCAGACGCATCTGATACACATTCGAGCTGTGCTCGAATGTATGAGGGAGCATAAACTCTATACAAACGCATCCAAATGTATCTTTGGTGCTGAGGAAATTCCTTTCCTCGGATGCTTCATCGGTAAGGATGGAGTGCGGGCGGATCCCGCGAAAGTGAAAGCCATTGTGTAGTGGCCTTCGACTGTAAATCTTAGAGATTTACGGAAGTGGCTTGGATTAGCCCATTATCTCCACAAATACAGCGAGAACTACGCTGAGATGGCGAAGACATTATCTGAACTTCTTAAGAAGGACTTTGATTGGTGTTGGGAAACCAAACAACAAACCGCCTTCGAAGCGGTTAAGGGAAGCTTGTTAAAATCCCCCGTTCTTGCCCTCCCAGACTCTGGGAAACCTTTTAGCGTCGTCTGCGACGCCTCCGATTTCGCAATCGGATGTGCTTTGTAACAAGCAGACGATGCGGGACGAGAACGCGTTATTTCGTTTGAGTCGAGGCAGCTTAAAGCTGCGGAACGGAATTATCCCGTTCATGACAAGGAGCTACTTGCAATGAAGTATGCTCTTGTCAAATTTAGGGTTCACCTACTCGGCTCAAAGCCGTTCGTGGTTTATACTGACCACGCGTCCTTACGGACAGCGACAAAGTCGCCTCATCTCTCCCAACGGATGGCCCGTTGGCTCTCCTTCTTTGCGGAGTACAACTTTGAGGTTAAGTATAAACCTGTCAAGCAGAACTTGCTTGCGGACGCGTTGTCGCGTCGTCCCGATTACGAGCTCGCTCACGCAACATTCGTCACCACGTCTGTGGTGGATCTCATACGCCAGGCGTATGAAAAAGACCCACAGTGTACGGCGCTTATCAGCGCGTTGGGAGGAAAGGGACTTGGCTCGTCTGAGACAACCCTGTCAAGTCGAGCTAAAGCTCGTTTACACCGTTACAGGTACTGTAACGGTTTGCTATTTTATAGCACGAGCGCGGAGGACACTCCGCGGGTGGTAGTTCCTCATAATAAGGAACTGAAGTACAGAGTCCTCTTTGAAGCACATGACGCCCCTACCGGGGGTCATTTAGGTCGGGATAAGACCTACAGCGCTTTAATCGCTTTGTATTGGTGGCCCAAAATGTATAAGGGGGTCGTTGCGTATATACGCACCTGTGAGACGTGTCAGAGGTTAAACCCTCTGCAAGTTCAGCTGCGCCTTTGGCGATCTTATCGGTTCCAACGGGTGTTGGAAATCCATTAGCATGGATTTTATCTTCGGTTTTCCGAAGGATAAGGCCGGGAACACCGGCATATTGGTCTTTGTAGACCGTTTGAGCAAGATGGCCCACCTGGCGGCGGTGCCAGAGTCTATAGATAGACAAGGAACAGCGAAAGTGTTCCTAGACCGTGTATTTCGACAGCATGGTCTACCCGATTCCGTCGTGTCGGATCGGGATCCCTGTTTTACGGGACAATTCTGGGGAGCGTTGTTTAAGGTGCTGGGCACCAAGCTCCTCATGTCCACTGCGGATCATCCGCAGACGGACGGACAAACGGAATGCGTTAATCGCGTTGTAGAAGATATTTTCCGGAGTTTATGTCCGGATTCTCCAAAACGTTGGAGTGAGATGCTTCCTATGTCAGAATTTGCTATAAACAATTTGGTCCATGCATCTACGGGGTTTACCCCGTTTTACGTGAACGGATTAGTGAATCCAAGGGTTCCGTTGACGCCACGTGTGTGTGGCCCAGGGCTTGAGGGGGGAGTATTCCCCGATGTCAGCCCTGTATCTGTGCGAAAGCACATCGATAAGTTTTTATCGACGCGCCTTAGTGTATTACGACACGTTTGCGATGCCATGGCGGAAAGCCAAGACAAGCAAAAGGAACAGGCCGACCGCAAGGGTCGGTGTAACAGAAAGGTGTATCAAGTAGGAGAAAGTGGTTTATTAAACGCTAAAAACCTTCTTACACATGCAGTTTCTAATGTGTTAAGAAACAAACTGCGCCCCAGGTTTGTGGGGCCTTTCAAGGTGCTAGCCCGAAAGGGCTTGGCGAAAAACCTTGGATATTCCGAAGGCGATGCGTACGCATCTAAACTTCTATGTAGGTATGCTTAAGCCATACCAGAACCCGGAGGCGGGTCCCCTGTTGGAGGGGGTTGGAAAGGCGGGTAGCCATAAGAGCCGTAAGGCACGGCAGGGCGGAGGAAGTCCGACAGGGTCAAAATGCGACCAGGAAGCTCCGCAACGGTCGACTCGAGAGAGTCAAGCCGCTTCTCGAAGCGTTCAATCACATCCCCCTCGTCGCGGAGTCCCTACTGGACGTCCTGGATGCGATGAATGTGTCGATCACAGCGCTCGCAAAACTCGCGTCGCAATTGCGCGACTTCCTCCTCCAGTTCTCGATACGGAGGATATTCCACATTACTATGTGGAGCGTCTGATGGCACGGCGCCACCATCGGGGTGAGACCCAGTACCTGGTGAAGTGGAAGGGTTATACACATTCACAGAGTCCGTGGTAGTCCAAGACTCCAGTGCGGCAGGATTGCCGTGACGTCGTTGACGCTTTCGAGCGGGAGAATCCCGCTGCGAGTCAGCGACCAAAGGGGCACGAGAAGCCCCTTCACTCCCAGTAGTTGGGAGTTCGCCGGAGGCAGATGCGGCGCTCACACGGTTCTCTGGCACCGCGTTGGGGGTAGGAGCGTTGGCATAGCGCGTGCGATAAGGGGCACGTAATAGCCCCATCGCTTTGGATCGGGCAAACGCCATGCAAAACGCCCTCTTGACCCGAACGTCACGGGGGGAATAGCTGTCGTGCAGCTGAGTAAAGCTAGGGAGGAGTTTCTCCGCTTCCGCCCAGGCGCGGAATTTCTGTTCTGCCTCTTCGGCATTCTCTTCCGGAAAAAGTACAATAGGAACTTCGCGGAAGTTCTTAAAAGGGGCACCCTGTACCTGTATGTCGAGGCGCTCTCGATATGAGACGCCAGTGAACTTCTTCTGCGCGAGCAGTTTTTCCCGGAGTTTATCCCGGCGTTCGTATTGATACGGCTGTTCAGCAGCAGGGACAGAAATATAGAATGCTAAACCATTCCTTACTATAGTCCTAGCCCACTTTTGGGGGTCACGAGGCCCCTCAAAATTATATGCCGCCCATGGCGGGCCTTTGGGGGCGCGTAACGCAGATTTTCGTGCCTGTGCGGCAAGCTCAGCTTTCTGAGCCGCATCCAGCTCATTGGTAATTATCGCCTTGGGCGATCCGGATGTGTCATCCGACATTGGTAGGGGTGGCGCACGAGTTAGTGCATTTTCCCCACGAGTGGGGAACGGATTAGGCTGCCGACATCGCCGTTCGGCGTTGTCGGAGCGGTCATCCCTTGGGGAGCTATCCCCAAGGGCATCCTCCTCCGAGATATAGGAATGAGAATAGTCTACCTCCTCTTCTCGAGGAGAATCGTCATCACCAATAAAGGTGTTCATGTGATGCCAGAGTTCTGGCAGTTGGAGTTCTCCGACTAAAATTGATTTATTGCGTAAGCAATAGTCTTGATGGGGGAGGATGTAACAGGGTTACATTCTGGTTACATTTAGTTATGTTGTGTACGTAAGTACACTACGGTTGGGGTCAGTATTGACCGGTCCGAAAGGTTTGGACCTATTGGTTATTTTAACCAATCAGGGCAGGAGCCCTCGGTGGAGGCGTGGCAGCCAGCTACGTGTTAGTACACAGGTGGTGTACACTACATTTTGGCTAGGTACGAATTTAGTAAGTTCTACTTAGTATTACATATAGTTTACATTAGTTTAAATTAATTTAGGCTAATTACATATTAAATATACATTCAGTTTACATTTCACTCAAAAGACTGCAGGACGCACGACCTCGACCGGTCGCGCGCGCAGTGAGTGTAGTAGTGTAATGGAATACCTTCCCTTAACTACTCCCTTTCTAAGGGAAGCCTTGTTTCAAGGCGTTAGTTAATTCTAACTAGTTAATAAAGGGAAATATTGGACCCGAGTAAGAGAGCGATCTCTTACTAAGCCATTTTATAAGGGCGTATCGGCTAAGTATCGGCGTATAGCCGCTTTAGGAAAAGTCTTCCTCTGGGCGCTAGCCGCACCTGCTACAGGATAGGTGTAATCCATGGAATGCGCGTGTTGTAGGGCTGCTTTTATTACACTTGGACACGACTCTACAATTTTGTCTACTGCGTGAATCGAAACTCAATCTCCCGGTCCCGTAGTGGGGTCTTACCCACTGTACCATAGTGTAGGTGAGTTAGACCACCAAAGCAATATATTATGTTTGTCTTGTACAGTCGGGAATCTGATTCCAGGTACTAACGCGCTAAATAGGAAAGTGTCACCACATGGACCAGAATAGTTTTACTTTCTTAATTTCAGCCAAAAAGTATTGTAAATGCCGCTTCAACACGAGATCTTGGGATCAAGGTTCCGGTACTGGGGTTATGGGTTCCTGTCGTTGTATCTGGCGAGGTAAAATTTACGGTCTCGAAGAGCTGGCGGAGAACTTCGTCCCAAAGCATTACAATCTTGTTTTGCGGCCACGAACAGGTGTGTACTCAGAACCGAGTACTAATGCACTAATTATGATACTAATAGACGAAATGCAAATTCTACCTAAATAGTCCTACCTAATTATAATATAAAATTAGAAATAGACCGAATATTTTAACAGAGTGATCCAACATCTTTCTTCTATTATAAGGAAAGAAGTCCACCCGCATTGAGATACCCAATGCCGGAAAGCATAGCTCAGTCGTATAAAGGATGGCTGGAGCACTAGTGCGGACAACGAGCGCCCGTTCCGTGTCGTTTTTGTTACGACACAACCGACATTACCATCCACTATACTCTGATTCAGCGCCATCATGATAGCCACGCCGCGTAATCTTTTATTAATCTCGTCAGGTGCGTTCAGCTGAATTTTCCCTACTAGCACTTTCATGTATTGACAAACTCTCGAAAGGTAGAACCGATCACCATCATAATCAAGCACGATCCCGTGTTTCTCGAGTCCACCCGTAATATACGATGTTCCTTTTTTCCAGCCCTTGACATAACGCACATCTGTTATCCGTATACTTGCCTGTCTCTACGTCCCATGGAAAGGTCTTAGTAGAGTTGCGCCAAAAGCATAATGAAAGGCGGCGCTATGGCGCATGTTTAATGTGGATTAGACCTACCTCTGAAGTGGTGAAGCTCCTACCTGGCTCCTGTCTATATTCTTACGAGCAGATTTAGACGTAGCAGATGTTTACTTAGCAACATACCCTTAGCAAGGATTCTAATTATCTCCTGCCTTGGTGACCGATGACGCTTGTGAAGCGTCTGTATTCATACTTAATCTTTAGCTCAAATCGTAGCGTAATCAGCTAAACCAGAGATTGGAACAATATTATCCGATATTATATTGTCTTTTCTGAAAACACAGTAAAATGTTTTGTGTATTGCATTTTAAGACAATACAATATACTAGTATTGCGAAATCAAACTACAATATATTGCAATATATTGTATAGAAAATGATACATAATTGATTTGAGGCCATTCATTCAGTTTCACTTTCTTCTGACTCGTTCGGGTCATCTACCTCACACTTGGTATTATTAACCACTATTGAAACCAGCGCCATGTTCCAAAGGGTGCGGTTCTGTTTGAGAAACCGTAACGCCTCTAGAGTACGGAAACCGGCGCCGGCGTCTTTCCGAAAAAAATTCGCTTGCTCATAGAGAAGAGACGCTCTACATGATTTGATGTAGCAGGAGAAATTTGGTATCAATGTAGGCAGATTTGTTGGATTGCTGCAGTCGTTGACGCTTGAGTTCCCGTTCTGCAAAAGACAGGTTAGTATCTTCGACTTCTTCGTCCCTATCGGTATTTGGAATTTTAAGACATCTAACAGCAGCCTCTTCACTCAATATCATTTCTTGTTCCCTTCCCAATTGAATCTTTACAATTTCATCTTCAAATGCGCCACTGTGAACGATGGACGCTTGAGTTGAAAGGTGCAAATTGAACTGGAAATTCGGATATGTGTCTATGATAGATTGGAATAAATTTTGAGATTCTCCAATGGTGGCAACCTCTCTTTGTAACGATTTGGTCACTGACTTGAAATCAGATAATGCAGCAGTATGTCGGCGAATGTTATTTCATTAGGAAGCAGTAGGAAGGAGATCAGCTACTCCAGGATCGGTGTCGTCGATTTTCGGTCGCAGCCTTTCGTAACGAGCAAGCATTTTGAAGACACCAATCCACCGTGTTTTATTGCGTTTAATAGGACGCAAAGAAGTGGTAAGGCGTAGTCGACCCACCTCTTTCAAGGTTGAGAGCTTGGACATCATTTTACTCACTAAATCAACCTCTGCTGCTAGATATTGCTCAATGTAGGCTTCAACTACCAAGTTCAGGCGATGGATGCGGCATCCTAAGAGTGGAGCTCCGAGCAAGTCTGCTGTTGCAAAATTCGTGTTGCAGTTGTCACCAATCAAACAGACTAGATTGCTGACAGGCAGATGATACCAATTCAGCGTTGCCAGAATGAAATCCCGATGGTTGGCAGCAGTGAGAGTGGTCTCGTCGAGAAATGGCGCAAATGCCAAGAGATGGATGTCCAAAGAGGACGCGGAAGCATCCTTGGCGGGAAGAGTGATGAATAAACCAATAAAATAAACGGATTCTTCCGTCCAGCCGTCAAATATCAAGGCTTAGCATGGCGCACCGGAAGCCAATGCTGTGATCTTTTTTTCAACGGCATCCACCAGAAGGAACGTATAATTCTTCAGAGTTCTGGAGCAGATCCGGTGAAGGTTCGTATTTTCCCTGGTGCGATCTTTTTTGCAAAAACTTATCTCATGCTCGTCCATGACTATCCAATCCAGCCATTTGTATACATCGCGCGACTTCGAATCAATCAGATATTCGAGCGCAGTTTGCTGAGCTCCCATATTTGAATTTGAAGAATTTGATCTGCTAACGCTCGATGATTCCAGATTATGGGCCGCGTAGATCTCAAGATAATCGGGGTGCTTGCTCTTTATGTGTGTCATAAGGTTATTGTACCCATGTTTAATGACATCACATTTACGTTCTACTCCGCATTTGCACCTCCAGATGTTTGATGATGCATTAGAACAAGCTTTGCCATAGAAGAGGCGACATATGGCCTTGGATGAAGAAGGGACCGTTGGTCGAGAGTTGGTGGTGGTTGTAGTGCTACTGGAGCTGCTCATCGGTGACAGCAATCCGCAACAGACCCTGTATTCAGGCCTAGAGACAGTGACTGTTGGTGGGACCTTGGGACGATTACGGGAGGCGCAATCACGACTAACTCTTATTACCCTCGCCCCTCTATCCTTATATAATGTCTCTTTTCTTCCGGATTTCCTTCTCCAAGAATCCCACCAATCACCGTCCGATCCAGAAACCCAATCACCGATCAACGCGCGTCCCAAAATCCTAACAATCGGCGATACGATAGAAGTTGTAGAAGGTAAGAGAAAAAAGAGCCTACCGAATTGTCTGGACAAAAATGTTTTGTATCGGTATTTAATTTTTTTTAAACAGAAGCAATATAATATGTATATTATTGGTATTTTAAAACAGCAGCAATACAATATATTGGTATTGGAGACGGCGGCCGATACAATATATTGCTCGCAATATATTATAATAGATTGTTCGATAAATATATTATTCCCAATCCCTGAGCTAAACCATTGGTTCGATGTCAGCAGCCGTAGAGGTGCCAAGAACAAATGATATTTAATTTGATAAATCATGGGTTTTGTTTGAACATTTTGGATTCAAAAAGAAATTTGGATTGTATACTCTTATAATCCTGTGAGAATTGATCCTATACGCTTTATTGGATCTAAAAAGATTCAATTTTACAATTAAATCAGTTGGATATTACATTAGTTATGTTTTTTTTTTAAATTTAGTTGTTCATATTAAAACTAAAACATTAAAGTATAATATCTCTTTAATCTCCCCTCGAGTCCTGAAGTCTTTATTTTGTGCAGGAAAAAATGAAAAAGTGTACTTAATTTTATTAATATATGATTGAATAATCGAGCAAAGCTAACAATTTTATTGCTCCCTACATCAAACGCTCTTATCGCAATACAGTCTAAGCCAGTAACGGCTAGCCTGTTCCATTTTCGATTAAGATGGATCTGTCCTTAACACGGTTCATTTTCTTGTGGGCCATCCATATTCCGTACAAATCCCGTCCTGTGACTTCCGCAAGTTTAAATGTGCCTTGAAGTTTCTCTTCCGAGAATTAAAGTGAACAGGAGGGGGATCAATAATTCCTCTTTCCCCATTGGTAGTCACAGCGTATCAAAATGCATATTTTATTAGTGAACATAGACCCCGAAATTAAAGAATTAATCCTGATTCCTATGCACAAAAGGCACCAAATCACGTGACATATCTAAAATTTCATACCGCCGCATCTTCTTCCATCTGATTAACAAACATTACCTCCTATATTCTTGAGGGTATTCCGGTCTGCCCGATCGACGAAAAAACTCGACTCATTTTGTCAGTTACCGCTTGATCCTGTCCAATCTGCCCTTCTTTGTTATCTCGCCAGAATTTAATCACCGTAGATTCCAGATGCATCGTGCATACTACATGGTAGTGATTAAGCACTAGATCAGTTACAGCTACTAGCACGATCTTAAGTTAGATCAATCCCTTAGCTAGACCGATCGCATTTGGTCAGACTCTAGCTGAGACCACCGCTTCAATCTAGACTGAACTACATTTCATCACAATCCCGTTTCATATAACGATTTTTAGCTCGGTCAACCGTTACGTCATGTCTTTGCTGAATTTACATGTACCATGTTGAAAGTTTGGTTGAAATCTATTTAAACGCGGAAACAGATTGGCTATAAATGCATATGGTGTTTTTTCTAATTTTATACACTTTCTATTTTCTTTTCCATTTTACATCCATAAGATTTATTCGCTTCTGACGCCAGCCGTTTAGCGACCGGCAAGCGACTATCTACCCATCTACTATATCATCATGGTTACCCGATCAGATAGTATAAGACTGTGCAAACTAAAAGTTTTCCTACAGGTTATGAACAGGCGCCAGAAAAAAGTTTTTTTGCTACGTTTCTGTTTTCACGAGTGTAGTTTCTTGTTTACGGTCACATTTGATGCTAGTAGAAGCCCCCTCACTTCGAAAGGCTAGTTTTTTTTTCTTTAATTGTGGTTCGTTTCGATTTTCGTGGTTACGAGATGGACAAATACATGGAGAAACGTAATGATGACAGTTGGACGGGCCAGGCTGTGGTTCTATATGCTATTCTTTAAAACCTTAAAGAAGTTCAGACACGGCTTGTATCTGTTGAAGAGGCTCAAGGGCAAATTTGGCTCGCCAGTACAGCGTCCGGGACTCCCCGGTTGCTGCCCGGAACATGCTGTTCCGGGAAACATTGAAAAACTACGGTCCGTTCGGTCAAAAAATGACCTTGAAAAATTTAAATGGGGACTATGAAATTGAGATAGGTGGGGCGCCGTGTGGATATGTGGCTAGGATTCCCAAGGTGCTGTGTCAAATATAAGTGGAATCAATCAATGATCCGGCCAAAAACGTTCAATTTCCACGTTTTAGTAAGACCGGGTGCCCCAAGATTCCGAAGCTGTGCATCGAAAGTTTTCGGGTGTAGAAATAAACCCGAGATTTAGTGGAGGTTTCAAATAATGGGCTTATATAATTTTGGAAGCGATTGATATCGCTGCGGTTTCATCTGAATTTGAATGGACGGAACGGCATCCGAGTATTTGTGTTCGAACATTGGAACGTGGTGGCCGATGTCCCCATATTTACATTCCGTCCTGTATTAAATGCATAGCTCTTTTAAGGTGAATATCTTTCACTATCATGTCTTTGGAGGATAGTCCAGAAAAGACATGGACAAAGCACTACTTTACCTAGTATCTCTGTCCGCAAGAAAGTGTGTCGAGTGAAAAGTTAGTAGTGGAAAATATCCTGAAGTTCGCTGCGCCCCATCTGAAATTGCAATTATATCCAGATATGATCCGATGCGCGAGGATTACCGGTGCAGCACCCAAGAATTGATAGCGTGGGCGCAGGAAATAGAGGATGATGTCTTTTAGGGCAGAAACCGGATGAATTCACTCGAACGCGATAGTTGAGCCCGAGCAAATGAAGACGTGCTGTGGATGTGGAGACACCGGCCATATCAAGCGAAATTGTACCAAAAAGAGAAGAAGAAGTGATATAAGAAAAGGAAGCTGAAATCCTATGGCACATGGAACCGAAATCTCGTCATATTGACGACCTGAATGGTGGCCAAGTTCTTTGCAGGAACGATTTCAGGTGATATTTCATCCGAGAATTTTTGGATTATTGACAGAGGTGCAAGTCGGCACCTATCTCCGACGAGATTCTCCTGGATTTAGCCGTCGATTGTAGAGAAAGTGACGGTTTCACGGTCCCAGATGGTAGCACATTATATATCGCTACATTATCTGTCGCTAAAGTCGGAAAATAACGCTGCGCAAACCAGGGGATGAGTCTACAACTATCAATTCTCTGAAGTGTTTTTTTCGAAACTTGCCAAGAATATCATATCGCTTTGCAAGTTACTGGAAAAAGTTTGCACTATAGGGTATAATGGAACTTTTAGCTGTTAAATGGGAAATAATTTTGGACCCGATTGAAATTTGTGGCTCAATTTCCGTTGCAAAGATATGCCGTAAAAGTTGAGCAGAAGCACTCAACAGTTCGTAGAATGTTGCTAAATACACCGAAGAATGATGTACTAAACGGAAGCCTTATCATCTCCACGTCCAATCGGATTATTTGTCATACGACACAGTCGAAAAACTTGCCGTAGACCTCAGATCAGCCATGGTTTTGACAGAATATAGTCGACCAAATTGCCTGACCTGTACAGAAGGCAAGGGAACACGAAAGAAGCAACCGAAGAAAGATTGGGGAAAGAACTCGCCTATTAAACTTGTTGGTGGAGTTACCTGCAATGACTAAAGGTCCAATAAAACCACGCAATAGGCAGAGAAACCGACTCCTTATTGTGTGGCGTGGATTACTTATCAAATTACGGTTAGTTTTCGCTGCTCGTACGAATGATCGTGTTGCGAAAATTTTAAGCATTTCTGAACATGGTTTGAAAAAAAGAATTCTAATGTAGAGTTGATGTGGTACGAGTCAAAGGACGTAGGGAGTACCAGAATGTTGATTTGTTCTGTAAACAAATTGGTATACGGAGACAGATTTCGGAGGCTAGAAATCCAGCCTCAAATGGAAAATTCGTGTGGATGAATCGGACCATTTTCAATATGTTCCGGTGTATGTTTTTTGGATTAGGTGTCCCGTTTATGTGCTACTCGGAGGCGGCTGAGTATACCTTCTATATAATTAACCAGTGCCAACCTTGGAAACCTGTCTCCATACGAGATGTTAACTATAAAACGACTATCACTGATATATATTGTCGTTTTCGCTTTGCCCTGCATGTTTGGAGGTATCCGAAGAAAATAGCCTTTGGAAAACATGCTGAGCCCTAATTTTAAGAATATGATGAGTTGAATGGTTGCAAAGTACTCCAAGGCAAGTAAAAAGTGGTTACAACCGCCCGATACCTCAGCGATACTGAAACGCTCGACAAAGAGGAAATCGTCAAGATTGGGAAGAGTCTCCAGAGTGCTGACGTGGAAGAGTTGAAACAGCTCGCAGAAAGCCAAAATAAGAAACAACAGGTCACATAACTTCTGAAATTGGTTGAGGATAGAGCGGAAATGGAATTTCAAAGGCTGATGAACGTTCTAGGATGTCTGGCAAAAAAAAAGGCTCAGAAGGCTATTGTCTTTCAAAAGGCAAAACGGAAACTGGAACCTTAACATCCGGGTATATCGATTGAAGCTACGACAAAATCTAGGCTGAAACAAGTTTCGAAACCAATTAAACAGATGGAAGTACTGTTTGCTTATGTACTGTGCAAAAATGTTGTTTTGTAAAGTGGTTCACGTGTGGCAGTCCCATATCCTAAATTCCTTTAGGAAGCCCATGAAATCAGAAATGATGACATTCAGAAATTGGCTGAACAAGCTGATTTTAAATATCTCGAGGATCAAGGAATTGGATATTGAAAAAAAGAGGTGACCTGGGAAGAAACCTCTTCCAACAAAATAGGTTCATAACACCAAGCTACGATCTGATGGTACCATGGCGAGGTACAAGGCCGTTTGGTCGCGAGAGGGTGTATACCTAGTAGCTTAAGCCCGGTAAAGTGGACAAGCAAATGTTTAGGCAAGATTATATATTCACGTTTTCCATTTTATGGATACTAAAAATGTGAAACTTATCCTTGCAATTACTCAAATTTGGGGTCTGCCAGAGCGTCACGGTGAGTGCCTAGTGCTTACCCGAGGCAAAAACTGAAGATGGTTACAACATACATCTGAAGGTGCCGCAGGAAATGGAAATCACCCGGATACCCTAGCAATATTTGGCGGGGAACCTATTTATGGATTAGCATTGCAGTTACAAAACGAATTGTATGGTTTGAAGCAAGCTGGAAGGCTTTGGAACCAGTCGCTTTGTGAGAACTTACAAGGAATTGATTTCATGCAGCGTGTAATGGACAAGTATGGAAGTGTATTTTTGTTAGAAAGTTGTACAATACCACTGTTTTTATTGGAGCTTATGTTGCAAAAAAATTCTGTTCACTGGGACTCGATTAAAATAGTCAATGATCTTTTAAGAAATAGGCATTCTTGAATTGAAAGATTTAGGTAACGTCGAGAAGTGTTTGGGAATTAGAATTGCCGGAACTCCTTATGAAAGTTTTACGATGGATCAAGAAGCGTCTATTGATGACCTCCTGAACGTACATGGTTTGAATAATCTGAACCCAGCAAAAAAAACTGAACTGAAGTAGGAATGTGTTCAGGAGTTCAAAGAACTACTGCCAATCAAATCTTTCGAGAATTCACCTTGCGTGAAGAATTTCAGTAACTCGCTTGTGGACACCAGTTGTACTCGACCCCGAACATTTCCTTTGCTGTTCATTGAGCGACGGGGCGCAATCAAGCACCGACGCTGGGAGTTTACAAGGTAACAAAGCGGGTGGTGAAGTATCTAAAGAGACCAAGTCCTTATATATTCACTCGAAGCATATTTATACATATATACCAATTCGCATTAACTGCTATACCGATGCAGATTTTGAACAGAAAGATGGACCGGGACAGTGTTGGCGCTGCCGTGTTTTACGTTTACCAAATTGTGATTTGTTGACAGTGCAAGAAGCAAAGTTTTGTCGCGTTATCTACTGCAGAAGAAGAATTTGTTGCAGCGGCAGTGTGTAGATAAAAGCGCTTGGATTGAAATAATTGTTTTGTGAAATAAAATGCATACGAGGACGCCTCTTTGTTAAAGATCGATAATCAAACAGCCTTTAAGAATGTCGAAGCAAAGCTAGTGCTGGAAGTACAAAGCACGTCGACAACAAGTGGAAATTTGAAGGATTTTGCAAGGAAGGGCGTTGTCAAGGAAGATCACGTGTCAATGATTGCAGACCTATGACGAAGGATCTCAACGTGCAACGGATTCAAGAGTTACGAAAACGAATTGGATTGATTTGATGGAGTTATAGCTCGCGCCGTTTCAGGAGGAGTGTTGGATTTAAATGTACCAATGTTGGAAGTTCAGGTGAAATGTACATATGCAATTATAGTCAATCCTTTTCCGGGTGAATCGACAGAAACGGATTGGATATAATTGCATTTGTACGTTTTTCTAGTTTTACAATTATACACTCTCTTTTCCTTTCCGTTTTACATCCTTACGAATTATTCGCTTCCAGCGACGGCCGACAGCGACCGCGAAGAAGCTATCTACCGTGTACTATATGATCAAAATCTTCATACCAGATAGTGCCAAGTCTAAGTTTTTATACAGTTTATACTCGAAGAGCTTACCAATCGGCCACTGGGATCTATTTTTTTCAACCGATCGTATTCATTTATGTGGACCACATATTCCAGTTGATTTTCACTTTGCACGCTTCAGCACACCACCACCTTAACGTCCTCGACGCTCGAACAAGCCATCTTGGACCGTAAATCATTTCTCCCCATTCAGAAATCTGAGAACAAATTTCGATACATTTCCTAGACAACGAAACCCGAAGTTAATATGTACTCCGTATGGGATCCAGAATTTGAGGTTCTTGAATAATTTAGCGTACACCGTTTGAATTCTGCTGTACGGATACACTCCTATGCATCTTTTCCTTCGGCTGTTGATTTGCGGCCGCTACAACACTGTCTGTTGTAAAAGCTATGCTGGATGTCAAGGATAGAGCTTTTCAAAGTACGAAATCGCAGTGGTTTAAGGTCGTTTATATCAATAGATTTGTGATTAAACATTTGGGACTAAATTTTTAATTATAATACACTATTTTATCTTTGATACCTAATATCTCAGCCCCGGGGATCTGAACTTACACTTAGGACGCCCTACCTGAACGTGTATAAACGTTCAAGCACTAGCCGGCTTGAACTGGAACAAGTTGTTCGCACGAGACCCCAACTCGTGTCAACTTCCCACAGGTTATGATCCCAAGGGAACACAGGGGCGTTGAAAATAAACGATTTTGATTGATTGGAGGTTACGTACTAAGATGGTTCGGTTGGAATTTTCTCGTAGAGTTTCCGATAAAGGTCCCCTTCTTATCGAGGGGTTATAGCTGTCGATTTTGTGTTTTGTTGTGATTGATATTTCTTAATTCCCTTAACAAGGAAGAAGAAAAGGGTGATCAAACAGATGTCTTAAAGGCACCGCTTGATCAGATGAATAAGATGAATAAGAGGCTGGAGGTGATGGAAGAAGAGCGCTATCAAACGTCCAGTATATCACCTGACTTCAGAAAGGGCTTGCCGTTTGTAAAAGGAGACAACCTTTATGGAAAGCTTGCAAAATTTTGTTCCGTTTTGTCGTCAGATGATAATAAATGACCTGGCCGGGGAAGAAGGAATTGAGCGTCCAGACATGCAGCATGCGGGAGAGCAGCATACACGCGAAGGTGGACCATCTTTTTATGGTGGTGTGGATAAAATTTAATCCACCACCTGGAAATGTGTTCGGAAATCAAACTGCGTACCAACCCGGTGCGAAGATACCAAAGTTGACGATCCAGAAGTTTACAGGGACAGAGGTTTACCCGGGATATGGGTCTGTGTTCCATCAATGGTCCGTTTCTCCTCATAGAATCCCTGTAAATTGCCGAATTAATATCGGGTTTTACATGGAACGAAAGTCTGAAGGCAAACAAGCTTGGAGAATATTTGGACGGAGCAGCGGCCAATATTTCAGGGCGAATATTGGCACTTGTTGTCAGTGCTTCCCGAATCCAAATTACGTGATGGAGAAAATGTGGGGTGCGTTCAAGGTGAATATATCGTACCAACAAGCCTCATCGCTGTTCGCAGCGGAAAAGGACCCCATGCGGTACTGGAATGGACATTTATTGTACTTGGTCACCCTTGCTCGTGAGAGCGGTTCGAGGGAGAGGCTGATAGTTGAAAACCTCGTAAATATGCTTCACCAAGACCTAAACTCGTCATTATGGTCCGGTATGACCCAAATAGTAGAGTCGATTACATGCTGCACGCCCAAGAACTGATGGCATGGGCGCAAGAAGTCGAAGAGGATAGTGTCAAGGGTAGACGTACATCAAGAATTTCTGCAAAAGCAGCAAATGAAAGAAGACGAAGGCTAGTATGCTATGGGTGCGGTGTCGAAGGTCACAAGCGTTGGGATTTTCCGAAAAGAAGCCTCAAAAAAAGGCAAGTAGTTGGGTGAAAGAACTTCAGTGGAAACGAAAAACAGTACGTGCTGACCGCTACGGAAGCAAACAAAGACTTTGCAGGAACTGTCGCCTCAGATAGGCTGTCTACCGGCGACCGATGGATAGTCGACAATGGATCCAGCCGGCATTTAGTGTCCGATGAAGGTTTCTTGGAAGAAACAAAGGACTGTGGATCTGACAAGTGTCTGACACTCCCAGATGGAGGCTCCCTGGCGGTGAAGAACGTCGAAAAAGTGCGCCTGAAGAGTAACAACCATCCATTTTCGATCATCATGCTCATAGAAGTTTATTTTGCTCGCAAGTTGGCGAGAAATCTCATTTCTTTTGGATGCTTAAAGAAAAAGTGGTGCATACTTGTCGACGATGGAAAGAACATGATACGAAATTACACTGAATATAGAGGTATTGTTCAATGTTTACGTCTGTGAATCGATTTTCGGAGGAAATTTGGTGCTAAGAATTATCAAAGTATACTTTCGCAATTTAAAGACATCGTGATGGATATTACTAAGGGAGGGGGTGGCGTTGGTACACAGGAAGGAAGCCTGTACCATTTCCACCTATGGCTAGTTAAATTGGAATTTCATTAACTTATTCCACCTATGGCTAGGCCATCTGACTTACAACACTATTGAAAGGATGGCCAGGGACCCCAGGTCAGGTATCTAGCTTTGGACCATAAATGGCCGAATTGCGTGACCTGCGCCAAGGGTAAGGGGGAAAGGAAGCCCCAGCCTATGAAGGATACCAGCAAAAACGCGCCAATTGACCGCATTGGTGGCGTTATATGCAGTGGTTTAAAAGGACCGATCACGCCACGTGATCGGCGTGACAACAGATTTTTGGTTGTGTTTGTCGACTATTTCTCAATTACGTCCGTGTTTTCGCTGCCCGAACGAAAGAAAGAGCAGCAAAACATTTCGAGCATTTCTTGGTACGGTTCGAAAACGAATTTCACTGCCGGATTCACGTGTTGAGAACCGATGGAGGCGGAAAATTTCGGACAGTCAATTTTTTCTGCAAGAAGACGGGGGTGCTTCGGCAAGTCACGCAATCCTGGTGCCCAGCGTCGAATGGAAAAGCAGAAAGGATGATCGGACCATTTTCAATAGGTCCGATGCATGTTTTTTGCCTCCGGAGTCCCGTTGACCAACTGGTCGGATGCCGCCAAATATGCCAGCTACAACCTAAATCACAGTCCCACCAGGGATAATCCAGGAAGGAAGGCGGCTATCGAGATGCTGACGAAAAAGGAGCCTCAAGTATCGAATATCGTATTTTTTGGGTCCCCTTTCATGGTT
The DNA here is from genome assembly GCA_026184515.1 of Peronosclerospora sorghi. Lineage (NCBI taxonomy): Eukaryota > Oomycota > Peronosporomycetes > Peronosporales > Peronosporaceae > Peronosclerospora > Peronosclerospora sorghi. The sequence continues at coordinate 8,105,404 of CM047584.1, forward strand.
TGGAGGTACCCGAAACACAAGTCTCTGAAAAACATGCTGAAAAGGCGTTGATTTGAAAGAATGATGAGATAAGGGAATACAAGGTGCTTCTGTTGAAAGACCAAGTAGTTACGACTACTCGGCATGTATTTCCGATCGAGACCCTGGATCACAAGTCAAGTAAGCAGATAACCCAAGGTCTGGCTCGTGGTGATGCAAGCAAGGCGAACGAAGATGAGGTTACGGAAGAAACAAAAGGTATGGAGACTCATGAAGAAAACAGGTCAGAGGACGTGAAATCGCAGAAAAGTGGTCCTCAGAGCCTAATATGAACCATAAAACCAAGTAAAACGCCGAAGGGTGCAGTCTACGATGCCGCCAAGCGAAGGAAGAAGACTAGAGAGGAATTTTTAAGGAAGGATCCCAAGAAGGGTATATACAAAGAAAGGGAACGGTCAATTTATAAGACCGGAACGCATTGGTCGAATATGCAGTGTCCAAGGTGAGTGGCACAGGTGAAGTGTATGTCTCGTCTCCGGACCCCATGTCGTATGCGCAGCAGGCGCACCAAAGGCCGGACGTGGACATGTGGACGAAGGCCGATGCGGAGGAGCTCGGTTCTCTTGAAGCAATGGGAACCTGGGAAGTAGTACGTAAGCTGGAAAGGACTCACTGCCGAGGAAGTGGGTCTACAAGACCAAGCTGAAAGCCGATAGATCTGTGGATAGATATAAAGCGCGTTTGGTGGCGCGTGGTGACAAACAAGTATTCGGTGAAATTTTCTTTATTTTTTATGTTTTTTCTACCCTGATGGAGGTCAGTAAAATGAAAGTGTTACGGCGCTCTCGCAAGTATGGTGTGTTCCGGCAAGGTACGGGGATGTCTCCAGTGCGTATCCGAAGGCTGGTGCGGAAGAAGGATATGAATTTACCTGGGTGTGCCGCGGGTAATGAAGATACTACAAGTGAAGTTGAAATATTTTGGAGTAGAATCAAGCAAGGATTTGGTGTTACGCCTCAAAAAGAACCTAAATGGATTAAAACCAGATTTGTCGTACGAATTGTTACGAAAAAAGTTGATGGATTTGAGATTCGTATAATGCATGACGGATACATGTATTTTCGCTAAAAGGGAAGGTAACCATGTGACGGTTGTCGGTGTACATGTGAACGATTTACTGGATACTGGACGTCGCAGCAAGTGGTGGATTTTTTTTCGTAAAATGGAAACACTAGAGCTGAAGGACCTTGGTGTTGTCGAAAAATTCTTGGGATGCGTGTTATGGGTGACCCCTGGCAAGGGTATACGATCGACCAAGAAAGTAGGATTGATGAGACGCTAAGGAAGTATGATTTAGAGCATGCAAATGCTGTGCGTACACCATTTGCGTATCAAAACCATTGAGAAGGCCCAAATGAATTACTGGCTGAGCAAGACGATGGAAATTTACCGACTGTGAAGGTGTTTTAGTCGATTTTTGGGAGTATGCTGTTAGTGTCACGGTGCAGCCGACCGATATAGTGTTCGCCGCTCATCAATTGACGATGCGCACTCACGCGCCAACGCGTGGAAACTACAAGATGGTGAAGCGAATACTACGCTATCTGAAGTGATCCAAGGAAATGAAATTGTCGCTGAAGCACGACGAAGGTTTACCGTTGCCGTTACGTATTATTGTATACTGATGCTGATTTTGGAGCCGACAAAAATGATCGGAAAGTGTTAGCGCTGTGGTTACGTATGTGAATGGTATTGTGGTTAGGTGGAGCTGCAAGAAACAGAGTTCAGTTGCACTCTACTCTGCCAAAGCCGAATTAATAGTATCTGCGCCAGGTGGAAAGGAAGTTCTAGGACTACAAGAATTGTTTGGAGAGATTGGTTTCAAACCAAGTACGCCTAAGATTTTACGTATAGACAACCAAGCTGCGATTAAAAAAATGGAGAGTGAAAGCAACGTGTCCAGCGCCAAGCACGTGGATGTGAAATTTAAGTTTTAGAAGGATTACGTACAGAAAAAAAACGTGAAGCCTACTCATGTTGCAAGTGACATTATGGTGACTGATCACTTAACGAATGCACTGAATGCAGCAAGAATTGTGGAATTACGCAAACAGATTGGTTTATTCTAATCTACTGCATTTTCGGAAGGAGTGTTGGAAAAGCTATGCTGGATGCCAAGGATATAGCTTTTCAAAGGACGAAATCGCAGTGGTTTAAGGTCGTTTATATACATGGGATTTGTGATTAAACATTTAGGACTAAATTTTTTGATTAGGATATGGGACTAAATTTAATTATTATAATACACTTTTTTTAGGGAATTCATAATCTCACCCCCGAATTTTACTAAAGTCACCCCCACATGATTCAAACTCCAAAATATGGTCATATATTAGCTTCTCTAAATATATGGCCGAAAATGACCATATTTCACGGGTTCTTTTATTGCTGCTTCCCCACATTTACTTCCACATTTCATTCACCAATTGTCGCAAAACAACTCACCATTTTCTTCCATATTTCATCCAAACCAACTGTTGCAAAAAACACAGAGTACATCTTGCAAAACCACCATGAGTCTTCCTTCTCCGGTTCCTCGTCCATTTCCCACAAGTGATGAATTAAACAAATACGTAGAAGGACATGCCCGACAGTACGGTTACGTAGTATCAAAAATAAGGACAGAGCGCAATAAAAATTTGTATATGGATGCTTCAAAGGCTTAAGCCTTCTTTTGAAGGGCCAATAATACGTAATTCTGCTCCCAAGGGAGTGTGTTTCCCATTCCGGATGAAAGGGTCATTTAACTCGATCTCCAACGTGTGAAATCTGACGATTCGGCACGGTGAGCATAATCACGAGGCATGTGACTTATCAGCTATCGCAAAATACCGACGGCCAAATTCGCAACTCAGACAAAGGGCGTTGGACATCTTAACAGCGGGCGGCACGCCACGGGTAGCACTTGCGGATATTAATTCTCACGGAAATGAAAGAAAAACGATAAGAAATGTCTACAATTTACAAAGCGAGATAACCCGTATACATCCCTACGGACAAACTCGAATAAGAGCGCTTCTCCTCGACTTGGACCATAAATCTGTAAAGCATCAACACAAGTTAGATCATGAGGGCTAACTTACACATCTGTTCTTTGCTCTCGGTCAATCGCTCGAACTCGCTAAGAGGTATCAAACGTTTAACATAGTGTATTGTACGTACAAAACAAATAAGTCGAAATTACCACTTTGTCGATCTTGGGCATTGCAGCACGCAATGAAACGTTCCATGTCGCATTTCATAGAGGAAGCGACAATCGACGATTATATTTGAACGATAAGACAATTAAAACAAGTGTACTATGTACGAAGAATTGCGTATCCTGCAGTTGTTGCAATCGATAGGTAGATATCTTTGTTTAATGCGCTAAGGGACGAGCTATCAACGGCAGCTATTCTCATTTGCACATGGCATATTGAGAATAATATTTTAAAGCAATGGAAAGGAGGATATACATAAGATGCATGGTCTACATTCATCCAGCAGTGGCGGAAGTTAGTTAACCTCGAAAACAAGCCATGATTTCGAAACCAGCTGGACGCACCTACAATTAAGCAATCCTGACCATGTGGTTAGATATTTAGCGACAACCTGGATCCCTCATAAAGAACTATTCGTAAGAGCGTGGATATTTCGATATCCCCACTTTGGAAGCGCTACAACCTCTAGAGTCAAAAAGCGGCCATTCTGTTGTCAATACATTCCTCCGCGAGCGTTCAACTGGTGATTTTCGTCGAGTATTTACGGCAATTTCGACCTTTGTATAGTGTTCATGGTTCGACAACAGCACCGAGAACACTATATAAAGGTCCAAATTAAAAAAAATGCATTAGTTGGAAGATCGGCAGAATTTAATGTTTACCCCAGTGATACAGAAAGTCTCACTCTTCGCCCTGGATCGGTCATTTGAACAATATCAATTAGAATGGCGCACAATAGTAAACTTTACAGCAGTTCCTGTAGAAAATTTAGATAAATGCTCCGGACAGCATCAAAGGAGCGTGGGAATACCTTGTATGAATCACATGAGAGTTTTCTTAGCGCAGGGGAAATACTGGCCTTAAATGAATTTCATTCACTCGCAACGGCATTTGACACCCCCAACCAGCGAGCTACTTTCTGGAAATACGTCAATGCCGCAGATGCATATGGACGATCCAAACAGCGAGCTACCCTCTAGAAACGCTGCAATGCCGCAGGTGCCTATGGCCGATATTGCGAGGCACCTGGAAAAGCATTCACAGCTGTGGTGGAGTCCAGTTCAAAAACGAGCACCGAAGTGTCCGGAACTGAACCACCATCGCGCCCAGCCGACCAACTAACGGAGGGGGTACTCCGCGAAACTTCGCCTGGGTGCCGATCGGTCACTCAATCGGCATTACAGGACGCCGAGTCCGATTCGTCTCGTGTCTCACCTTGTGTACCTATTGGTATGATGGCTACACACTCGGTGGACCGTTGCTTAGTGGAGACTTTAGTATGTGTTGATATGGATGTACCACTTCTGGGGTACTGATCCAAAATTCCAACGGAAAGATAATTCAATATGGCCGATCGGTAAACGAAGCGGAAATCCTTACTCCGATGGCAATCAAACCTGGCACTTGACTGCACGTAGCAATGATTAATCCATCCAGGGTGTTTCTGGCACTTGACTGCTAATCAGTGAGTAATCCAGCCAATTCCTGGGACTTGATAGCTTATCGCGATGAGTAACCCAGCCAAATAAACACGTCTCCTTAACGTCGCCGAACTTGAGGGGGTGAGTGAACGTAGTGGGCGCCTCCCGTCGTGGGAATTCTGGTGGAGCTCTGTCCACTCCGGGCTTAATAAGCAAGACGGGACCCTGTTAGCCCTCTGCTCCCAATGACTCCGATCGGAGAGGCGACTTTAAGAACCCAATGTAATACGAACACTATATTTAATAAACGAATTAAAATTCAATATGTAAACTATATGTAAACCGTGTGCCTTACCTCAAATCTACGTACAAAACACTCCAAGCCCAAAACAATCCGTCCGTTAAGCCAACCCGATCGATCTGCCTTTAAAACTGGTACACTGGTACAAACTGGTCGATAATTTTCAATTGCACTTCACCACACAGCTGGGACCTCTGATTGACCGTCTTTGTAGCCGGTGAGTACACGCACGGTACGGCTAGCGCACAGAGGAAGGCTTTCCAAAGCGGCGATGTGCCGCTACTTAGCCGATATGCCCTTATAAAAGGGCTTAGTAAGAGGGTACTCTCTTACTCGGGGCCAAGATTCCACTTTGGTTTACAAGTTAGCGCGAGCTAACGCCTTAACACAAGGATCCCTTAATAAGGTGGTAGCTAAGGGAAGGACTTCCCTTACACTACAACACTCACTGCGCGCGCGACCGGTCGAGGTCGTGCGTCCTGCAGTCTTTTGA
>CM047584.1:8125622-8183625 GCA_026184515.1 Peronosclerospora sorghi
GACATGAGGAGCTTGGTGCGTAGCACCTTAAACAACGCTCCCCAGAACTGTCCCGTAAAACGGGGATCCCGATCCGACACGACGGAATCGGGTAGACCATGCTGTCGAAAGACACGGTATAGGAACACTTTCGCTGTTCCTTGTCTATCTATGGACTCTGGCACCGCCGCCAGGTGATCCATCTTGCTCAAACGGTCTACAAAGACCAATATACCGGTGTTATCGGACTTATCCTTCGGAAAACCGAAGATAAAATCCATACTAATGGATTTACAACTCTCCGTTTGAATGGACAAGCTCGCCAAAGGCGCAGATGAACTTGCAGAGGGTTTAACCCTCTGACACGTCTCACAGGTGCGTATATACACACCGACCCACTTATACATGTTGGACCACCAATACAAAGCGCTTAAAGCGCTGTAGGTCTATCCCGACCTAAATGACCCCCGGTAGGGGCGTCTTGTGCCTCAAAGAGGACTCTATACTTTAGTTCCTCATCATGAGGAACAACCACCCACGGAGTGTCCTCCGCGCTCGTGCTATAATATAGCAAACCGTCACAGTACCTGTAACGGTGTAAACGAGCTTTAGCTCGACTTGACAGGGTATTCTCAGACGAGCCAAGTCCCTTTCCACCCAATGCGCTGATAAGCGCCGTACACTGTGGGTCTTTCTCATACGCCTGGAGTATGAGATCCACCACAGACGAGGTGACGAATGTCGCGTGAGCGAGCTCGTAATCCGGACGACGCGACAACGCGTCCGCAAGCACGTTCTGTTTCCCAGGTTTGTACTTTACCTAAAAATTGTACTCCGCAAAGAAGGAGAGCCAACGGGCCATCCGTTGCGAGAGATGAGGCGACTTTGTCGCTGTCCGTAAGGACGCGTGGTCAGTATAAACCACGAACGGCTTTGAGCCGAGTAGGTGAACCCTAAATTTGACAAGAGCATAATTCATTGCAAGTAGCCCATTGTCATGAACGGGATAATTCCGTTCCGCAGCTTTAAGCTGCCTCGCCTCAAACGCTATCACGCGTTCTCTTCCCGCATCGTCTGCTTGTAACCAAGCACATCTGATTGCGAAATAGGAGGCGTCGCAGACGACGCTAAATGGCTTCCCAGAATCTGGGAGAGCAAGAACGAGAGCTTTCAACAAGCTTCCCTTAACCGCTTCAAAAGCGTTTTGGTGTTTGGTTTCCCAACACCAATCAACGTCCTTCTTAAGAAGGTCGGTTAATGGCTTCGCCATCTCAGCTTACTCTGTACTTGTGGAGATAATTGGCTAATCCAAGCCACTTCCGTAAATCTCTAAGATTTACAGGCAAAGGCCACTCCACAATAGCTTTAACATTCACGGGATCCGCCCGCACTCCATCCTTACCGATGAAGCATCCGAGGAAAGGAATTTCCTCAGCACCAAAGATACATTTGGATGCGTTTGGATAGAGTTTATGCTCCCGCATACATTCGAGCACAGCTCGAAGGTGTATCAGATGAGTCTGAACATCAGACGAGTCGCCTTCCGCGAGATTATGAAGGAATATATCGTCGAAGTACGTCTGAGCGTACTTTCTATGAGGGCGGAAGAGTTGAGTCACCAAGCGATTGAAAGTCGTTGGTGCATTCGAAAGCCCCTGTGGCATAACAAGCCACACCCACAGCATGCCGCTAGGCGTGATGAACGCTGTAAGCGGAATATCGGACGCTCGCATGAGCACCTTATAAAACCCTTCCACCAGATCTAAGGCACTGTACACAGTACAGCCCGACATATTGTTCTGGAGGACATACTTCCGAGGAATCGGAGTCTGCATGAGTACAGTAGCTGCATTCAGCTTGTTGTACGCATTCACAACGCGTCACTTTCCGTTCGTCTTATGAACACAAAAGTGGGAGATGAATGGGGAGACTTGCTCTCCCGTACCATCGCTGCCTCTTCTTTCACCTTAAAGAATGCGTCGATAACGTCGCATTGCTCCTTTGGGAGAGGCCACTGCCTAGTGACGCAGTATTTGGTTCCAGGAACCAAATCAATTTCATTGCGGACTCCCCGATCCGGTGGTAACCCCATCGGCGGGTTGTCACTAATGACATCTCCAAATTTCTTTAGTAAGGAATGGTAAGGGTCCTCAGGATCCGCGAAGATCTTGAGACCGCTTTGGGCATCCAATGCCTGTTTGGTTTGAGCCAAAACTGACTCGTCCATCGTGGATGTGGAGTTCAACTCCTCTTCCGGACATAATACGACAACCTCGTCGATTTCACCTGCTTTCAAAGCCGTTTCAAACTCGTTGAAGGACATCTCCTCCAACGACAACAGTTCGCCTATCCCAGGCAATCGTTCAAGGCTTACACCTTCTGTGACAACACCTGTCACACTATTCAGCATCCGATAGGACTGCTGACTACTGGCCTCGGGACTCATCCCAGGACCCGGATGGGGGGATTCAATTGCCCCATCTATTAGAAGCGCCTTGCGCCTATCCACAGAGGTCTTAACTTGTACCACCGGTGACTCGCCGGTCTCACCTACAACGGCGTAGTCGTAATCATTTCCAACGTGCGAAAGAGACGAACTACGGGTCTCTTCGCTTGGAAGCGCCTCGCGCTTAACCACAGGGGTCTCTACCCCTACCACTGGAGTCGCCTCAGAAGAATCCACCTCTGCCACTGGCAACTCACCAGTCTCACCGTTAACGGCGTGGGGATTAAATGCCGAATACCCCTCGTTAAACAACTCTTCCTTAACGGCATTGGGAATGATCATTTCAGACATCCCAATCTCTGGCATATCACGCCAGAATCGCTTTTGCGATCGAGCAAAGGTGGGTTCATGACTCGCTAATGCTTCACCCGATCGCGGGTGCGTTGATCCAATGGACTTAGACTTCCAGTCTATCCATGGATCGTGGCGTTCCAGCCACTTCATGCCCAGAATGAGGTCATACCTTGAGTCCAAATCCAGGACTAGGCAACGTTCTAAGCTGTCGAAGTCTGCAAACTTCAGCTTAAGGTCAATTGAGACCTTGGGTATAGAAACCTGTACGCTCGTCGCAAGACGGACCGTGACAACGTCACGAGAACGTGCCTCTGGGGCCTCGGCATACAGCCGACTATTCACAACAGAAGCTCGTCTGACATAATTGTCAGACGCTCCAGAGTATATCAAGACTCTCCAAGGCTTATCAAAGCCTTTCACGTCCCCAAGGACAACCAGCAAACCTGGCTGGTACACCAACTCGGTGCTAGAAAGCACCGTTTCCCTCGGGGCTTTGTGCTGTCGTCCCCTACCTTGGGGCTTAACAGCACTGAGGGATCCCCCAGTAGGGCGCTCCGCACCTACCGGGAGCCGTCTTTCCCGACGGCTTGGGCGAGGGGTTCTTACCTACCCTCGGCCCTTTAAAGCGAATATCTCGCTGGGGGTTCCGCGGACATCTGTTCCGCAGTTGATCCGCGCTTCCACACATGAAGCATCTCAGCGTCCCCTGACGCTGCAACATTGCCTGGAGCTCCGCTTCAGAACCCAGTGAAGTAGAGTCAGCGTGACTCTTAACGTAAGCTTTCTCTCCCGCTTCGACCTGACTCAGGTCCATGGGTTCGGGACCCACCTTAGAAGAACGAAAGTTCCTCTCGGCGTTAAACGCCATCTTAAACGCCTCCCCAGGGATTGGGGTCGGCATCGGAACAGTTCCGAACGTGCTGGCCCTTCTTTCAGGCCTCCCATGAAGACGGGATGGACACATCATCCGAATACGCTTTCGCGTACATCCCTGACAACAGGGTCTTCAGTTCTTGGACATATGTTTCCAAGTCCTTAGTGCCCTGACGGCACCTCAGAAACGCCAGCTTATTCTGGAAAAACATATCAGGCGTTGCATACATGTCCATCAGCTTTTGCTTAAGGACTTCCCAGGTTGGTAACACGCTCGTGACTGAATCCGGACACGTAAACGCCCATGTACGGGCTTTGCCCGTAAGATGGGTCAATGCAAGTCCCACTTGCAAGTAACCAGAGATAATATTCGCTGTGGCGAAGGCCGTTTCGACCTCTCGCAACTACACGTAAAGGTTGTCACCCTTCTCCCCGGTGAACTCCTTTATCTTAAATGATAATGGGGGACGCACCCCCTTGGAACAACTTCCACCTAAACTCGACTCATGGGCGATGAGGGCATTGACCCTTGCCTTCACGTCCTCAAGGCTCTGATCCACTAGTAGCTGCATGCCTTCGTCAACCAGTAAGGATAACAGCCTTTTAAAGGCTTCCTGCTGGACGAGGGTTAACCTTTTCCAATCTTCCTGATTCATCCCTTGAAGAGGATGCCGTAGCCTACCAACACAGGTGTTGGATTGAATACTAGTGCTACCAGATGTAGCCGGTGCGTATACGCACGGTGCGGCTAGCGCACAGAGGAAGACTCTTACTTAAAGCGGTAGCTACCGCTACTTAGCCGATACGACCTTATAAAGGTCTTAGTAGGAGAGATCTCCTACTCTGGGCCAAGATTCCCGGGTTGGTTTACTAATTAGCCTTAAAGGCAGTGTTCCCTTTACGGGGTGTAAGTAAAGGGAGGGCTCCCTCTTACCTACGACACTCACTGCACGCGCGACCGGTCGAGGTCGCGCGACTGCACTCTTTCACTCTTTTGAGTGAAATGTAATATGAATGTATATTTAATATGTAATTAGCCTAAATTAATTTAAACTAATGTAAACTATATGTAATACTAAGTAGAACTTACTCAATTCGTACCTAGCCAAAATGTAGTGTACACCACCTGTGTACTAACACGTGGCTGGCTGCCACGCCTCCACCAAGGGCTCCTGCCCTCATTGGTTAAAATAACAAATAGGTCCAAACCTTTCGGACCGGTCAATACTGACCCCAACTGTAATGTACTCACGTACACCACATAATTTAATGTAACCAGAATGTAACCCTGTTACAGTCTTGGACTTCATCTGAGCACACAATCAATGTAATGGGGTTGCCATTACATAATCGATATTCAAGTTAGAATGTCACAGTTTAATTTCAGACGCGTTGTCTGAAATTCAAATAATAGATTATAAGTTATTATAATCTACGAAGGAAAGTCGATTCGGTATATATACCGAATCATTCAGGTTAACTAATAGTACAGTTAGTTTAAGACTTGATATTATTATATTAGCTAGGTAATTACTATACTATTAGCCTCTAAACCACCCATTAAACAAACACTCTTAATTTTGCGTTCTAGAACATAAGTGAATATTCATATATTTACTTTTAGTATAGGATTAGTTGTTATCAACTAATCCTGACCTATTGTATTGCGCGCTTCCTCGCACAACACAGTGTAAGCCTGTAACAGGATCAGTCCTGTTACACCTGGTAGCAGTTTGTGGTCCGTCTTAACGACCACAGTTCCGTTCCGCTAGTCAACTAGCGCAGCGAAGATTAAGAGCCGCTCGGCATCAAGTCGTGAGACATGACGCCTGCCGAGCGAGAGAGAACGCTGGAAGTGGTAAATGAACACTTCCCTCACTTCTCGTCGCGTAGTAAATACGCGACGGTGGAAATGATTCGGTCTATGGGGACCGACATCATTACCTTCCTCCAGGGTAAGACCCCGGAGGAAGTGATACAGGTGGTGAATCGCTTTAGCGAAACCACCTAGAAAAGCTAGCACGGACCCCGCAAGAGGCAGCGCGGACCGCACCTGCACCTGCAACGCATAGCGTTGAAGTGGTAAAGGCGCGAGTACCGCCCTTTACCGGCGAAGGGGGTGAGCCCCTTCGTAGATGGTTCGCAGATGTGGAAGATGCCATCTCTGCGCAAAATATTGTTGACGAACGTCAACAGGCGTACTTCGCCACAACATGTCTAGGCGGCAGAGCCAGGGCATGGGCGATGAGTCGCAGAGCCACTGATGACTCTGCGTTCTTTACTTATAAAGATTTTAAAGCTGAGCTAAAGCTCAACTTTGAAGCTCCAGAAATGGAGCTAAGTAGTCGGCAGGAGTTTATGGAACTCCGGCAAGGTAAGCTTGACCTTCAAGCTTACGCTCAGAAGACGCAATATTTGCTGTCAAATATTGTGTATGAGCCGGTGACCCCTGCTATGCAGGTCACTGGCTTCATGAAGGGACTCAATGATGGTCCCGTCAAACAGAGTCTTTACCGGCACCTGCTAAAGACTCTAAGGGATTCCATTGATATGAGCATCCGTGAAGAGTTCAGTATGAGATCAGCGTCATCGCATGCTGGGTACAGCCGAAGGGCTCAACAGCCCTTCGCTTTTGACATGCCGCAACAGCATTTCAACAAGCAGCAGTCGGGCAGACGAAGCTCACACTTCGTCTCAAGAAACAGCCACCCACGCCAGATCATGGGCGGTGGAGGTCCAGAGCCGATGGACCTATCGGTTGCGGTTGCTTTGAACACGAAGCAACCGAAATTTAAGAAGAATATTCGCTGCAATCGATGCGCGAAAATGGGGCATCTTGCCCATGAGTGTATGGCACCGCGTCCGGTGCCACGCAGTCAGCGGACGGAACCGTCCGATGCACGGCGACACCAACGGGGACATCACCCTGTTGGTGCAAAAAACGTAAATCACCAGTAGGGGCGGGGAGCCCTACTGGGAATGTTATACCACATGCCGACATAGGGCATGTGAGGGTAATAACCCCAGACGGGACTATGTCCTGTCAAAAGGTGCAGGGTGATGATAAGCCTCTTATCACTCAGGAGGTTAAGCCGCCCGGGAGCGATGTCCCCATGCGAGCTTTGTTTGACACAGGAGCGTCAAACAATTTCGTTAGAACTCAGAGTCTAACGTTGTTGAGCTGCGTGTAGGTAGAAACCCCACAAAGTATGTTGTCAGTCCGGTTAGCAACAGGTGCAACCGTGAATATTCCAAAGCGTGTGATTCAAACACGCTTCGAGTTGAATGAACTGTCATTCGAGGATGAATTAATCGCCCTCGATTTAGATGACAAGTTCGATGTGATACTTGGAATCCCATGGATGTCCAAGTTTAAACCTTCGATCGACTGGGTCAACCTATCGATCGACTGCGGCGGACCCACAGGATCTGATCACCCTGTGTGTAATCCGTCTGTATCAGAAGATACAGACGCAGTGTCGGACAGTCTGGTGGATAGCGATGGCACCACCAGGTCTGTTCCGACACGATCAGCAGAAGGTACCTCCGCTGGTGAGAGTCCAGAGGCACTACCACACGCAACAGAAGAGTCGTTGCGTGTTGGAGAGAAACATTCCACGGGTGATAAAGACCACCGTGAGAATGAAGTTATATCCACGGTGGGAAACACCCACCGTGAGAATGAAATAGTATCCACAGTGGGAAACACCCACTGTGCTACCGAAGGTTCCAATAAGACGAAAGAATTCCGTGTTGATGAGAGTGAACTAACGATCGAGTGAAATAGTGAGCACAACTCCGTGGTGTCCAGTACTTACCACGTTGCGTTAGCCATGCACACGGGTGATAAAGACCACCGTGTCGCAGAACAGGCGGCCGATCAGACGAGAACATCTGATCGCCAAGAAAATTCCATGGTAGGCAGTGGCCACCATGATGATGAGTATTCGCACACGGTGAATCGTAATCACCGTGTATCAGTCAATCAGACGAGTGCGTCTGATTGCATGGACAGCTCCGTCGAGACGATCAACGTCTTGACGCAAAGGGAGACCGGATTATCTACCCAGTCTCTGTTGATGGAACACCCTCCGAAGGAAGGTTTGGAGGTGATGGCTCTTCCAGCGCTAAGCTGGAAGATGTTTATGAAGAACTTGCACGATGATCAGATCGAGCAAATCTGTACCATAGTTGCAACAGATGATGTAGTGAATATTCGTGATCGAATATCAACGTTACAAGTGGAAAACATTGGGAACGAGGTTCCCAATGATCAAACCAAAGTTCAGCGCTTTGAAGCGCAGAGCTGGGAGTCGCTTAAAGCGAACTCCCCATTTTATGAGGTACTTCGGGAATACGCTGACGTATTCCCAGAAGAAGTACCTAGCTAGCTCCCAAAGGATAAGGGAACTCGTCATGAGGTTGACCTCGTGCCAGGCACGAAGTATTGGGTTACGCGGCAATGGCCATTGCCGCGTGATCACGTAAAAGCGATCGACGAGTTCTTCGAAGCTCGTCGTAAATCAGGCCAAGTGCGGGAGTCTACCTCACCGCACTCTACCCACACCTTTTGTGTGAAGAAGTCCACAGGTGGGTGGAGTATCGTTCACGATTACAAAAGCTGAACGCAGCGGCGGTACCGGCACAGACACCAATACCGCGGAAGAATGTCATCATAGATGGCATGTGCGGGAGCACCATCTTTAGTGCTCTCGATATAAGAGATGGATTTTATCAAATCCTAATGCGTGAGAAGGATATCCCTCTCACGGCGGTAAGCACCCCAAGCGGCATGCTTTGGGAGCGGCTTGTTATGCCGCAGGGGCTTCGAAATACCCCTGCTACGTTTAACAGATGCGTAAGGCATCTATTACGACCAGTGCGAGAATTCGCACCGAGTTATTTCGATGACGTGTTCATCCATAGTAAGGGTGAACACGATAAAAGCGATATAGATGTCCATAGGGATCATCTACGTCGAGTGTTAGAGCTTATGCGTAACCATAAGCTCTATGCAAATCTGAAGAAGTGCACCTTTGGTGCACCTGAGATACCCGTTCTTGGATGCTTTGTGGGCAAGAACGGGGTGCGTCCTGATCCAGAAAAGATCAGGGTGATTGTTGAATGGCCTACGCCAAACAACGTTAAGAACTTCGAAATTTCCTTGGGTTGGCAACATATTTGAAAAGTATTCGTGCAACTATGCTGGGTTGATACGACCTCTTTCTCAATTACTTAAGAAATATGTCGAATGGCATTGGGATACCCAATGCCAAGATGCTTTTGATGCAGTCAAGCAAAGCTTGACTGAAGCGCCTGTCTTGGCTATAGCCGATAACGAGCGTCCGTTCCACGTCGCTTGCGACTCGAGCGATTTCGCTATCGGCTGTGCTTTGATGCAGCGTGATCACGATGATCGTGATCGCGTTATCTGCTATCAACCGCGTCAGTTGCGCCCAGCCGAGCGCAACTATCCAGTGCATGACAAGGAACTCCTTGCCATGAAGTACGCACTGGCCAAGTTTCGGATCTATCTATTGGGAGATAGACCGTTTGTGGTTTACACGGACCATGCGTCGCTACGCACGGCCGTGAATTCACCACACATTTCTCAAAGAATGGATCGATGGCTGTCATTCTTTGCTGAGTACAACTTTACGGTTGAATACAAACCCGGAAAGTTGAACGTGATAGCAGATGCGCTATCACGAAGGCCCGATTACGAGATGAAACCGTCCGTAACCGAAGGTGCCAGTGCAAACGCGATCCGTTGCACTATTTTGTCGTCAATTATACGACAAGTACGCGAGGCGTACAAGACAGACGAGGAGACACGTCTGTTGATTGATTACTTACGTAATCAATCAAGTGAGAAACGCGACGAACTCCCAGAGTTCCTCCGCGCTTGCGTGCATCGATATCTACTGCACGATGGTCTGCTGCTTTACAGCACAGACCAAAAAGATGAAAGTCGCATCGTCGTTCCAAACGACGATGATCTCAAACATCAAATAATGTTTGAGTATCATGATGCACCGATTTCGGGGCATCAAGGTCGAGAGAAGACATACCCGCTTCTCTCGCACGTGACTTTTACTGGCGAAACCAGTACAAGTGGGTACGCAAATACGCACGCGCTTGCGAGATTTGCCAGCGCGTTAAGCCTGCGCAGTCTGCACAGGCTCCGCTGCAATCTCTGCCGGTTCCGACAGAGTGTTGGAATTCCATTTCAATGGACTTCGTATTCGGTCTTCCACCCGACAATAGTCGGAAGACCGGAATAGTGGTCTTTGTAGACCGTTTCAGTAAGATGGTACATCTTACTGCAGTATCATCGAACGTAACCGCCGCTCAAACAGCGCGGATACTTGTTGATACGGTATTCCGTTTGCACGGAATGCCGGAAGACATTGTCTCGGATCGAGATCCGAGATTTACAGGACGTTTCTGGCAAGAAACGTTCTCATTGTTGGGAACCCAGTTGAAGATGTCAACTGCGGACCATCCGGAAACGGATGGACAGACGGAACGGGTTAACCGCGTTCTCGGGTACATGTTGCGATCATACGCACATGCCTTTGAACAGTGGAGTGACTAGCTGTCACTCACTGAATTCGCGATTAACAATTCAGTGCATGCTTCAACTAAGCATACACCGTTCTACGTGAATGCCTTAATGCATCCACGAACCCCAGCTTTAATGCGCAAGTTGCAACTGCAACTTGTTAACAAAACGATGGCCCTTCTACTGAAAGTACAGTAGAAGCGGAAGCAGCTTCAAATGAAACTGAAGCTGCATATGATGAATATGTGTCTGCAGCAATGGCGGCAGACAACGAGGACAATGCACCTACTGCTGATAAAGCAGTAGATGAATTCGTATTACAGCGCCAAGCTGTAATACGTTATGTAAAGGATGCAATTGCCTCTGCTTTTGACAAGCAGAAAAAAAATGCAGATAAACAAGGAAGGAAGAACAAAAACTCCTTTCTTAAAGGTGAATTAGTATTACTAAGTACTACTAATTAGCCTACACATGCAATAAGCAACTTCCCTACACGGAAGTTGCTTCCTAAGTACATAGGACCCTTCAAGGTCCAAGAGATTCGGGGGAATGCCTATACCTTAGACATTCCCACAGCAATGCGGCTCCACCCAACATTCTATGTTGGGCGGCTCAAGCCGTATCAATCGTCTTCGTCTTACGACGAGACGCAGAACCACGGAAGATGCCGTGCTTCTCCAAGTCTCCCAAGAGATACTTTTAATCGGCTTCCAGCCGTTGATGAGAAGAGCGGAGAGTCATTACCTCCGCCTTCGACTGCTCAAGATCAGCCTTGTGCCGATCTATCTCTTCCTTACAGCGGGAAAGCTCGATGTACAGAAGATCATTCTTCTTCTGAAGGGCAGTGTGCGCCCCGAGGATGTCGCGGACATTCACGCGAAGAGACCGATATGTCTTCACAGAGTGAGACATATCGCTGCTCAAGGAGGAATAACACTCCTCGAGCTTGCGGAGCGAAGAACCATGCCCCGCAACAACAACGGCGACAAAATTCTCAACCTCCGCCTCCCCTGATCGATAATCAGGGTAATAAGCGATACATTCTCGAGCGCTTGATCTCGAAGCGCTCGGTTCCTTCGAAGAAGGGCAGCGTACCGAGTACTTAGTACGCTGGCTGGGTTACCCCCAAGAGTTCGACTCTTGGGAGCCGATTGAGGTTCTGAGGGCCGACGCCCCATACCTTTTGACTGAGTTTGAGAAGAAGTCTCAAGCTCATAATGCGAAGTAGCATCAACAGTAGGTGTTGATGCATTCAGGGTATCAATTAAACCCTGAATTTCGGCGGGTACGGAAAAGCCACCGTACCCCCGCAACTCCTCTCTGATAGACGAGGAGCGCCTTGCGGACACCGCGGGCAAACGAGGTGAGAAGGGACACCACACTTTAACCATTCTTTGAGGCAAGCAAAATGGATGTATTCCATTTTTCCTGTTCGAGAGTGCTTTAAAAAGCGCTCGCGCATTACGTGAACTTTATTCACGTAATCATCTGGGCTTTTTTGTAGTTGTCAACAAAAGCGTTCCAACTCTGAGTCAGGGCGTCTTTATCGTCCCTGTTCCTCGTTGACCCTTTCCGGCTCGAATAATATCGAACCTGGAAAAAGAGGTCAATAGTTACAGACGTCTATCGTCTGTACTTCGATCGAATCGACGTGACTGGATGTCTTCGCAGTCATCCAGCGCGTTGATATCGAACAACGCATATTGGTAGTCCCGCTTACGGTGACCGCCACTCTCGGGGGCAATTGTAATGGGGTGCCATTACATAATAGATATTAAAGTTAGAATATCACAGTTTAATTTCAGACGCGTTGTCTGACATTTAAATAAGAGATTATAAGTTATTATAATCTAAGAAGGAAAAGTCGATTCGGTATAAATACCGAGTCTTGCAGGTTAACTAATAGTACAGTTAGTTAAAGACTTGATATTATTATATTAATTAGTTAGTTACTATACTATTAGCCTCTAAACCACCCATTAAACAAACACTCTTAATTTTGCGTTCTAGAACATAAGTGAATATTCATATATTTACTTTTAGTATAGGATTAGTTGTTATCAACTAATCCTGACCTATTGTATTGCGCGCTTCCTCGCAAAATACAGTGTAAGCCAGTAACAGGATCAGTCCTGTTACATCAATAGCCCAACCAGGGGTCCAAAACCCCACTTTGTACGGAACATGTGGTTCCGTACGATGATACGCTTCAGAAGCGGCAGCCGACGCTTCTGTTCGAGCTCTTTTAGCAGGTAGAGCACCGCCTGCTTCAACACCACGCGCCGGGGTTAAACATCCCGACGTGGAGAAGTACTTGGTCCAGGTGGGGATCTGCGTTCCCGCAACCACCTGTGATAATCATTATCACTGTCATAGCTGACAGCTACACCAGAGTTATCATCGCTGTTAGGTGATGAATACCTAGCGAGTTTCAACTCGCTAGATCCTTTCTCGGGGACAGCTGTGCCCCAATCACTTTGTTCGGAGTCACAACTGTCTCCGAACATGGAAGAACCCTTCCTGGCAACACACCATTCGGGGGTTGTCATCGTGCGAGATGTTGCATTAGCAACATCTCCCTATTTCTTGCCAGATGCCGCCTTAGCAGCATCTGTGGTCGAAGACGGTACGTCTTCCGACCTTTGCGTAGTTGACGCTGCAGATGCAGCGTCACTGTTGTCACTCAGCACCTCAGCACCTAGTGCTGAGGAGGAGGAAGAAACTCCTTCGATGTTTTCAGCAGCGCTCTTTAGAGCGCCACCGCGTGCTTTGACCATCGAATCATGGTCAATCAGTTGGCAAATGAGAACGACCAACAAGTGTCACCTATGATTGGCCAAAATAAGAATTATTATTGGCCAACCACCTTAAGTGGGGGGTGATGTAATGGGGTTGCCATTGCATAATTGATATTCAAGTTAGAATATCACAGTTTAATTTCAGACGCGTTGTCTGAAATTCAAATAATAGATTATAGGTTATTATAATCTACGAAGGAAAAGTCGATTCGGTATAAATACCGAATCATGCAGGTTAACTAATAGTACAGTTAGTTTAATATTTGATATTATTATATTAGTTAGGTAATTACTATACTATTAGCCGCTAACCACCCATTTAATAAACACTCTTAATTTTGCGTTCTAATAGATAAGTAAATATTTATATTTACTCTTAGTATAGGATTAGTTGTTATCAACTAATCCTACCCCTCTTATATTGCGCGCTTCCTCGCACAACACAGTGTAAGCCTGTAACAGGATCAGTCCTGTTACAATCAATAGCAGAGCAGCAGACAACAATCCAGGGTGTCCTCCAAATCCTTGATAATGTGAGGGCGCAGGAACCCGCACAGGCGCGGCTTCGAGGACGCCCAAGCGGAAATCAAAATGCCAGCCGAGTTCGACACACCGCGATCCGTCCAGGTTCGAATTCGTAGAAGGTTTGCAAGGGTAGAGACATCAGAGATGATGCGGGACCTGCGGTGCCATCGGAGATAACTCTCGAACTTGCGGTGGTGGCGGTCGGGCCGGCAGTCGCGTGGGGTAAACGATAGGTCACGTTCACGTAATCACGTGGGGGGTGACTTAAGTAAAACACGGGGGTGAGGTTATGAATTCCCTTTTCTATCTTTTATCTTCACCTAATATCTCAGCTTCGGCGCTTGGAACATACACTCAGTTCGCCCTTCCTGCCCACGTATAAAATCTCAAGCACTAGCCGGCTTGAACTGGAACAAGTTGTTCGCACGCGCCCCCAACTCGTGTCAAGTTTCCACAATGTCCACCAATCAAAACGCACCGAGACGACAAACTCAGCAGGCACTACACTTCAGTGACATCTTCCAGCGTATCATGTTTTGGCACGCCCTGTATCGCCGTAAGATAGATACACTTAGCAACGACCTAGTAATGGATCCATTACTGTCGCCTCAAAAACTAAATTCAGCCAATTACATTCATTGTACATTTTCTCACGTCGGTAAAAAATAGTAGTGATGAATTTCTGCCGCGGTTTTGTATGTCATCGTTTGGTGAATTTTCCAACTCAAGTTGTAATTTTGCGCGCCGTCCATTCAATTCCACTCGGGCATTTAAGACGGACGTCGTAGCTCGAGTGCCTAACTATCATCCATCAAAGTCACCACGATGAAGTATTTAGTAGTAACGGGTGGCACCGTGAGTGGACTCGGCAAAGGCATTACCATTAGTAGCATTGGCGTCGTGCTCAAGTCGTTGGGGTTACGCGTGACGTCCATCAAGATCGACCCCTACCTCAATTGTGACGCGGGGACCATGTCCCCGTTTGAGCATGGGGAGGTCTTTGTGCTGAATGATGGTGGCGAGGGGGACTTGGATCTTGGCAATTACGAGCGCTTCCTGAATATTACCCTTACGCGCGACCATAACATCACGACGGGCAAGATTTACACGCACGTGCTCGAGAAAGAGCGTCGCGGCGATTTCTTGGGCAAGACCGTGCAGGTCGTCCCTCACGTGACGGATGCGATTCAAGACTGGTTGGAACGTGTTGCGCAGGTGGACGTGGAGGGACCGCACGCGGTAGAGACGCAGGCGGCGGACGTTTGTTTGATTGAGGTGGGCGGGACGGTTGGGGACATTGAGAGCATGGTCTTTCTTGAAGCGCTGCGACAGTTTCAGTTCCGTGTGGGACCTGAGAATTTCTGTCTCGTGCACGTGTCACTCGTGCCCGTGCTTGGTTCGGTGGGCGAGCAAAAGACGAAACCGACGCAGCACGCGATTAAAGAGCTACGAAGTGCTGGATTATCGCCCGATGTGATCATTTGCCGTAGTAGTACCGAATTGGAGCCGGCGACCAAGGCGAAAATCGGAATGTTCTGTCAAGTACCCGCCAACCATGTGCTCTCGGTCCACGACGTGAGCAATATTTACCACGTCCCACTCCTCTTGGCACGACAGGGCGCGGCAAGCATTCTCATGTCCAAGCTTCAGTTAATGGACCGTTTCCGAGAGCCAAATCTTGCCGCCTGGTCGGCTATGGCGCATCGTGTAGACTCGTTTAATCAGGTTTGCAAAGTTGCGCTCGTTGGCAAGTACACGGGCTTACAAGATTCCTATTTGAGTGTCATCAAGGCGCTCAAGCACGCAACCATGAAGTGCAACCATGATCTCGAGATGGTGTGGATCGAAGCCAGTGATTTAGAGGTCCCAATGCGGGAGACTAACCTTCCGGCTTACGAGGAAGCGTGGTCCAAACTGCGTAGTGTGGACGGTATCGTCGTGCCCGGTGGATTTGGTGACCGTGGCGTGGATGGAAAGGTCCTCGCCGCAAAGTACGCTCGCGAGAACCGCATTCCATATTTGGGCGTCTGCTTAGGTATGCAAGTGGTCGTGATTGAGTACGCACGTAACGTCCTTGGGTGGAAAGATGCCAATAGTGAAGAGTTTGATGCCGACACGGAACACAAAGTCGTGATCTTCATGCCGGAGATCAACCCGGACGTCATGGGGGGGACCATGCGTTGCGGTGAGCGCCGCACGATTGTGCACGAAAACGAAAACCCCCACCAGCGCTCGCTCGTGTCCTACCTCTACGGTAGGAACTCGCCCATTCTGGAGCGACACCGTCACCGTTATGAAGTGAATCCTGCATTTGTGTCTACGCTCAGTGAGGCGGGGCTGAATTTCGTTGGCACGGATGAAAAGGGCGAGCGGATGCAAGTAGTTGAGCTGCCTCGTGACGTGCATCCATTCTACTTTGCGACGCAATATCATCCCGAGTTTAAATCGCATCCAAATCATCCGTCACCGCCATTCCACGGACTCATTCTGGCTGCGACTGGACAGTTAGACCAGTTCATGAAAGACGTAGACGACCAGGAGCAACAACTATAGGCGCTTTTGCTTCTTCTCTTTAAGGAAATAGGTCAAGGGGACTATATCTAGCGTACACACACGACGGTAATGAACAGTATTTATTGATAGAATGCTGCCAAAAAGGAACGCTAAATCTGCAATCACTTTTTAAATAGGCTTAGATGCCGTCACAAGTATACGGACAAGTGTCTGGTCAGTTACAGGTATGAGCTGATGCAGTTTTAGAATAGTCGCTGTGAGAGATGGAAAGCGTTAAATGGCTTAAAACAAGAGCAGCGCCTGCTCGATGACGACTCATTCAAGAGGATTCACCGGTTTCTTGCAGAGATCTCTTGAGTATACCCCGGGACTATGACATCATTTGAATCAGATGATGCTGGTCGATTCTGCAATGCTTTCTTATGCCTATCGGCTAGCATCACAGCGTTCACGTATTGCCGGCCTTAAATAATCAACATCGATGGTTGTCATATCAAGTCACCATGTGGCGGTATCATACTTGGCGCTTGCACCCAAGCCGGCAACGGTAGCATTGTTCCTCTGGCGATCGGCTTAGTCGATGTTGAGAACGCGGCGAATTGGCGGTGGTTTTTGGCAAAGCTGCGCGAATCCCTCCCCTAGATCAACGCCGAAACTATCATAATTATGCATGATAGGGAGAAGGGATTGCAAAGGACATTAGCCGATATTTTGTCTGCGGCAAAGGAAGTCGTATGTCTGTACCATTTGAAAAAAAACGTGAACAACAAGTTCAAAACCAAGGTTAAGGGGCTGATATGGAAGGCGGCCAAGGCGTACACGACCACAAAGCATAAGGAAGCAATTAAGTTGATCAAGAAAGAGCACGCGGTTATTCATGAGTATTTGGTGGATAGCGACCCAGCCTTGTGGGTGCGCGCGAAGTTTCCACTTCCGTGCTTCAGTATAGTGACCAGTAACTCGGCAGAGTCGCTGAACTCCTGGCTTGGTGAACAGCGAGAACAAAAGGCGCGCTCAAGGCGCTTCTCCTTTAAATGGGAAAGGTCGAAAAAAGGTCAGACCAAATGGAAGAATACCGGTCCCATAGGTCTGGACGAAGTGTATCCCCGATTTCGGCGAAAAGTTCTTCAATAAGAGGTCCTGATAGTTTATTCCAAGAGACTATAAAGTGGAGTTCACTTCATTTGGTCAACAGATCAGCCTAAATGATCTGTCCGTTGACGAGGGGATTGAAGGAGGTGGAATACCTAGTGCGGGAGTTCCTCATCGACCCCCTGGGGCACAAGAAAACGAAAACCAAGCAGGTGGAAATGTGAGAAATCTGGGATTACAGCCGCGACCGTACAAGATCCTGAAGTTGGTGATCCAAAAAATCTCAGGAGAACAAAATTAATGGAGGCGTTAGAAATCGCAGAAATTTCATCCTGATTCACATGGACCAAAGGGTTGAAGGTGAACTAGTTTTGTGCATATCTTAATGGAGCGGCATCTCTCTATTCTAGGTGGAACAGTGGAGCCTTGTGGCAGAAGTCGCAGACACCACATGTATTGGATCAAATGTGGCCTGCGTATCGTGTAAATATACCTCAACAGCAAGCTGCACAGCTGTTTGCAGCTGAAAAGGATCCAAGGCGGTCGTGAAAATGACATCTCATCTATCTGTTGGCCCTATCACGCGAAAGCGGGTCTAGCGAAAAGTTAATTGTGGAAAATTGGGTAACGTACGCTGTTTCAGGAATAAAATACGTATGATGACTCGCTATGACCCTATGAAGGCGGATTACATGTTACGTACCCACGGGCTAGTGGCATGGACTCAAGAAATGGAAGAAGATCAAGTGAAGGGCAGGAAGGCACCAAGATTAGTTTAAAATCTGTAGGTAACCATAAAAGAACAATCATTTGTCAAAATTGTAGTGAAAAGGATCAAATTCGAAAGGAATACCCGAAGCGATTTACGAAACTGGATAAGCAAGGCAACGACGGATCACAAGGTGGATTTGATACAGACTGGTTTGGCTACGATTGAAGAAGTTGTGAACAAATCTAAAGTACAAAACCCATGTAAGACTGCGCCAACTTATGTTTGAATTTTTGACCGTGGCGTAGTCTTCATCGAGTCGGAAATGAGGATGTTTAAGAGGATGTGACCCCTTGTACGGCCAACTCATGCCTGACGGCATTTTTTTTAAATAAAAAGACTAGCAAAGATTGCAAAAGTCCGGTTGAGAAGTTTTGAGAACCTTGGGGCGATCATAGTGTTTCATTAAGTCTATTTCCCTCCTAAATTGGCGAGTAATCTAATCTCCCCTTGGCAAATTGAGACTGAAGGGATGCAATTTTGTACACAGGAATGACAGAATGGAAGTGAGACGTAAAGAGATTTTTTTCATATGAGGATGACTGGATTTACTTTGATTCTAAAGCTGGTTCCGAAAAGAACAAAAAGCTGCTTACGAACCTATCGGAAGTTATCATGAATACAAAGTGATATAAGCTTCCCTCTTGAGTATCACTTCATCTCTGTCTGGCACACCTAGTATATGATGCAATCGAATTATGGTCCAAGGACCCGCTTTCAGGTATTAAGAAAACGAACATGGCGCGTCATAACTGCCGGACGGGCGCGGAGATCGAAAACCCCGGCCCAAAAAGGAATCCGACATAAACTCACATATTGATTGGATCGGTCGTGTGATGCAATCTGTGGTGACCAGAAAGGTCATATCACGCCCCGAGACCGACGTGGAAATAGATTTTTTGGTGGTTTTCGTGGATCATTTTCATCTTACGTGCGTGTACTTGCGGCCGAAACAAAAAACCAGGCTTCTAAGAAGTTCGAACACTTCTTAGCATGGTTTTGAGAGATAATTCAACTGTCAAAAACACATGTCCTGCGCATGTACGGCGAAATGTGCAAAATAATTAAGGCGCCAGGTGACAGAAGCGGGTGCCCTGCTTCTAATAAAAAAGCGGACCAAATGAATCAGACCATCTTCAACATGATCCGATGTATGGTTCTCGGTTCCGGTGTACCGTTAACATACTGGCCAAGTAAGCTGCGTACATACTCAACGCGCTCCAACACGTCCAATCCGGGGAGAAAATCTCCGTATGAAAAGCTGACAAAAGTTAAACCGAAAGTTAATGATATCGTGGTTTTTAGGTCTCCTTGTATGGTTTGGGGAGACCTTGGAAGAAAAGCAATGAAGAAAATCTCCTAAAGGGGCTTGAACATTGGGGAGAGTGATGAAACAAAAGGTTTGAAAATCCTATCGTTGATGGATCGGGTTGTAACGACCACCCGACGTATATATCAAATAGTAACTTTGGGCAACAAAGCGAGCGAGCAAGTAAAGTGATCTCTCACAGAAAAAGACATCACTGATGAATCGCTGAAAAGAGAAGAAAAGGTATACGTGGAATCACACGAAAGCGAAACGAACGAAGATTCAAGAAAGACGGAGAGCAAGTGAAAGGCACACTGACTCATGTCAGCCGGAAGTCGGTCATGAGCACGCACGCAATTACAACGTTCATAGAATACAAGAAACTGAAAACGAAGCGGACGTCACGATTGGATGGAGAACCAAGTGAACCCAAAGCTTGTGATTTTGCGAACGCAGAAATCGAAGAGGGCACTCTAGCACTTTACGCAGTGAGGAATTCAAGTAATACTGTAACGGAACAAAAATATGCAAAGGATCCACAGAATTTTAAGGAATCACACAAACGTGATGATTCTCGTATGTGGAGATCGGCAGAGGAAGCATAATTAAAGGCATTGGACGAAGTTGATATATGGAAGATTATTAAAGTGCTGGAACCGTGCTATTTCTACGAAGTGGGTGTACAAGATAAAATTAAAAGCGGATGGTTCAGTTGAACGATACAAAGCGCGTTCGATGGCATGTGGC
The DNA here is from genome assembly GCA_026184515.1 of Peronosclerospora sorghi. Lineage (NCBI taxonomy): Eukaryota > Oomycota > Peronosporomycetes > Peronosporales > Peronosporaceae > Peronosclerospora > Peronosclerospora sorghi. Next base: position 8,145,594 of record CM047584.1, read on the forward strand.
GACACACAGGTGTACGGAACGGATTCCGTTTTTACGTTTTCAACTGTTACGGATCAGCAATGTTAAGATTGTTTTAGCCACGGCACAAGTGTGAATGTTCCACCACGGCATGGATATGCCAAATTCGAATCTGAAAGTAGATAGAGAGAAAGATTTGGAGATATATCTCAAGCTATCTCAAGGTATGGAAGTGTCCAGTGAGGTGCTAATAAAATGCTAAAACATTTCGAGGTGAGATCAAAAAGGACCTAGCGCTACGACCCAAGAAAACCTATACGGTTTAAACAAGCGCGTCGCGTATGGTATGAGGTTTTAGAAAATATCGATCAGATTTGGATTTCATACAGTGCATGACCGATCTATGCATTTTTTGAAGGAAAGGGTGATGAAATCGTGCTAGTGGGGGCTTATGTTGATGGATACTTCTGACTTGCACAACTGTGAAGCTACCGATGATTTTTTCTTACAAATGAAAATCCTGGAGATTAATGATTTAGGACCTGTGGAGAAATTACGTATCCGAGTGTGCAGAAATCAAGGGTGCGGGTACACGTTAGAGCAGGAAGGCACTATAAATAGGTTGTTGGAAAAATATAACATGGAAAGGGCCAAATCATTAGAATTAGTGAACAATCTGACGATCTTAGAGATGACGAAATTTTACCAGTGAAGGCAGCAACTGGAAAACTATTGTGAAAATGTTTCAATCTATAGTGCGAAGTTAGTGTGGATTTCGAGATACACATCGCGGGAAATTTCGTTTGCGTCCACCGGCATGCAGCACGGCTAAGTGACTACAAACTGGCGAAGAAGATCGTAGGATACCTCAAGGGTTCGAGGGAGGGGAAGCTTTATTTGAACTACGAAAGAGAAAGTAATAGAATTTTGAAGATCCTTGAATATACTGACGCCGATTTTGGTGGAAACAAAGACGACAGCAGAGTGCCAGTGAATGTGAGATATTTCTAAATGGAATGGTGGTCGGATGGACCTGTAAGAAACAAGGTGCTGTTTTGTCGACTGCTGAGGTCTAATTCGTGGCCGCCGCAGTCGGTGGGAAAAAATTCTTGGACTCGAGGAATAATTGGAAGAGATCGTTTTGAATGTGAAAATGCCTATGATATACGGATGGACAACCAGGCCGCTATCCGGCAGCTGGAAGACGAAACCAGTGGTGCTAAGTCGAAACATATCGACATCAAGCCTAAGTTTTTGAAGGATTACGTGAAAAAAGATGAAGTGGAAAAACTGCACGTGGCGAGTAATGCAATGGTTGCAGAAAAACTCACCAAGCCTGTCGGGATGTGTATGGTGAAAGAGCAACTGATGTATTAGAACCTAGGCATTCTCCCTTTACCTCGATCCTACAATATGCACTGGGCTGAGACCACTCGAGACCCAGTGAAACCCCCGCGGCCCCTTGGACCACTTTAACCGCCAAGGGCTATCCGGAAAATCGTATCCGGATCCATTTTTCAACAAAGCCATTATGTGCAGCCAAGGTTTTGCAGCTTAGGAACGAGATTGAGCTCAAGTAAGGCCCCGGTGTTCGCGGAAGGAGTGTGAAGTTTTGAAGGTGTTTGTTATGTCGATGAACAAAATTCAAGAGATACGCGATCACAGTGGCTGAAAATGCATTATAGATACATAAAGAAATACGACCAGTACAGTCATACGGTATAATTGACCGTGCCTCCGACTCGTGTCAATTTCCTGCAGACTCCACTCCCGTGCCTTCCTGTTAAAAAATAAGTCTTAGATTTATTTCCACCGTGACAGATCTCAAACTACCTGGTATGAACACTTTTAACAAGGTAGGATCTTGTTCAGAGGTTGGAGAGTGCGCAACGATCGGCGCGCCGTGTAAGTTTCATCTATGTTGTGTTTAGAGGTAAAAATGAAAAGTGAATTATGTAAAGTTACCTATAACGTTGATGCAACTTAAAAGTAACCGTCAATGTATACCTAAAATATATACTCCCTTATCAGCCAATGGGGTTTCACCAACTTGTAAGGGCGCAAAAACACAAAATGGGTACACGCACTTCCAACACTCATCCTGAAACACCGGAGTATGTATACCCATTACGTCAACCCCAAACTTGTACACAACTCTTGAATCCTTGGCGCATTGAGGTCCTTGGTCAGTAGGTCTACTAACATCTTCACACTTGGCACATGGGTTGTCGAAGTTATACCCTTCCGCGAAAAATCCTTTAGCAATTTTAACTGTACGTCAATGTGTTTTCCACTGGCGGCGCTCGCTTCGTTTTTCACATGTTTAATCGCCGCTTGTTTATTCATCTTGAGTACCAGGGCCGTCTTCGCATGTAAAACATTCTACATAATCAACTCCCTCAACCCCAAAGCTCCCTTGCCAGCCATCGAAGCAGCAACAAATTCCGCTTCGGCAGTCGAAAGGGCCACGGCGGTCTGCTTCTTGCACGCCCAGTTGACCAACACTCCATTGACAAACGTAACCATAGCCGAACTGCTCTTCCTGTCCAGCTTTTCAGCTGCGAAATCAGCTTTGATGAAGACCGTAATCCGTAATGGCTGCGGTAATTCATCGTTTTGCTTCGGCCTTAATTTTAAATCACTTGTTCCTTTCAAGTACTTGAGGATCCTCTTTGCAACTTTATAATCGCCAACAGTCGGCGCGTGAGTTCTGAGTGTTGCACGGTGCACCGCAAACGAAATGTCGGGCACGTGTACCGTGAAATCCAAAGTAGACTGCCCACAAGTGACTGGAAATTTCTTATGCACGGCATATTGACCTGGGGTCGCACCGGCAGCGCTTGACGGAAGCCTTCCACATAATCCAGCATCAACACCGGCGTCCGAGCCGAATTCATTTTTGATAACTTGTGAGTCCTCAAAACTTCGCTAATTGTAGCTTGCTGGTCCAAAACATATCCGCTCCTTGGATCGGCTTCAATTCTTATGCCTAAAAAATTTGTCACGTTTCCCATATCTTTTAGTTCCAACACTTTCATACCCACGAAAAATTGATTCACAACTTCATCACTTGTGCCTGTGACCAGTAGGTCGTCAACATGGGCACCGACAACAACTCTCTCGTTTCCAACATGTTTTACAAATATACAAGTGTCTGTAACACATTGTATAAAATCGAAATCCTCCAAATTTTTTCATAAGAACTCGTGCCACAGGCGCCTAGCCTGCTTCAAGCTATATAAATTCCGCTTTAACTTGAGGGTCCATCTTTTACTCCTCGACGAAATAATTAAGTTGTTATTGACTTATAATCATTCCTTGCGGGATTTGTAAGTAAATCTCCACACTTTCTTCAGCCTTGGCTTTGGGGTTGGCACTTGGCACGTCTCCATGGCGTGCTGCCACCACCCCCCCAAACCTGCGCCAACATCAATAGGAATTTCACGTTATTTAATTCCATGAACGTCAAGAAATCTGCTTGTCTCCCCTAGCAACTAACCTCTCCTTGTACCTCTCCACCAACCCGCTTACATTCACTTTGGTCTTGTCTGTTTGATCGGAAGAGGTACTTTATTTTGGGGACGACTCACCACATTCCAAGTATCCAATTCGTTGAGCGACTTGAGCTCCTCCATTTCGTCTTGACTCCACATCTTACTGTGCGAACCAGCATGTGCCTCCTTGAAACTCTTCGGATATGGTTCCTTTTTTAATGTAACTTCCACTTCGTTCTTTGGTTTGCATACAGCAAATGCGCATAGCGAGCTTTCCGAACTTTTTCCATTACCTCGATCGTCGCTATCATCATTCACGCCAGTTCCACTTGGGGTTTCATCACTTGAAACCACATTCGACCGTCGAGATGCTTCATACCCTTGGCCTTCGGCGTCCTTTTTAATTTCCTGCGTGACTTGCGCGTACTTGGTTCATCAATTTTTGAATTATTTTGCACTTATTTTAAGCCTTTTGGCTCGTCACCCTTGCGTTCAACATGCACCGTTTTTTGCATCTGTCCGCCCGAACGTGATCCGGATAATTCCTGCATGTCATTTCCAAAATCGCCCTCTAAAGCTTTTGCGATCTTGTTAGTTGTTTCTTCGCTTAACGTTCCGATCGCGGTGACGTGTCTCGTCACCATGACTACTTGGTCCTTCAATAACAATACCTTGTAGCCCTTGGTTTCGTCGATTTTCCCAAGATTAACGCAATCTCGGCGTGTCGCTATAGCGCCTTTTTCCTCGGGTACCGCCAAACCATGCACGGGGACCCGAAAACGACTATATCCGTGATCACCGGTCACTTACGGGTTAGTACTTCGATGGGATGAAGCCGACCTTGGTTAGATTTTGTCAGAGTACGGTTGAGTATGTAAGCTATATACTCAGCCGCCTCCGACCAAAAAAACAGTGGAACTCCCTATCCGAAAATCATGCACCGGACCATATTAAAGATGATCTGGCTCATCCGCTCCGCTTTTACATTCGAATCCGGATTTAAAGCTTACGTAATTCGTCGGCAAATACCACTCTGTTTACAGAACAGATCAACGTTCGGGTACTCGCCACCGCCGTCCGTGCGAAGCACGTGTACGCGGCACGAAAACTCATTTTCAAACCATGATAATAATGTTCAAACATCTTGGTCGACCTGTCCTTGGTCCGTGCGGCAAACACGCGTACATAACTCGAAAATTGATCCACAAAGACAATTAGGTATCTGTTTACACGCCTGTTGCGAGGAGTGATGGTACCCTTGAGGTAGCTGCAAATCACTCCTCCAATTCTTTCAATCGGCGAATTGGAACTTGAATAAACATTCGGTTGAGCCTTTCGTGTGGCTTTGCCCTCATCACAGGTCAGGCAATTCAGCCTACTGGTGTCCGTAAGGACTATTCCTGACCTGGGATCTTTCGACAGTATCATAGGCCAGGTGACCCAAGCGCACGAGAAAGTTGTGCAAGATTCCAGTGTGGACGTCAGCACCGACGTCTTCCGATACACTACCTAACACCATGCTCTCGAAACCTTTTACGTTAGACCTCTTTTTATCCACCGCCAAATTTGCCACAAACACAGATCCATATGTCTTCACATGAAATAAATTAGTGCCTTTTACATTACTTAGACCTGGTGACCATCCTCGGCGATGATGCACCTCTTCTCGCGCAGTTTGTCAAGAGAGATCAAGTTCTTTGCCAATTTTGGCGTGCAGCATACTTCGGACAAGACGATGACCTTTGGAGTGGCATCACACGTCCGTAACATGACTTGTCCGACCTTCGTAGCTTCAGCGTGCCTCCATCAGGGAGCGCAAACGTATCACTTGGACCGCACTCCCTATCGTCTTCCAGCAAATTAGCGTTCGACACTAGGTGTCTACTAGCTCCGATAACCCACGTATTTTCGTTAATTTCATTGTTTTCACATACATCAATGCTTGCATTCAAACTGGCTTCCATCGTTGTCAGCACAAATTTTCTTGACGATCCGTTGGTTTTTTTCTGGTCTACCCTTCCACTCCGGTTTCCATCGCTTTTACGGCGTTTTTCCGGGAAATACTTCTCTATGTGCCCTTCATCTCCGCAGGTGTAACAGCCGCGTCTGTTTCTGCCTGGAGTAACTTCATGTGCTTGCATCCTGGAAGGGGCCCTGCTCTTGAGCGCATCGTCCTCCAGCTCTTGAGACCATGCGACAAGATCTTGAGCGTGGCATAGGTAGTCTGCCTAGAAGGATCTTAACTTCCATCAACATATTTTTTAACTTTGGTGCAGCGAACTTGACGATATTTTCCACAATCAACTTTTCACTCGACCCGCTTTCTCGGGCCAGAGCTACTAGGTATAGATAATGCTGCGTCCATGTTCTTGTGGAATCCTTTTCAGCGGCAAACCACATGGCAGCTTGGTGGTGGGATATATTTACCTTAAATCCGAACAAAATCTGCTCCAAAACGTAATTTAACTTAGGGCATATCTGCCACCACGAACCAATGTTCGAGCGGAAATAATCCGCAGCCGTGCCTCAAGATGTTCGCCGAGATTATTCACTTTCAATCGCTCTGTCCAAACGAATCCGGATGTAATTTCTCCAATCTCGACGGCCTGCATAAATAGGTAGGCCCACTGCTTGAACCCGGCACCTAGGCCTGGGTACAGCTCCATCCCCAAAAACTTTTCGACTACTAGCTTGGGGATTTTGTGTCCCGCGTGACCGAATCGGCGCATGCATTTGCTCGGCAGGCATATTCATGCCGCCTTCACCCTGCACTCCAGCGGGTGCCTCGCGAGGTGCCGCATTCACATTTGGGCGTGGCCTTGCGCCAACTTCTACCACTTCTTCCTCTGCCAAGTCATGCAGAGTCATCTGCTGGTCGAACGGACGGTAGTTTCGTAAGCTGTCTCGAAAATCCGTGTCTCTCACACGCACTGGGGAAGACTTTCTCGACCCGGACGAGACACTACCAACTGAACGCTTGGTCCGCCCTTCTTCTACGGCAGCCAAACGCGTCGTGATTTCCTTGATACCTTGCATAATGGCCTTTAAATCACTCGAGGTCGGCACCTCATTTCCTTCAGAATCAATCATTTTAAATCAAATCAAACAATCCCAACCAATCTTCATTCCACTAGCCCTTACAACAAGGGGACTTTCCACTAGTTCCACGTGACGAGATACGTAATAATCCAAGAAAACACTCGTAAATCCAAGAAAAATCCACGTGATAATCAAGCCAGCCTTGGGCTCATAACCTGTTAGAAAATAAGTCTTAGATTTATTTCCACCGTGACAGATCTCAAACTACCTGGTATGAACACTTTTGACCAGGTAAGATCTTGTGCAGAGGTTAGAGAGTGTGCGAAGATCGGCGCGCCGTGTAAGTTTCATCTATGTTGTGTTTAGAGGTAAAAATGAAAAGTGTATTATGTAAATATACCTAAAACGTTAATGCAACTTAAAAGTAACCGTCAATGTATACCTAAAATATATACTCTCTTATCAGCCAATGGGGTTTCACTAACTTGTAAGGGCGCAAAAACACAAAATTGGTACACGCACTTCCAACACTTCCTTTTTCAATCAACTTGCCTTGTTTGAATATTATCGTTGCTTGAACAAGTGTGGGTATCAGTGAATAGAATGGTGGGTTTTTGCTTGTCGTCACTCATATCTGTAACCGTGTACCAACCCCGTGCACGTTCCAACTAGCAATACTGTATTTATGAGTGAAATTCCACAAAGAAACAAAAGTAGGAAAGTGCAAAAGTAGTAATAAAACGGAAAATAGCTTTATATTCCACTTTAATTCCCATTATTATTCCACGTAAACGAAACGAGACCGAAACTATTTCCACACTCCACGATAATCGCAACTTCCGGTCAAAGAACAACTGTACTATTCGCCACTTGTGTACTAATGTACTTAGAATTAAATTTCGAAGTGATTTTATTAGTATTAAGACTAAAACTTAAACTAATAATATGCATATATGTAGGTTGGTGTACCTAACATAAATTAAGTACTGCCCACAATGTTTTCATCGAAAGTCGCAATAATCCATTTTGTCCGACGCGTAGTATTTCAGAAAATGCGCGTCCTTTTAGCACTCTTTCTCGACCCTCCGGTGCAATCACCTTACGTCTTCTCCATCGACATCAAACCTAGTCCTTGTTGCATACGTCAGCTTTCCAGGACCCATTCTTTTCGTAAAAATATTCGCTAGCATAGTTTCTGTAGGTTCGTAATCCACTTGAATCAGTCCATCTCGACCCTTTGAACCCAAAAACTTTACTACCACGTCGATATGTTTCGTTCTTGATGTATTGTTATCTCCATTTATCGTCTTGATTGCAGCTTGATTGTCACATTTCAACCTATGGGAAGCTTCACTCGCAGCCCTACTTCCATCGAAATTTCTTTCAATCCAATTAGCTCGCATTCAACCACTGAAGCCGCGTAAAGCTCATCTTCCATTGTGTATAAAGACACGCACGACTGTGTTTTGTATATCGAATGCACTAAAATTCCATCCATGATCACCAGTCCTCCACTTGTCGTCTTTCTGTCAGTTTTGACTCGCCGGAATCAGCGTCACAATATCCAGTCAGTGTGGAGAAGCGCATGGAGGTTTTGGGGTCAACTGTTGTGAACATGGAAGGGCCATCCGGAGCAGAAGCGACGCAGGGTACAGGTACATGATGGTAAGCGACAGACGGACGATATATCGGGTTGATAGGTCGATGATGCATATCAGGTTGGGTAGAGTTGATTGGTCAATATTAGGTAACCGTTTGATTTTAGGATATAAGTATAAATAATGTTCGCTTTTTGCGTCCGATCAACACGATCATCGATTGGGACGGCGTGATAACTTCGCACCTCCCTTTCATTGCATACGCACATTACATGTCCCGGGCGGGAGCACGTAGTGCACTTTTTGGCCCACCGGCAGAAGTAAAGTTCCTGGGAACTCGTCTTCAACTCCGGCCGCTGTGTCAGCGCCCCCTTTTTGGAAAGGTTACGGGGAGGTTGATCGAGCCAAGTGTTCTCACCCCTTCCCCCATTATTGCCATCTATTCTCCAGAAGTTCGGATGCTTTAAGCGCCCCTTGGGAACTCTAGGTAGATTTTTGTAAAATCCGTCGTTCTGCAAACAGAAAGGGCAGATCGACCCGATCCCTCTTATGTTTAGACTAGGAATACAAATATATTGGGTATTTACTTAGCGATCTAGGCTTAAGCGTCTCGACGATCAAGTGGTGAAGACTTCCGCCACGTTATCAAGTACTGTGGTGGAGCGGCTGATCAAAGTTTTTGAGGCTTGATCAGGCGGTACCACGGCGCCCGTACTGCCGACTGAAGAAGGTGGTCCTCCGGTTGTCCTTGACTGCTTGTGTTTCTGCTCACCTTGTGTACCCGACGGCTTAGGCGTGGGTCGCTCTACAGGTGGCGGGGATGACACACTACAATTCCTTGTGGCAAGACTGAGTTGATTTGTGATGAGTCGACTGATGCGATCAGGCAATGATCAGGCGCAATCAAGCTTGAACCACGTGCGCTCAGGTGTGATCAACAGTGATCAGGATCGGGCAGGCGCTAAGAGTCGTCGATCAGCGGTTATCAGACTCGATCAGGCGCGATCAGGTGTGATCAACAGTGATCAGGCTTGGGCAGGCTCTAAGAGTCGTCGATCAGCGGTGATCAGACTCGATCAGGCGCGATCAGGTGCTAAAAGTCGCTGATCAGCTAGTTGGCGCGAGTTGTGAGCAGCTGAGTGCGGGTAGCTAGTCGCATTGTGTCGATCAGGTGTTGATCGGCGAAGGGGTACTAGATCAGGCAGCGGAAATCTTCACTGCCCGATCACAGAGCCTCGTTAAGCTTAATCCGTCAATATAATACCCAAAATACCTTGTATTATAGACATAAGCCTTAGAGGGACGGTCGATAAGCACGTTCGACGGGCTGATCCACGATTACCACCAAAAATCCACCTAGTGTTCCCGTGAGACGCTTTAAGCAGCCGAACACTAGGGGCCAAAACGTGTACCAATAAGGGAAGAGGTGAGAGCGCACTTCTCGATCACGTTACAGAGACCAAAAGACCTTTAAAAGAAGAACCGCTGACACAGCGGGCGGAGTTGCGGGTGAGTTCTCACGCTCTACGCCTACCGGTGGGACAAAAATGCTTTAAGTGCTCCCGCCCGGGACGTAGAGGTATTTAGTAGAAGAAGGGAGACCCTAAGGTGCCGTCCCTGTAAACGATCGGCGCGATCGTACTCAAAAGGAGAACTTTATTATTGCTTATATCCTAATATCTACCAAAAACCTAATATCAACCAATCAGAACTACCCATTCCTACGCATTTTGTCGACCATTCGACCGCTTAACTTCGGGTTACCGTCAGGTAACCGTGCCAGTTGTCGCATCGTCTGAGACGTCCTATCCACGCCTCGTCCCTGTCCGCCACCGTTGTGTCAACAGTTGCACCGTCTGGGGTACCAACTGTGGTACCGATTGTGGTGCCCACTATCGTACCACCTTTTGTACCGACAAAATTTGTGGTACCCTCTACCACAGCTACACCTATAGGGGTGTCTATAATTATGCCCCTAATTACGTACCAATTTTACGGTACGCTTTACCACAGCCGCCCCTGAACCCCGTCCCAGCCTGAAAGCGGTTGGGGCGGGGTTCGATCATACCGAGGTCACGTTGTCACCTATTAGTCATGATAGCCTCGATCATGGTCGACATCCATCAACCATGACGTCATGCGTCATGCAATCTGCGCCCATCAATCTGCCCTGTATCCTTCGAGCGAGCCGTAGGTGAGCAGAGAGTTGCCACTCATTCAACCGTAGCGTCCCCGATCAGGCCCTCGTGATCATCCATTCTTGTACTTCTTCTGCGAGGATGATCATGGAGATAACCGCTGGTGGAAGCTCATCGCTCGATCGTTCGGCGGTCGACAACTTGGTCTAGGTGGTCCACCAGGCCTACGCGCAGCAAGAGACCATACACGCGCTGCAGAAGACGATTCGGGCGCAGCAAGAGACAATTCGCACGCAGCAGGAGGAAATAGTCTTGATGACCGACTCACTTTCCGTGCTTGAAGACTCCACCCGCCTACAAACAGAAGCGGCACGAGTGCGTCGCACTTAAGCTCGCCGACCGCGAGCAGCAGGTCGAGTGGTTCCGTGAGCGAGCCGCACCCTGCGCGACTTCGTCCGCACCACCGTTAGAAATCTCAAGTCCCGACTGAAGACATCCGAAGAGAACCTGGCTGAACATCAAGGTTAGATACGGGATCTGGAAGGTGCCCAGGCCCGGGATCGGTATCTGCTGTCGGTCCGCGAAGAGACCGTCGATCATCAGGCGAAAGAAATTTCGCGTCTTGAGGCATCTCAGGATCACGCAACGCTCGACCGACTCCGTCAGCGCCTGATCGCAGTGCAACGTGAACGCGACCACATTCTGTCAGAAAATAGGTGCTTGTCCGAGCAGCTGTCTAAGATTTCCTCCAAGGCTCGCAAACGAAAGATCCAGCGTGATAGTATCCGGATGGAGCATGAGACAACCCTTCAAAAGCCGAACAACCTCACCAGTGCTCATGCTCGAGACGACGAGTTATATGCACGTCTTGACACGGTGTCGGCCGACAGGGCTGAGCTGGAGCGACTGCGTACTCAGAATTCCAAGTTGAAGGGAGAACTTTCGGCGGCGCGGCGTCGTCTCAACCACGCATCTGAGGAGCGCGACGCACTGCGCCTCGAGTTGCGAAGCGTTCAGGATGAGGCGGAACAACTGCGGGCTCAATTCTCCGATGTCCAGACCATGCTAGCGGGTGTAGCATTACACCTGCAAATCCCTCCGAGCGCCGGTTCCACTAATGCGGGGATTAACCCGGATGCCAGCCCGTCTGATGCTTCAGGTGGTCCGTCTACAAGTTCCTTTATCCGACCGTCCTCTTTACCCAAAAACCGCGCTCGGCGCTCACAATCCACCTCCCGGTCCAAGCGACAACGTCCGGCCTCTGCCGTTTCCGGAAAGAAGGAGCTGTCACACGACATTAATCCACCTGGTTGGCCGGATGATACCAAAGTACGTGCTCTACGCTCACAGTATACTTCCCTGTCCAAGCGGCAACGTCTGGCTCCCGCTATTATCGAGAAGAAGGAACTATCACACAATGTTTATCCGCCTGATCAGCCAGATGACACTGAAGGACGCGCTCGGTGCTCGCAATCCACCTCCCAGCCAAGAGGCCACGTCTCGCTCCTGTTATTCCTGATATGAGCTGGCCACCACATGTTATTTGCCCGCCTGGTCAACCGGATGGTGTCCAAGGTGGTTCTTCTGATTTACTTGGCGCGCAAATTCCGTACAGTCCCACGATCAGCGAGTGGGGAAGCGAATGTCCGCCTGATCTAGGCTCTGCCGAAGTCCTTTTTCCCCGTACGGGTTACTTAAAGCCGCTGATATCGTTGCCGGGTGAGGCGACTGACGACGCCATCTTTCCGTGGACCTCGGATCAGATCATCGGTTTCGATCTGGGTATCGTCTCGGTAAAAACGATGTTCGACTACTTGACACGTCCTGTAGGATGGCTGTTTCCCACCGTCACGGACGCCCCTGCGCCTTATAAGTGGTGCAGTCACCTGATTACCCAATCAGCAGTGGAATTACTGTAATCGCAGCGCCCGTGGGATTGTTTCAAGCATATGCTGCCACCCATCTCGTTCCGCTCGGTCGGCTGGTTTGCTGACTTCGAGGCGCGGTACCAGACATTCCTAGGCCATCACGCTCAGACGATCTGGGAGTCCACCCTTTACCTCCACGTGGATCAGGGCCTTAGAGAGCGCGACGCCTTTTTCCGAGAATTTTACGAGGGTCGACGCCAGCGTAGAAGCCGCCGGGGAAGCGTGGAAGAGGATCGTGAGGTTCGTGCTGCAAGGCATGACCAGCGGGGAGTGCGATCTTGACATCTTCTTGGATCCGGCGATTTCACACTGCGCCAGTAATCGACCCTTGAAATACGCTCCGGCGGACGATGGCACCTGGTACCCAGGGTACCTATCGGACCGACCGCCTTCGACCTTGCAGGATGAGTTGTGCGAGGTGGACGTCGTTGAGCCTTGGCGGCTCCAGTATCGCCTTTCCATGGACAATAACCCCGGAAACAAGATTACCCGCCTTCGTCGCAAATTTTACGGATCGAGCTAGCTCGCTGATCATCTTTTCTTTATCAATCGATAAACATTCTTGATCGTAATAATTCCAATTGTTGCTTCATCGTTTTCAGTATATCCACATAAATCTCTCTTCCATAGTTTCATCTGCCATTACCCCATCACCATATTGCGCAATATACACCGAAAATTCACCACATTAAGTCAATCAATATTTCTCCATTAATCGTAAGTCTTCAATCGTAATTCCACAGTCCATTAGCCGGTTATGCACTAGTGGGACTCTTCATCCACCTGCATTACATCAAACCAGTGTTTGGTAATCATCTTCCGTTCGAAGTCCTTGATTAGGGCATCGAAATTCAGATCGGCCTCGTCTACCCATGACGGCTCATCATGACCCTTCCAATATACTTGATATTCACGCAACGTTCTGCCGTATCTGGTCTTTCGACCAGATCGGACATCGGTGACGCGATCAACTTCAAATTCGTCCGGCTCTAGAGTCCTCTCCCAGCTGTATTCGGGTAGTAGAGCTTCATCGAAATTAAAACGTTCCTCTACCCCAGCTGTTAGCACAGCAGTAGGTCGATCTGGAAACTCTTTGACTAGTTTCAACTTGTACAGGTGCACGACTGGAAATATGCGATAGTCGGTACCAGCTGTAATCAACCTTACCGCATGATCACCAATAACCTCGTCGACTCTGAAGGGTCCATGCCACATATGCGCCAGTTTCTTTGCGAACCCTTCTTTCACTCGATCGAGGTACAACCAGACCTTCGACCCCGCTTCGATCTTGTGCGGTGTCACCTGATCATTATGCTTCTCAGCTCGGCCTGTTACTGCTTGGTGCAGTCGGGTGCTCACTTGATCACGGGCGTAGCCGTAGTCTTTCTGCAGCCTGTATACCCATCGACGTGCATCGCGGTCTTTACGCCGAGTTCCGCTCAGTTGCAATGTCGATTACAACGATGATCGTGGATCCTACCCATACGCCAAATAAAACGGTGTTTCTCCACGAATACGATCTGGGGTCGAGTTCAGCGCGAACACCAGTCGCTCTGCATACGAACTCCAATCCTTCTGACCGACATCTGATACATATATCTTAATCGATCGTGTAATCGTCTGCACTGTTCTCTCTGCTTTGCCGTTCGCCTGCGGACGGTATGCCATAGTTGCACTCTGCCGCTGTCCCACGATCTTGTTGAACGCCCAAAATACCTCGGACATAAAACCGGGTTCTCGGTCGTGTCTAATCACCTCACTAGCTCCAAATCGTCGGAACACACATTCTTCATAAGTTTCAGCGACTTTCTGTGCTGTACGAGACGATCCAGCTTTCGCAATTACCATACCCGTGAACAAGTCAGTCCATATCAATAACTCCGTATGCCCATCAGTCGAACGAGGCAGCGACGGGATATGATCCATGGCTATCACTTGGAACGGGTACGTAGCTTCAATATTTCCGGGCGTCATCCCTTTGATCGTAGGTTGACCCTTCCCCGTCTCACAATCTACACATTGCCCAACGAAGCTTTGCACGCTACGAAATAGTCCACGACAATCAAAGTAACGTCGGATCCGCTGATATGTTCGCCCTATACCCTGGTGTCCCCCTCCAAACTCACATGATAATGGTGGAGGACATCCGCATGTAGGGTTTCCGGCACGACCAGCTTAATTGAGGAGCGTCGCTCGTCTCGATCATCTTGATCACAGCTGGTTTTTCCTTTGGTCATATTTCCGCAGTAGATCAACAACCCTTGGTTGTCGACGTCAAAACAATCGGCGATTTTCGCGCACTCTTTCACCTCGTCTGCGCTCAGCTGTGACACGGTACCATTCAAGTAACATCGAAAATCACAGATCCACTTTTCTTCGTCTTTCGCCTTTTTAACACGTTCCGCCCTAATCCTTTTTATGGATACTTCGGGCCACGTTGACGATTGCGTTTGACGAATGTTACGTGATCGCGTCGTCACCATCACTTGTGCAGAAGTGGTATCTTTCTTCCAAGTAATCACCTCCGGCAATCTGTTAAGATCGACCAATTCTTCCAGCTGTTTCCCATCTTTGATCTCACATTGTGCCCCATCCCGCATGACAGTGGTGGTGATGTGATCGGCACTCTTATTCCACTCTCGTTTAACATGCAACAGGTCATGGTCAGGCCATTCGCGAAGGAGTTTCAACGCGCGCTGCTGCAATACTTGCAACCGCGGAGCTTTACACTCTATTTCTCCACGCATTTGCCTGATCACCAAATTCGAATCACCACAAACGATTATCCTTCCTTTGGGATATTGCGGCAGTAAATCCAAACTTAGCAGCAGTCCCTGGTACTCAGCTTCATTCACCGAGATGTTGGGTGCATGGTCCGCAACCGCGATCATGATCTTCTACTCCGGCAGCTTCCACACGATAGCACCGAATGCACCAACGCATCACTTAACACTAGCAGACCCGTCGAAGCTGATCACGTACAGCTCTTCGCCTTTCTAGACCGTGGGAGGTGGTACCTGAATCGTCTGTCGAGGCTCCTTTTTTGGTGCGATTGCGATCAGGGCCTCATCAATTTCAGTGCAAGGAGTGATACTTGCGGCCAGCGCCCCTAGTACATCCTCTTCTCCATGCAAGCATTTCTTGATCTCCAATTCCCACTGTGATAAGATTGCAGCCCATTTTCCCAATCGTCCATCTATCCCGTTGGACGTCAAGAGCCACTTCAACGTGGATCGACGCGACAGGACAACGATTGCTTTTCTGACCAGCATCGTAAAGTAGACGTCTAGAATTTGTAGAAGGGCCAGCACTTCTTTTTCAACGGGGATGTAATTCAGCTCACCGTTCTTCAGTGTCCGGCTGGCAAATGCGACAGGGCAATACACTTGATCATGCTCTTGCACCAACGCGGCAGACACTGCCCACTTGCTGGCATACACCACAATCACCGGCGTCTTTGCTTGGTCGAAATGGTGCAGAGTTGGGGCTGACGCAATCTTAGCTTTCAGCATGCTAAATTCCTGATATCACGGTGAACGAAGCGGAATACCATGGATTGCTTTGAAGTTTGGACCTACTGTCGAGATATCCATAGCCGGGATAAGTGCGGAACGGGTGAAAAAGTCGCAGGACGAAAAGAAATGGATTCATGATTTGCGAAGTTATCTGTATGGTGACGTCTCACAATTGAGCGCAGACGAGGTAAATAATTGCGCGAAAATTGCTGACAACTACGATGTCGACGAACAAGGATTGCTGATCTACTGTGGGAATGTGGCTAAAGGAAAAGCCAACGATGACAAAGATGATCAAGACGATCGACACTCTTCGATTAAGCTGATCTTACCCGAGACCCTACATGCAGATGTCCTCCACCATTATAATGTGATCGTAGAAGGGGGACACCAAGGCATAGGGCGTACATATTAGCGGATCAGACGATACTTCCATTGGCGTAGCCTATTCCGAAGTGTACACAGGTTTGTTGGACAATGCGTAGATTGCGAGACGGGGAAGGGCAAACCTGCGATCAAGGACATGTCGCCGGGGAATATCGAGGCTACGTACCCATTCCAAGTGATAGCCATGGATCATATCCCGTCTCTACCCCGATCGACGGATGGACATACGGAACTGCTGATTATGACTGATCTGTTCAAGGGTATGGTGATCGCGAAAGCTGGATCGTCTCGCACAACGCAGAAAGTCGCCGAAAATTATGTAGAATGTGTGTTTCGACGATTCGGGGCTAGTGAGGTGATCCGGCATGATCGAGAACCGAGTTTTATGTCGGAAGTATTTCGTGCGTTCAACAAAATCGTGGGACAACGTCAGAATGCCACTATGGCATACCGCCCACAGGCGAACGGCAAGGCGGAAAGGACGTTGCAGACGATACACGGGCAATCAAGATGTATGTATCAGATGTAGGTCAGAAAGATTGGAGCTTGTATGCTGAGCGTCTGGTATTGCGCTGAACTCGACCCCTGATCGCATTCGCGGAGAGACACCATTTTATTTGGCGTATGGGTGGGATCCGCGATCGTCGTTGGAATCAAAATTACAACTGGGTGGAATTCGTCGTAAAGACCGAGATGCTCGCCGGTGGAGATATAATTTGCAGAAAGACTACAGATACGACCGCGACCAAGCGAGCACTCGATTGCATCAAGCGATAGCCGAGAGAGCTGAGAGGAACAATGATCAAGTGACACCACACAAGATCAAAACGGGATCAAGAGTCTGGTTATATCTCAATCGGTGAAAGAAGGGTTCGCGAAGAAACTGGCGCATATGTGGCATGGGCCCTTCAGAGTCGATGAGGTGATCGGTAATCATGCGGCGAGATTGCTTACAGCTGGCACCAACTATCGTATGTTACCAGTAGTGCACCTGTCCAAGTTGAAACTGGTCAAGGGTTTCCAGATCGCCCTACTACTGCGCTAACAGTCGGGATAGGGGGTCGTTTTGACTTCGATGAAGCTTTGTTACCCGAAGACAGCTGGGAAAGGACGCTAGATCCAGATGAATTTGAAGTTGATCGTATCACCGATGTCCGATCTGGTCGAAGGACCAGGTATAGAAGGACGTTACGCGAATATCAAGTCTACTGGAAAGGCTATGTCGAGCCGTCGTAGGTGAACGAGTCAGATCTGAACTGCGATGCTCTGATCAGGGACTTCGAAAGGAAGAGGATCAACAGACATCGGTTTGACGTAATTCAAGTGGACGAAGAGTCCAACTAATGCGTGATCAGCGGACTGATCATGGAATTACGACCGAAGAATCCCCGATTGAAGAAAAATGATTGATGAAACTTACAATTGATGAAGAAATGATGAATGACTTGAATTGGTGTGTTTACGATGGATATTGCAAGGTATGGTGATGGAGTACAGCAGACGAGCCGACGTAATACCGATTTATATTATGCATTGAAAATTAAGGAAGCAACAGTGGAGGCATGATCAAGAGTTCTTATTGATTAAAGAAGAAACGATCAACCGGCTAACCAGACCCAAAGAACTTGCGACGAATACGAGGAATTTTACATCCAGGGTGGCTTTCGGGGGGGGAAACGATATTGAACCCGCCAAGGTTCAAAGTCATCAACCTCCCTCAACGCGTCCAATAGGGTCTGAGGTGGCGGGTCTGAAAGGAACCCGGGGTACCACGCCCCTTCGTCGGCCGGGGCATACTTCAAAGGACGGTTTCGAGCACAATGGGTGATTGACGGGTCCAGAAAATGTCGAGATCACACCTCCCGTCGATTATTCCCCGCAGGACAAAGTCCACAACCCTCTTCCATGTCGCCCCGGCACGACTTCTGCGTTGGCGCCGATCGTTGTAGTAGTCCCGGAAGAAGTCATCCGTCTAGCGAAGGCCTTTCGCGGGGGATGTAATTCGTCGACCCCCAGATCGCCAGAGCGTGATGATCGAGAAACGACCGGTAGTTGTCTCAAAGTTGGCGAACCAGCCGACTGAGAGGAAAGAAATGGGCGGCAACATGGTCGTGAAAACACCCCTAGGGCATTGAGAATATAACAGCTCCACTTCCTGCTGGGTGGTCAAATGAATGAACCACGAATCAGCCAGAGGAGCATGCACGGCGACCGGGAACAACCATCCTGCAGGGCGGGTCAAGTAGTTAAATACCACTTGTGCCGTGACGCTACGCAGACCCACCAATTTGATCTGGAGTCCACGGTAGGATGTCGGCGTCACTGGCATTGTGGTGAAGTGTACCCCAAATTTGGTCACTTTTGGTCAAGGCAGTTGGTCGAATTTCGGATTGGTCCAAACAAGGGGGGATTTTTAGCCTATCAAATTCAAGGAGTATCAAGAACGCTGGTCTTGGGTGAGTCACCTGACTTTGGGCATTTTTCATAATTTTGTGTGGGTACATTAGGGACCATAGGCGGTAGTATTATTGGTTAGTTGCGGTTTTTCCAAGTAAGAGTCTTTTGGTTATGGTTTTTCCGAATAGAAGTCTTTTGGTTGCGGTTTTTCTAAGTAGAAGTCCTTTGGTCTTGGACTATACCACAGCAAGGGGTCGCCGTTCTTCTTTTTACGTACATTAGTCGCCTCCGCCCACTGAGGAGTGTTTGGGGGCAGAGGGTTGAATTATTCCCTCTCGCCTATTATACCAGGTCTGGACGCGCCGCACACGCACTTTGGCCACCGGAAGTCCCTCGACGGGAGTACGATTTGGCGATCTCGACACTTTAAGTCAAGTACGTTTGGAACGTGCTATTCACTGGATTGGTATTTACGTGGAGATATCGTTTGTGGAGTTTCACGGACATATTGGGTTTTCACGTGGATATATTGGCGCATTTTAACATTGGTTGGAGTTTAGACCGGTTTTGGTCTTCTCTCATATTGGTCAGGGGCTAGACCGGTTGATTGGTCTACCCTATATTATTTCGTATTGGTCAGGTCTAGATCGTTTGGACGATCGACCTATTGGAATCTATCTTTCGGAAGTGTTTCTGGTCTGTACGTACCTGGGGTGAAGAGTTCCGCCCTAGGTACACCTAGCCAGCACGGTTTCATATTCAAGACCGAATCAGATCGATCTGCGATCCCGATCCACCGAGTGTGTAACTAGCCCATTCCATCGGGTACACAAGGTGAGATGAACATAAGTGAATCGGAACAAGTGTCTCTGGATGATGACCGGTCGTCTGCCAGCAGCGGACGATCGGACCAGATTTTGAATGGAGGTCCGCGGGGTACCCCCCGCCCGTAAGTTGGAAGGCTGGGCACGATGGTGTTGGTCAGGTTGTCGATACAAATGTATTCGATTTCGAACTTGACTCCACCACAGCATCATCAGGCACCACGATCAACGTCTTGAAATCACCCCTGCGAGGAAAAAGAGACCAGGCAGTGCCTTGATTAGGTAAATTCTCGCTCCCGAACTCGCTAATTGTGGGAGTAGAATGAATGGAAACGATCGGGTCAGGTAAATCGCCTGCATCGTCCTGATAAGGACATGGGGGATCATCGTCTTCTGTCTTCGCCTCCGAAATGGGGTAAAGGAGGCGTGGCCGCTTCGACCGGGAGGAAGATCGGAAACGCTGAATACTCCTTTTAGGCGAAGGGGCGGCGCGGATGATCGAACCGCCTGGAGAAGCAGCGGGAAGGCTAGCCGGCGATGTGGATGGATCAGAAACTGCCGGAGGGGTGCGGACAGCCGGTGTGATCTGCATCCGCAACGACATACCAGCCAGCTGGGACTGAAGGTCCGAGTGAAACGAGCGCAACTGCATGACTTCGTCTTAAACCTGTTGCAGTTGATTGTGTAGCGTGTCGCGTTCTGCGGAAACTTGGTCGAAGCGGCATTGAACGGTGGAAAGCTCCTTCTCTAGCCGAGAATATGCGGCGTGTAGATCACCCAGATCAGCTTAGAGGTCCGACACTCCCTCGACCCGATCAGATATTTCGTGCGTCTGGGCCATGATGGTGGTATATTCGTCCATCTTCAGGCAATTGGACTTAGTCTTCTTCCAGAGTCGATTATACTGGTGTTTGCGCCTATCAATCTCGGCGATGAGCTTGAACGCCTGTTCGACCAAGCGCTGATTTCTAGAAGCAGCCCGATCGTACTCCTCTTGTAACTTGGCCATGCGCTGCTGAAGCTGATCCAGCTCTCGCGCTAGATCAGCGATAGTGTCCTCATGCACCGATCGCAGATAACGATCACGGGCACGACGGCTCTCCAGATCCCGTATCTGGGCGCGTTGATCGACCATGGTTTTCTCTTGATCGGCCACAGCGTTTTCGACGGTCTTCAACTTAGTCTGGAGATCGTTGACTGTGATGTCAACGAAGTCACATAATGGCTTGAGCTGTTTGAAGGCGGCCCGCTTGATTTCAGTATCTCGTTCCACCACGGCGCGTTTGGCACGAGCGAGCTGTTGCCGAAGCATCGAGATAGTGTCTTCGCTCATCGCGAGCGAGTCGGATAACGTGGCGATCTGATCATCGCGCGCGTGGAGGGCCTCTTGTAAGCTGTAGGCCTGATTGATGGCAGCGATCGCCTGATCAGCTGCGGCCCGACCCAGGGCAGGAGCGTTGGCGGTGTCCGCCGAGGTGACATCCGTTATCGCTTGCATGATCGAAATGCAGAAATGCCTGATCGAGACAGCTTGAACGTAGATGCCACGGTTGGTGGATGATGAACGTTGGGTATCGAGGGGCATACCAATAACGGCCTGATAGATTGGGACCTGATCGGCGGGAGAAGGGGAAGGGTGATGGGTGATGATTACCAGGTATATGATGTCATGATTGATGGGTGTGGACAAATCGACCAACGGTAACATGATCCATGATATCCAACGGCATGATCGACCCTCGCCCCAACCGCTGTACGGCTGGGACGAGGATCAGGGGAGGCTGTGATAAAGTGTGCTACAAAAATTGGGCCTAATTTGGGGTCTGATTGCGGGCACAAATTGGGTACGTAATTGTATACGATTGTATGTGCCACGGTGTATACAGTTGCGTGTACAACCGTGGTGCACATAGACAGGACATAGACGGGGCATGGGAAGATGGGAAGATTACGTACAGGTACTTAGCGAACACCGAAGAACACCGACGAACGAAGGAGGAATCAGGTGGACTGGTGGACGGAGGACGCTGGAATGGACGGTTCTTGATTGGCTGAAATTAGGGAAATGGTAGATCTAAGGCTTTAAGCAATAATAAAGTTCTCCTTTTGCGTTCAACCTCTTTGGACACTACAGGGACGGCACCTTTGCGCCTCCCCTACCTCTACGCATCTCTACGTCCCGGGCGAGAGCACCTAGTGCATTTTTCGCCCACCGGCAGGCGTAGAGTGTCAAGAACTCACCCCGCAACTCCTCCCGCTGTGTCAGGGGTTCTACTGTAAAGTTTTTTTTTGGTTTTGGGAGTGTGATTGAGCAGTGCTCTCACCTCTTCGCGTTTGGTTCACGTTTGGCCCCTAGAGTTCGGCTGCTGTAAGCGCCCCACGGGAACTCTAGGTGGATTAAGTGAGATTTACCCCCCCCCCCTCTCGTAGGTCTAGGCTAGGAATACAAATATTTGGGTGTTCCTTTAGCTGTTTAAGACTCCAGAGGCTCCGTGATCGGGCAGTGAAGACTTTAGCTGCCTGATCAAGTACCCCCTTTGCCTATCAACACCTGATCGACACTCTGCAGCACGTTACCCGCGATCAACAACTCGCAGATCGCACCAACTTGTACCTGAGCGAGTTTTAACGCTTGATCAATCCTGATCAAGCCTCATCACAGCTTATTAACGTCTTTCAGTACCTGATCAAGTCTGATCACAGCTGATCAACGTCTTTCAGTACCTGATCGAGCCTGATCACAGCTGATCAACGTCTTTCAGTACCTGATCGAGCCTGATCAAGCCTGATCACAGCTGATCAACGACTTCTAGTGCCTGCCCAAGCCTGATCACACCTGGTTCGAGCTTGATTGCACTTGATCACGCCTGATCAGCATCTAGGTCAACTCGTTACAAGTTTCCCAATCTTGCATTAAGGAATTGACGTGTTTACATCCCCGCCACCTGGAGAGTCACCCACGACCAAGCCGTCGGGTACACAAGGTGAGCAGAAACACAAGTAGTCAAGGACAACCGGAGGTCCCCTTCGTTATTCGGCAGTCCGGGCGCCGTGGTAACGCCTGATCAAGCATCAAAAACTTTGATCAGCCGCTCCACCACACTGTCGGAGTTGTCGAAGTCGGGCACTTGCAGTGGGTGCAAGGTGTGCTCGAGAATGGGAAAAGGATTTTGTTTGTTGACACTCGAAGAGACCACACGTGAGGTAGAAAACTTTACGCTGCACGCGCTTGACATCACTATCCCAGTCGCTCGACACGCCATAGTAACTATGAATACCAAGAGGACCGTCGGGATCCAACATGTTGACCAATAACGTGCGTATTTGCACGCACAAGTCGAGACACGTTGCCAGAATCCACGCATGTGTTCGTGTCCAAGCAGCTTGTACACCTTGAGCATGGGATCGTAGAGATGAAAGAAGGGGCGCAAAGAAGGCGTGGTAGACTATGTGGTGAGCCTTAAGCAGTGACAATAGGTACTCTCGCAACTCAGCCTTGTCGCTCAGCCGACAAGTGCCGCAGCTCAATTTGATACTCGTTCACTCGCCCCTCGGTCGTAAGTTTTATGGATCAGGCTAGCTGGTTGATCACTTCTTCCTCAATCAATAAACATTCTTGATCCGCATATCTTGATCAGGCTCATCTCTTGCAACAGATCGTTCAACTTCGTGATCAAAGTTCGGACCCTTTACACTCGACTCAGCAGATCGACCCATTATAAGTACCAACAGATCAAACACCCGCTGGGTAGTGGTCGCAACGTCTTCAGGGTTGAGATCGAACACTCCTTCAGCATCGTAGGCGCCTGTTTTCGTCAGATCAACTTGCTTGATCATGCGAGTCAGCCCTAACACCAGCTGAAGCTTGTCCTCCCGTCCGTAACTGGTTGCTCAACCGGTCCGTTCAGCCTTCCGCTGATCGTGACTCCGAGCAGGCTCATGACCGAGTTCATCATTAAGAAATGTTCCAGTTCTCACTTGTAAACTTTTCTGTAAAACGTCCTCACAAAATCAGATTCTTATGGCGGCATACTTGATCGACTTTCGTCGCTCTCCGACCCAGGCGCCTTCAACAACGCCTTCGGTTGGTCGGTCTTGTAATACTTCACCACCGGCTTCCAATCCGGATCATCATATACACATGTAATTGGCGGATCATAACGCAAGTTATGATCCGCAGGGGCTCCCGAAGGAGCCTTGGGAGGTGGTTGAGGCTTCTCCTCCTTTATCTCATCACGGTACCTCCCAGGTCCTGATGATCAGCATTTCCTTTCTTCTTCAGACATGACGACGGCGAACTGCCTTCCATCGTCACAACCACCTTCTCCTTTTCAATTTTGATATTTAATTATGCTTCTGATTCCGTTTTAACGTCAGCATTAGCACCATCTTGCGTAGAATCGCGGTGATATCCCGCGTCGCCCATAGATACGGGGACGCGCACCATTGTGGTGGAACGGCTGATCAAAGTTGTTGAAGCTTGAGCA
This sequence comes from Peronosclerospora sorghi, assembly GCA_026184515.1. Lineage (NCBI taxonomy): Eukaryota > Oomycota > Peronosporomycetes > Peronosporales > Peronosporaceae > Peronosclerospora > Peronosclerospora sorghi. Next base: position 8,169,359 of record CM047584.1, read on the forward strand.
GGCGTTACCAAGGCTCCCGGACTGCCGACTAACTAAGGTGGTCCTCCGGTTGTCCTAGGCTACTTGTGTTTCTGCTCACCTTGTGTATCCAACGGCTTGGGAGTGGGTCGCTCTCCAGGTGGCGGGGATATAAACACGGCAATTCTTTGATGCAAGATTGGGGGAACTTGTAACGAGTTGACCTATGTGCTGATCAGGCGTGATCAGGTACAATCAAGCTCGAATCAGGTGTGATCAGGCTTGATCAGCAGTAATCAGGCTTGATTAGGCGCTAAAAGTCGCTGATCAGGTGTGATCAGGCTTGATCAGGATTGCTCAGGCGCTAAAAGACGATGATCAGGACCGCCGGCCTTTGATCAGGGGAAGATCAGAGTCGGTGATCAATCTAGTCGATTTTGTACAAGTTGGCGCGATCTGCGAGTTGTTGATAACAGGACAAAGTTGCAGATCGTCGATCTTGTGGTGATCCGTGGAGAGTACTTGATCAGGCAGCGGAAATCTTCACCACCCGATCACGGAGCCTCTGGAGTCTTAATCAGCTAACAGAATACCCTATCGAAATGTATTCTTAGCCTAGACCTACGAAGGGGGGGCGATCAGCTACGGGCTGATCGACAGTTTCCACTAAAAATCCGCCTAGAGTTCCCATGGGGCGCTTATAGCAGTCGAACTTCTAGGGGCCAAACGTGGACCAATGGGGGAAGAGTTGGGAACACCTTCCCCCAAAAAAACTTTACAAAATAACCGCTGACACAGCGACTAGAGTTGAGGGTGAGTTCCCCAGACCTTTACGTCTGCCGGTGGGCCAAAGGTGCACTACGTGCTCCCGCCCGGGACGTAAAGAGTGCGTATGCAAAAGAGAGGGAGGCGCGAACGCCTCCACCTCGGTGATCTTATCGATCCGACACAAAAGAGAACTTTATTATCACTTATATCCTAAAAACTACCAATAACATTATATCAGCCAATCAGAACTACCCATCCCTATAGGCCTCGTCGACCAGTCGACCTGATTTTTGCTTACCGTTAGGTAACCGTATCAGTCGTCGCGTCATCACGTTAGGTACCTGTACCTAACCGTCCCTTCTCACGACGCCTCGTCTATGTCCCGTCCATGTACGCCACACTTATGCCGAAAGTTGTGCCGACTGTTGTGTCAAAAGTCGTACCGGCTATTGTACCACTATGGTACCAACTATCGTACCGACTAATATATCGACTATTGTACCAACTATGGTACTGACTAATATATCGACTATTGTAACAACTATGGTACCGCAAAAAAATTATCATATGCTTCAGCACATGTATTTTTTCATTTTGTTGCTGCCTTTCGCGATCATCAAAGCGAAATATTCCTTCTTCGATTTCTTTTTTGGACAATCTTTCTTGAAATTTCCTTTCTCGTCACATAGGAATCATCACTCTTCTTGGACTCCTTTCTGCAAGCAAATTAACCGTTTCCACCCTGATAAATTCTATGCGGACAATCGTTAAATTCCACAGCCTGTACGAACTGACAAAGCTCTTCAGCTTGTCTGAGATAATCAGATCTTGTGTGGTCATACTTGGAGATGAGGATGTGCCTCATCTCCAATTCCTCTTGATAAATCACGCTGTTCAGCACTATTGACTCACAATTTGACCCTAAAGCGTCTGCAATTGCCGTTAAATACAGGAAATGGTCCGACCATGACCTTTCAACAGCTTTTATCGCCATAAAGTTTCATAACTTGAGCCGGCGTGAGTTGAACGTTAAACACGGACAACATCTTGTCCATGACATACCACAGGGAGGCTTTTTCACACCACCACCATTCGACCTGTCGATTATAATACGACTCTGCTTGGCCAGCTAAATAATAACCCAGCAGGTCCACCTTTACATCTTCAGTCCATTGGAAACCACACGCTGCTTCTGCAAGACTTATCGGCCTCCAAAACTTGCGTCCCCAGGCTTGGAATCCTGATCTCAGCCCTTTATACGTTTCGCTGCCTTCGAAAGGCCTTATATCCAGCTTCTTCTCCTTAGGTGGGGTTGTTCTTACCCCTCCAAACGCTTGTCTTGCATGTTTCCAGGAACTGCGTATGCCTGCTGATGCTGATTTACGTTGTGCTGCTGCATATAAGGGTTTCCAACACCCGGATTACCACCTATGATAAATTCATCCTTCCCGGTATGGCTTATACTCTCAAAGAGCATTTTTCCCTACAATCACGTGAGGAAACCTTTCTTGTCTTCTCCACTATCTCCAAGGGATGCCATACTCATTCTTGTGTCAGCCTTGGGCTTTGGCGCTACATTCTTATCCTGCCCCTCCTTGCTGCTTGACATTTTTATCTTGTCAAGGCGATCTACAATATTCGCGAACAATCTCATCAAATTTGCCCCTTGATTTGCATCTACTGTGTTGGAGCGGCTGATCAGAAATTTTGAGGCTCGATCAGGCGTTCCCACATCGTCCGGACTACCGACTAACGAAGGGGGTCGTCCGGTTGTCCTGTGTGACTGGTCTTGTGTCTTTCTCACCTTGTGTACCCGACGGCTTGGGAGTGGGTCGATCTTTAGATGACCGGGACGTTGACCCGCGAGATTCCGATGCAAAATGGGGGTAAACTCGTAGTAGATCGACCGGTGTCGATCAGGTGCGATCAGGTGCGATCAGGACCAATAATCGATAATCTCAAGTTCCTGATCGATGTAGCTGATCCAGTACAAGTGGGCGCGATGCGGGTTGATGATCGCAGGTCGCAGGTAGCAGATCGTCGTTCCTTGGATGATCGCAGAAGGGGTACTTGATCAGGCAGCGGAAGTCTTCACCACCCTATCTCCGAGCCTCTAAAACTTAGTACGCTAATAGATTACCCAATATACTATGTATTCTACGCTTAACTTAAGAGGGGGGTCGATCAGCAATGGGCTGATCGACGATTTCCACTAAAATCCACCTAGAGTTCCCGTGGGGCGCTTAAAGCAGACGAACTCCTAGGGGCCAAATGTGGCCCAATGGGGGAAGAGGTGAGAACACTAGGCTCGACAACTTTCCCAGAAAACCTTTACAAAATCACCGCTGGCACAGCGGGCGGAGTTGAAGTGCGAGTTCTTCTACACTCTACGCATACCGGTGGGCCAAAAATGCACTAAGTACTCCCGCCCGGGACGTAAAGGTGCGTGTAAACTTAAAGGGAGACGCTAGGTGTCGTCCCTGTAGATTTCCTTAGTAGTTGGACGCAAAAGGAGAACTTTATTAGCACTTATATCCCTAAAACTACCAATTACCTATATCAACCAATCAGAACTACCCATTCCAATGCACTCCGTCGACCAGTCAACCTGATTTCTCTGTCGTCCGCCGCTAACAGTTAGGTACCCGTACCTAGTCTTCCCTTCTCACGATGCCCCGTCTATGTACCGTCCATGTACCTGCAGTTGTACACACAGTTGTACACAGTGTTGTACACACAGTCACACACACAATTACACACACAGTGGTGCCCATAGTCACTCACACCTACAATTGTGTACAAATTTTATGGCAAACTTCACCGCAGCCGCCCCTGAACCTCCCAGCCGTACAGCGGTTGGAGTGGGGTCGATCATGCCGTTGGCTGCCCTGGACCATGCCACCGTTGGTCATGTAGTCCACACCCATCACCTATGACGTCGTTGACAGTCAGCATCCATCACTCAGCCCTTTCGATCAGGTCACAATCGATCAGGCTGTTACCACTCCAACCGTGGCATCAGCGATCAGGCGCTCGTGATCGATCATTTCCACATTTCCATCATGCAAGTGATCACGAACGGCGACCCAGCGATCACGGAAAGCGCTCCCGCGAACTCGAACAGCGTTCTTGCCCTTGATCGGTCTAAGGCCGATGAGCTGATCGCTGCGGTCAATCAAGCATACACTCTGCAAGAGACACTCCGCGCGCAAGATGAGGAGGTCGTCGTGTTATCCAACTCGCTCTCGGCGCTCGAGGACACCATCCTGATGCTTCGAGAGCAACTCGCATGCGCCAACCGTAGAGATGCTGATCGCAAGCATGAGATAAAGTGGTTCCGTGAGTAGCTCACGCCCCTGCACGCTTATATCCGTGCAGCGGTCAACGATCTCAACTCCAAGATAAAGGTTGCTAAGGCAACTATAGCCGATCAACGCGCTCAAATCCGTGATCTGGAGGGTAGCCGCGACCGGGATCGCTACCTGCTGTATGTTCAAGTGGAGACCATTGGTGATCACGCGCGGGAAATCTCGCGCCTTGAGGCACTCCCTGATCAAGTGACGATCAATCAACTCCAACAGCGCTTGGGCGTTCTACAAGAAGCGCATGATCAAGCCGTCGCCAAGAACCAGCGTCTGATAGAGCAGGCGTTCAAGCTCGAATCCAATGCGGAGAGACGTAAGCACCAACGCGATCACATCCGAAAGGAAAAATAAGGCCGATCGCATAAAAATGGATGAATATGTCGCCATCATATCCCAGATGGAGGAGATATGTGACCGCGTCGATGTGGAGTAATATAGCAAGACCAATCTGGAGGATCTACGCACCGAAAATTCCAAGTTAAATACGGAACTTTCGACAGCGCGGAGCCGCTTCGATTACTTGTCTGCAGATCACGACGCACTACGCGACAAGTTGCGCCAGGCTCAAGATAAAAATGTACAACTGCAGTCGTTCCAGTCACGTCTCCAATACCGTGTTGACTGGTGTGTCGCTACAAATGGCCGGCGTCGTGAGCTCTGATCAAGCGGCAAGCTCGTCGGTAGCCCTTCAGGGTGATACGCCAGAAGATTTCATCATTCGGCCCACGTCTTCGCCCAAGAGACGTGCTCAACATTCACAATCCAGATCTCGGTCCAAGCTGCAACGCCTAATTCTTCCTATTTCAGAGGAGAAGTCGGATGATGATCGCACACTCATCCCTGATCAGCCAGATGACAGTAAAGGCGGTTTCCCTGCCTTTATCGACACGCAAGTTCCATCCAGTCCCACGATCAGCGAATTCGGGAGTGAGGGTTCACTTGATCAAGGCTCTGCCGGGTTCCTCTTCCCTCGTACTGGTGGCTTCAAGTCGTTGATCTTGGTTCCTGATGGTGCGGCAGATGAAGACATCTTGCCGTGGACTCCGTGTCAACTTAGCGGTTTTGATCTGCGCATCGTCTCGGCACAAGTTATCTTCGACTACTTAACACGCCCCGAAGCATGGTTATTTCCCGTTGCTACACGAGCACCTTCGGCTGATAAATGGTGTAGTCACCTGATCATCCAGCCGGAGGTAGAGCTGTTGTACTCGCGAAGCCCCTGGGATACCTTCAAGATCATGCTGTCACCGGTCTCTTTCCGCTCAGTTGGCTGCTTAGCTTACTTTGAAGCGAAGTACCGATCTTTTCTAAATTATCACGCGCCGGCGAACTGGGAGTCGACGCATTATCTCCCCATCGATAAAAGCCTCCGACAGCGCGATGACTTCTTCCAAGAATATTATCAAAGCCGACGTCAGCGCAGAAACCGTGCCGGGGCGTCATGGAAGAGAGTCGTGGAATTTGTCCTGCAGGGCATGATCGACGGGAAGTGTGATCTCAACATTTTCTTAGACCCGTCGATCTCCCATTGTGCTCGGAAGCGTCCTCTGAGGTATGCTCTGGCCGACGATGGGTCATGGTACCCAGGGTTCCTATCGGACCCACCACCTCGGACATTGCCGGACGCGCTGCGTGAGGTCGATGCCTATGAGCCTTGGCGAATCCAATATCGCCTTGCTGTTGAGAATCATCCTGTCCGGAACATCCCTCGCCTTTGCCGTAAGTTTTACGGGTCTGGTTAGCTGGATGATCACTTCTTCTTTAATCAATAAACTCTTGATCATGCCACTTCCGACTGTTGCTTCGTCACTTTTCATGCATAACATAAGTCGGTCTTCCATCGGCTCATATGCCGTTGCTCCACCACCATATCTCGCAATACCATCGTAATTTCACCACTTCAAGTCAATAATTATCTCTCCATTAATCGTGAGTTTCATCAATCGTTCTTCTCCAATCAAAGGTTCTTCAATAATAATCTCATAATCAGTTCGTCGATCATGCGCTAGTTGGACTCTTCGTACACTTGCATCTCGTTGAACCGATGTCTGTTAATCATCCTATTTTCGAAGTCCTTGATCAGAGCATCGCAGTTCAGATCTGCCTCGTCTACCCATGACGGCTCATCATAACCCTTCCAGTAGACTTGATATTCGCGTAACGTTCTGCCATACCTAGGCTTTCGACCGGATAGGACATCGGTGTTGCGATCAACTTCAAATTTGTCCAGCTCTAGGGTCCTTTCCCAGCTGTCTTCCGGTAATAAGGCTTCATCGAAATCAAGACAATCCTCTACCTCAGCTGCTGGCACAGTAGTGGGTCGATCTGGAAATTCCTTGACCAATTTCAACTTGGATAAGTGTACCACGGGGATAATGCGATAGTCAGGGCCAGCCGTAATCAATCTTGCAGCGTGATAACCGATCACCCCATCGACTCTGAAGGGTCCATGCCACATATGCGCCAACTTCTTCGCGCACCCTTCCTTCACCCGATCCAGGTATAACCAGACGCTCGATCCGGCTTCGATCTTGTTCGGTGTCACTTGATCATTGTTCTTTTCAGCTCGATCATCTACTGCTTGGTGCAATCGAGTGCTCACTTGATCACGGTCGTAACGGTAGTCTTTCTGCAGCATATATCTCAACCGACAAGCATCACGGCCTTTACGCCGAATTCCACCAAGTTGCAATGTTGATTCCAACGATGATCGCGTATCCCACCCATACGCTAAATAAAATGGTGTTTCTCCACGAATGCGATCAGGGGTCGAATTTAGCGCGAATACCAGTCGCTCTGCGTACGAGCTCCAATCCGTCTGAACGACATCTGATACATACATCTTGATCGCTCGTGTGATCGTCTGCACAGTTCATTCTGCCTTGCCGTTCGCCTGTGGACGATATGCCATAGTGGCACTCTGTCGTTGTCCCACGATCTTGTTGAACGCACGAAATACTTCAGACATGAAACCGGGTTCTCCAACGTGCTCAATAGCTCCAAATCGTCGAAACAGACATTCTTCATAATTTTCGGCGACTTTCTGAGCGGTACGAGACGATCCAGCTTTCGCGATCACCATACCCGTGAACAGATCGGTCCATATCAACTATTCAGTATGTCCATCAGTTGAGTGCGGTAGCGACGGGATATGATCCATATCTATCACTTGGAATGGGTACGTAGCCTCAATGTTTCCAGGCGACATCCCCTTGACCGTAGGGCAAGGGTCACATCTACGAATTGTCCAACAAATCTTTGCACGCTTCGAAATAGACCACGCCAATGAAAATATCGTCTGATCCGCTGATAGGTACGCCCTATGCCTTGGTGTCCTCCTTCCAAACTCACATGATAATGGTGGAGGACATCCGCATGTAGGGTTTCAGGTAAGACCAGCTTTACCAAAGAGTGTCGATAATCTCGATCATCTTGATCACCGCTGGCTTTTCCTTTAGCCATATTTCCACAGTAGATCAACAATCCTTGTTCATCGACATCATAGTTGTCGGTAATATTCGCGCAATCTTTTACATCGTCTGCGCTCAATTGTGAAACGTTACCATGCAAGTAACATCGCAAATCACAAATCCACTTCTCTTCGTCTTGCGCCTTTTTCACACGTTCCGCCCTTATCCCTTCTATGGATACTTCGGGCCACGTTAACGGTCGCGTTTAGTGATACAGTGGGATCTTTCTTCCAAGTAATCACTTCTGACAATCTGTTGAGATCGACCAATTCTTCCAGCTGTTTTTCGTCATCAATCTCACATCGTGTCCCATACCGCACGGCCGTCGTGATGATATGATCGGCACTCTTAGTCCAATCCCTTTTAACGTGCAGTATATCATGAGCAGGCCATTAACCAAGGAGTTTTAACGCGCGCTGTTTCAATACTTGCAATCGCGGAGCCTTGCACTCTATTTCGCCAAGCATTTTTATGATCACCAAATTCGAGTCTCCACACACGATCACCCTTCCATTGGCATACCACGACATTAGATCCAAACTTAGAAGCAATCCATAATACTCTGCTTCATTCACCGTGATGTCAGATGCACGATCATCGACCGCTATCATGATCTTCCATTCCGGCAATTTCCACACGATAGCACCAAATGCACCAACACATCGCTTAACACTTGCAGATCCATCGAAACTGATCACATACAGATCCTCGACTTTCTCGACAGTAGGAGGTGGTACTTTAATCATCTGCCGAGTTTGCTTTTTCGGTGCGATTGCAATCAGGGCTTCATTAATTTTGGCGCGAGTATTAATACTTGCGGCTAACGCCCCTAGTACCTCTTCTTCTCCATGCACAAATTTCTTGATCTCCAAGTACCATTGTGACAAGATCGCAGCCCATCTCCCCAATCGACCGTCTAACCCGTTGGATGTCAATAACCACTTCAACGTGGATCGGCGTTACAGGAAAGTGATCGCCTTTCCGACCAGAATCGTAAAGTAGACGTCCAGCATTTGCAGAAGATCCAGAACTTCCTTTTCGACGGGGCTTTAATTCAGCTCGCCACTCTTCAGCGTCCGGCTAGAGAATGCGACGGGGCAATACACTTGATCATGTTCTTGTACCAACGCGGAAAGCACTGCCCATTTGCTGGCATAAACCACGATCACCGACGTTTTGGCTTGATCAAAATGGCGCAGGGTTGGGGATGATGCAATCTTTGCTTTCAGCATGCTGAATGCCACTCTCGCCCTGGTTAATCGATCGTCCTCATGCACCGTACCCTCGTTGATCAATGCTCTACTCTTTAACTCTTGATAATATATCTCTCGTAACTAATAGAGTACCGCAGCATAGATCGCGAAGTCTTCGATTAATCGACGGTAGTAATTAAGACTCCCCAAAAACGATTGCATAGCACGCAAAGTACAGGAAAAGGCAAATCAATCAGATCATCCAAATTCTTCGGATTTGTTTCCAGACCACGGCTAGAGACGTGGTGTTCCAAATAAGGAACTTCGCTCCTCCCCCAGTACGATTTGGTCACGCTGATCGACAAGTTCCACTGATCACACTTTTTCAGTATATTTTGCACCTTGTCACACAAGTCCGCCCAAGTAGGTGCAGGGATCGAAATATCGTCAATATAGGATCGACGCTGCAATACAGATGGGCCTTGTGTTTGGTCAGGCTCTCCCGCAGTGAATACATCCGTTGACTCATCGGCACCGTCCTTAACCTTGGATACCCATACAATGCATTGTCGATCAACCGCTGGTAAATCTGAGGGGCATTTTTAAGGCCAAAGGGCATCCGATTCCACTCAAACAATCCAAACGGGGTGACAAAAGCTGAAATCTGACGTGCTCGATCGGTCATAGACACGACCCAAAACCCACTTGCCATGTCCAAAGAGCAAAACCACAACGCCTTATCCAAATCTTCGAGCAAATCAGCGATCAGAGGCATAGGGTACACTATCAAACGCGTGAGTTGATTCACCGCGCGATAATCGCTACATAGTCGAATATCAACCCCATTCTTTTTCACTATGATCACTATAGGTGATGCCCAGGGTGACGTAGATGGCTGGATGATCTTCGTGGCCAATAACCCCTTGATCAAAGCTGATAATTTCTCGCGAAATTGTGGAGCGATCTTCCGACACATTTGAGCGATTGCCAACGTCAATATCACAAACAACTCCACGTGCCGCAGGAGGCAGCGCGTTTCCTTTCCTGATCAACAGATGTTTTTTCTCCCAAACTATATCACGAAGTTGGTCAAGCTCCTCTTCCGTGTTGATCAATGAAACACCGACTTGCAAATCATCCTTAGTCACTTCTTCGGTACTTGCGGACACTTCAGGCAGCGTGACAAGCTGTTTCTCCAGCTCTTCCACGAAAAAATCTCCGCCCTCTTGGTAGCACACTTGGTCATCAGTAGGAATCACACCGAATTCACCGCGATCAGCTGAGACAGGATGCTCAGGCATATCTTGGTCAGGCTCATCTCTTGTAACACATCGTTCAACTTCATGACCAAGGGTCGGACCTTTCACACTTGGCTGCTGATCGCACTTCTCTTGCACTTCTTGCACCTTCTGCTATCTTCCGGATACTAATGCCACAGATGACGTGATAGAGTCCATAAGTCGTACCAAAATTCCTTGAGGAATAGGATACTCCTTTTTCTCGACCAAAGGACCTTGATCGACACTTTCTTGATTGTCATGAACTGAATCGGTAGAAGCTTGATTCGAGAGATTCTGCCACTCCTTACAATGATTAGAGCCCACCGAAATAAACCCAGGGCGACGGGGCGCATTCTTATTCATCCAGATACCTAAAATCTCGTCGTCGTGTAGGGTGATCGGATGATCAGCAACGTTCGTAATACGCAGATACCGTAAATTACCTACGCCCCTAGTTACAGTGTGGACCCAATCTTTTCCGCGAGTAATCCATAACTTCCGAGATCGCTGATCACGAATCCGAACCTCAGCGGATCTACCTACGGGAATCTGCTCGAACTGATCAAGTTTCATATATTTCCACTTGACCCGTACAACTGTCGACGCCCTTCCAATGGGATGATCACCTCATCAGGCAACCTGAGTGCACCGTGGGCGATGTCCATTCTGACACCAGCTGGGATCATAAAATCCAAACCAAATATAACATCTTAACCAACGAGCTTGCCCACCCATGCATGGAAATAATAAACCAAAGAACCCGCTAACGTCACTTTAATCTTAGTGCGTCCTTCTGTAAGGTATGCACTTTCTCCGATACCAACAAATTCTTGTGTTTGGCTCGTGTCGATCAGGCAACCCACCTTACGAGCAAAGGTTAAGTCAATGATCGGCACTTCGGCACCAGAATCAAATAGCAACGTGGCACGCTCGTTATTGATTTTTCCACTCGCCTTGGCTTGTTTAAACCATTTTTGGGCGAGTGGTACTTCCAATATCCACGTGATTCACCCGGAAGCAAATCAACTTCCATGATCACCGGGGACCGAGAAAACACATCAATACGGAAATTTGCCAAACTTGGTAAATCAGGCTGATCACATTTTTCGTTATCTCTTTCTTCTGCTCGATCAGCCTTCTTCTTATCCACATATGCAAAAATACACAGACCAGAACGCTCGTCTCGTAACAGATTCCAACCTGGCGAGCGTCCTAGTTTAACATGTCTTCCGCTTCCTTGGGAAACATTCCAGCATGCTTCGTAGCGTTGTACCACTGGCGAATGCGATTGTAGAATTCCTCCATAGGGCACTTGCCAGCGTCATGAATTTTGCTGCATGCACGGCAGACGTACAAGCAGTGATCAAACGGGTGGCCCTTCTTGCCACACTTCAGACAGGTCAGGCGCTTCAATCAACGTAAATTATCATGCTTGATCGATACACAATGATTACATTCCTTCGTCGCCCCTTGATCAACCGCACTTGATTCACTTCGTTTACCGGATCGATGCTCGTCAGGATGATTGTAAGGGGGTTACATTCGGGTTACATTGAGTGTTGGTGTACATTAGTACACCACGGTTGAGGTCAGTATTGGCCGGTTTGAAAGGTTTTGAACCTTTGGTTATTTTAACCAATCAGAGCAGGGGCCCTTGGTGTGGTGGTGTGTCAGCCATCCACGTGTCAGTACACAGGTGTGTACACTACATTTTAGCTAGGTACGAATTCGGAATATTCTACTTAGTATTACATATAGTTTATATTAGTTTAAATTAATTTAGGCTAATTGCATATTAAATATATTCAGTTTACATTTCACTCTATTTAGCGGACGCGCGACCTCGACCGGTCGCGCGCGCAGTGAGTGTAGTAGGTAAGAGGGAATCCTCCCTTTACTTACATCCCGTAAAGGGAATACAGCCGTTAAAGCTAAGTCGTAAACTAACCCGGGAATCTTGGCCCCGAGTAGGAGAACTCTCCTACTAAGCCCTTTACAAGGGCGTATCGGCTAAGTAGCGGTAGCTACCGCTTTAAGGAAGAGTCTTCCTCTGTGCGCTAGCCGCACCGTGCGTGTACGCACCGGCTACATCTGGTAGCACTTGTAGTCAATCCAACACCTGTGTTGGTAGACTAGGCATCATCTGCAAAGGATGAATCAGGACGATTGGTATAGTTTGACCCTCGTCCAGCAGGAAGCCTTTAAAAGCTGTTACCCTTAACGGGGGAAGAAGGCATGAATCTCCTAGTGGAGCAGGGCCTTGAGGCCGTAAAAGCAAGGGCAAATGCCCTCATCGCTCATGAGGCGAGTTGCAGTGGAGGTCATTCCACGGGGGTTCGCCCTCCATTATCGTTTAAGATAAAGTAGTTCACCGGAGAGAAGGGTGACAACCTTTATGTTTGGTTACGAGTGGTCGAAACGGCCTTCGCCACAGCGAACATGACCGCCGATCACTTTCAAGTGGGACTTGCATTGACACATTATACGGGCAAAGCCCGTACATGGGCGTTTACATGCTCGGAGTCAGTCACGGACGTGTTTCCAACATGGAAGGTCCTTAAGCAGAAGCTCATTGACATGTACGCAACGCCTGATCTGGTTTTCCAGAATCAACTGGCGTTCCTGAGGTACCGTCAAGGCACTAAGGACCTGGAGATTTATATCCAGGAGCTTAATACCCTGTTGGCAGGGATGTACGCGAAAGCGTATTCGGACGATGTGTCCATCCCCGTCTTCATGGGAGGTATGAGAGAAGGGCCAGAACGTTCGGAATTGTTCCGATGCCGACCCGAATCCCTCGAGGAGGCGTTCAAGATGGCGTTCAACGCCGAGAGGAACTTCCGTTCCTCTAAGGTGGGTCCTGAACCCATGGACCTGAGCCAGGTCGAAGCGGAGGAGAAACCTCCCGCTAAGAGTCACTCTGACTCTTTTCCACAGAGCTTCGAGGCAGAGCTATTATCTATGTTGCAGCGGCGTGGGGCGCTGAGATGCTTCCTGTGTGGGAGCACGGATCATCTGAGGAACAGATGTCCGAAAAATCCCCAGCGAGACACTCGCTACAAGGGACCAAGGGTGGGGAAGAAGCCATTGTACAAGCCGTCGGGAAACGACAGCTTCCAGTTGGTGCGGTGCGTCCTACTGGGGGATCCCTCAGTGCTGTTAAACCCCATGGTAAGGGCCGACAGCACAAAGCCCCGAGGGAAAAGGTGCTTTCTAGCACCGACTTGGTGTACCGGCCATGTTTACTGGTCGTCCTTGCGGACGTGAAAGGCTTTGATAAGCCTTGGAGAGTCTTGATATACTCTGGAGCGTCTGGCAATTATGTCATACGGGCTTCTGTGGAGAAGAGTCGGCTGTATGCCGAGGCCCTAGAGGCACGTTCTCGTGACGTTGTCACGGTCCGTATTGCGACGGGCGTACAGATTTCTGTACCCAAGGTCTCGATTGACCTTAAGCTGAAGTTTGAAGACTTCGACAGCTTAGAAAGATGCCTAGTCCTGGATTTGGACTCGAGGTATGAGTCCAAATCCAGGACTAGGCATCTTTCTAAGCTGTCGAAGTCTTCTGAAGTGGCTGGAACGCCACGAGCCATGGATAGACTGGAAGTCTAAGTCCATTGGCTCAACGCACCCGCGGTCGGGTGAAGCATTGGCGAGTCATGAACCCACCTTTTCTCGATCGCAAAAGCGATTCTGGCGTGAGATGACAGAGATTGAGATGTTTGAAATGATCATTTCCAATGGCGTTAAGGAAGAGTTCCTTAACGAGGGGGATTCGGCGGTTAATCCCCGCGCCGATATAGGCGAGACTGGTGAGTCGCCAGTGATAGAGGTGGATTCCTCTGAGAGTAAGCGCGAGGCGCTTAGAGAAGAGACCCAAAGTTCGTCTCTTCTACAGGTCGGAATTGATTCCGACCACAACGTGTCCGGCGAACAAGTTGCGACTCCAGTGGTAGGGGTAGAGACCCCTGTGGTTAAGCGCGAGGCGCTTCCAAGCGAAGAGACCCGAAGTTCGTCTCTTTCGCACGTCGGAAATGATTCCAATTACGCCGTTATAGGTGAGACCGGCGAGTCACCGGTGGTAGAGGTAGAGACCTCTGTGGATAGGAGCGATGCGCTTCCAATAGATGGGGCAATTGACTCCCCCATATGGGTCCCGGGATGAGTCCCGAGGCCAGTAGTCAGCCGTCCTATCGGATGCTGAATAGTGTGACAGGTGTTGTCACAGAAGGCG
>CM047584.1:8208625-8306214 GCA_026184515.1 Peronosclerospora sorghi
CGCCTTCTGTGACAACACCTGTCACACTATTCAGCATCCGATAGGACTGCTGACTGCTGTCCTCGGGACTCATCCCGGGACCCATATGGGGGAGTCAATTTCCCCATCTATTGGAAGCGCATCGCTCCTATCCACAGAGGTCTCTACCTCTACCACCGGTGACTCGCCGGTCTCACCTATAACGGCGTAATTGGAATCATTTCCGACGTGCGAAAGAGACGAACTTCGGGTCTCTTCGCTTGGAAGCGCCTCGCGCTTAACCACAGGGGTCTCTACCCCTACCACTGGAGTCGCAACTTGTTCGCCGGACACGTTGTGGTCGGAATCAATTCCGACCTGTAGAAGAGACGAACTTCGGGTCTCTTCTCTAAGCGCCTCGCGCTTACTCTCAGAGGAATCCACCTCTATCACTGGCGACTCACCAGTCTCGCCTATATCGGCGCGGGGATTAACCGCCGAATCCCCCTCGTTAAGGAACTCTTCCTTAACGCCATTGGAAAAGATCATTTCAAACATCCCAATCTCTGTCATCTCACTCCAGAATCGCTTTTGCGATCGAGAAAAGGTGGGTTCATGACTCGCCAATGCTTCACCCGACCGCGGGTGCGTTGAGCCAATGGACTTAGACTTCCAGTCTATCCATGGCTCATGGCGTTCCAGCCACTTCATGCCCAGAATAAGGTCATACCGCGAGTCCAAATCCAGGACTAGGCAACGTTCTAAGCTGTCGAAGTCTGCAAACTTCAGCTTAAGGTCAATCGAGACCTTGGGTACAGAAACCTGTACGCCCGTCGCAAGACGGACCGTGACAACGTCACGAAAACGTGCCTCTAGGGCCTCGGCATACAACCGACTCTTCTCAACAGAAGCCCGTCTGACATAATTGTCAGACGATCCAGAGTCTATCAAGACTCTACAAGGATTATTAAAGCCTTTCACGTCCGCAAGGACGACCAGTAAACATGGCTGGTACACCAACTCGGTGCTAGAAAGCACCTTTTCCTTCGGGTCTTTGTGCTGTCGGCCCCTACCATGGGGTTTAACAGCACTGAGGGATCCCCCAGTAGGGCGCCCCGCGTCGTTTACCGACTGCTTGGGCGAGGGCCCCTTACCCGCCCTCGGCCCCTTATAGCGAGTGTCTCGCTGGGGATTTTTCGGACATCTGTCCGCAGATGATCCGTGCTTTCACACAGGAAGCATCTTAGCGTCCCATGCCACTGCAGCATTGCAAGGAGCTCCGCTTCGAAGCCTTGCGGGAAGGATTCAGAGTGACTCCTACCGGGAGGTTTCTCTTCTGCTTCGACCTGACTCAGGTCCATGGGTTCAGGACCCACCTTGGAGGAACGAAAGTTCCTTTCGGCGTTAAACGCCATCTTAAACGCCTCCCCAGGGATTGGGGTCGGCATCGGAAGAGCTCCGAACGTTCTGTCCCTTCTTTCAGGCCGCCCATGAACACGGGAATGGACACATCGTCCGAATACGCTTTCGCGTACATCCCTGCCAACAGGGTCTCTACTTCTTGGACGTATGTCTCCAAGTCTCTAGTGCCCTGACGGCACCTCAAAAACGCCATCTGATTCTGGAAAACCAGATCAGGCGTGGCATACATGTCCATAAGCTTTTTCTTAAGGACTCCACAGGTCGGGAACACGTTCGTGACTGAATAAGGACACGTAAACGCCCATGCACGGGCTTTACCCGTAAGATGGTTTAGTGCAAGTCCCACTTGCAAGTGATCCTCGATCACATTCGTTGTGGCGAAGGCCGTTTTGACCTCACGAAGCCACACGTAAAGGTTATCACCTTTTTCACCGGTGAATTCATTTATCTTAAAGGACAACGTAGGGCGCACCCCGTAGACGTAGAGGGACTCCCACGAAGTATTCGCCTCATGGGCGATGAGGGAGTTAACCCTCTCTCGCACGGCATCAAGGCTCTGATCCACAAGGAGCTTCATCCCATCCTCACCCAGGATGGATAACAGCCTTTTGAAGGCTTCTTGTTGGACGGGGGTTAGCTTAACCCAATCGTCCTGGTTCATCCTTTGCAGAGGATGTTGTCTACCAACAAAGGTGTTGGATTGACTACAAGTGCTACCAGATGTAGCAGGTGCGTACACGCACGGTGCGGCTAGTGCACAGAGGAAGACTTTCCTTAAGCGGCGATACGCCGCTACTTAGCCGATACGCCCTTATATAAAGGCTTAGTGGGAGATTGCTCTCTCACTCGGGGCCAAGATTCCCAGAGTTTACGGTTAGTAAACACTAACGCCTTGTTACAAGGCTTCCCTTAGAAAGGTAAAAGCTAAGGGAGTTACTCCCTTTTTCTTTAACACTCACTGCGCGCGCGACCGTTCTGGGTCGTGCGCCTAGCAGTCTTAGGTGTGTTTGTAAACTGATTTATTTATTTCATATAAAATTAGCCTAACTTAATAAACTAGGGCGTTACTGGGTACACACACACCCTTTGCTTCGTACACCCCTCCTACCTTTTATGTACAATGGATAAGTTTGGGCTTCAAAAATGAACCTTTAAATTAGGGGGATGATCGGGTCACACACCCCAAGACATCTGAAATATCTGACGTTAGAAGAAGCATCTTGAAATCAACAAAAAAATGACGCAGCCTTACAACTTTCGCATTCCACGGGATCGTTAGAGACTATAGTTATCGAGGATAACTATAGTCTCTAACACGCTAGCATAGAACCCGATAATGAAGCTCCTAACGCTAGTCGTCGCAACTGACGCTGCCATTGAAGAAGTAACAAGCTCCGCAATTGATGGATCTATTTGTAGCAGTCTCAACGGACCTTTCTGCGCTGGAATTGGATCCGTATATGCAGGGGAGCCGCTACATGCGAGACAAAACCTCGATTTTGAATGCAAAAAAGGTCAGTTCACTAAGGCAACGAAGCACCGTATCTTTTTTGGGCTCTTCATACTTGTTTACTATGAAAATGATACCCGCCGTTTTTTTATATATATACAGCAGATGATAGCGGCCGCGACAGCGAGAAAATTAAGAATCGAAAAGGTCTTGATGCAGTACCGGATAGTAGCGGGTTTGAGTTATACGGAAGCACTGATAGACGATAACATTTTCGACGTTGATACGGCACTGGACAAGATAATGGCTCTTTTGAATGGATGGTATGGCAACGAGGAGAGTTTATTGGATGATTCACTCGCTTCCAGATCTCACTTTGGCGCTCTGAATATGCTAGAAACGATGGACGGAGACGAGTTAAAGGTTCTTTTTCCGACGATTGACATATTTTACTGAATTTGCTAATGCACTCACGACTTTTACGAAATACCTGTGGTCAGGAGTTTTTCGAGATGGTACTGGCGGAGCTATTGGTCTCGGTCGAATTGGTGGTGAAGGAGACTTCACCTGGTGTAATGGAGGGCGTGCGCACAGATGTTCTACAGCTAGAGGAACTGAAGGATTATTTTAAATATAAATTTCAGAGGCTGGATGAGTCGCAGCTCGAGAGCATCCAATCCGATTTTGCTACCCATCGTCTCGTTAAGCTACAGCAAACGTTTGAGATACTCGTGAGCGCTGGAGACGCGCAGGACTGGCAACTGGATTTTGAAACCGCGATTTACTTGTTTCAGCTGGCTCAAGAAGAGAGGGTCGCAGCAAAAGAGTCAGCAGCAAAAGATATCAAAGCGGACTCCACTACATCCGTCACTGATGCGCTGTGAATTAGTTTCGGAAATGCAGCGTCTGATGTAGAATCAGATCTGAGGTCTTATGCTAATTCGCGCAAAAAAGTTCTTTTCATTTTACCAAAGGTTCATTTTTCAAGACCAAACTTATCCATTGGACATAAAAAGGAGGGTGTGTGTACGCAGGAAAGGGGGGGGTGTACTCAGTCACGCCCATAAACTAATATAAACTATGTGCAATACTAGGTAGAACTTAATTAATTCGTACCTAGCCGAAATGTAGTGTACACCACCTTGTGTACCAACACGTGGCAGGCTGCCACGTCTTCACCAAGGGCTCCTGCCCTGATTGGTTAAAACAACCATTAAGTCCGAACCTTTCGGACTGGTCAATACTTGACCTTAACCCTTGTGTACTTACGTACACCAACGTAACCAAATGTAACCCGGTTACACACTGCCTGCTACCGCATTAGTTCCCCGCCCCCCATGTGTCCGCGTCCACGGCGAAAGTGTCGTGATCGCCAACGTGCTCTGGAGACGCCAGAACAACAAGAAGAACGAAACCAACTGTCTCGGGAGCGGCATGCTCGTGAACGTGCTCTTGAGACGCAAGAACAACAAAATCATCGACGACAAGCCCAGGCAGCGGCAAAACGTGCTAAGCTTGCACGGTAGCTTCTGAAAGACCTCTTGCGCGCCGCTGAACCGTAGATCCCCCTTGCACGTCAGGAGATCCCCCGCAAATTCTGCCTCGCTGCGCTTTGTACTCAACAGGGCTAACGTTTGCTGCACAACTGCGGGTCGTTCCATTGGATTGAGGAGCGCGTGAAGGGTCCTGGATCAACCCTTTCACGGCCACTTTACACCATGTACTGAGTTGGCCAACGTCCACCGTCACCCGAGCAGCTACGGAGTCTGCTACGGGATCAAACGGTACTTCCGCACCAACATCAAGGCGTATAACAGCGCGCTGTCGTTCACGTACCTGGGTGCGAAGTTGGATGAACGGTTTATGCAAGGAGGGGTGTACACCCTTCAACTCTAAAGTACCTAATGGGATCGCTGTTGCCGGAGCCTTGACAGCCAAGGAAGTTCTCACAGTTGTATATCACCGTCAACAGCATGGCGCTTGTTGGACGCATGAATACCTTTCCGCATTTGGGTAAGCGCATCATGGAATAACTTCAAGCCATGCCCGAACAGCACAACCCGTACGTGTAGTTAGAAAAGCAGATGAGGCAGCGGATGGAGGGGAATCAGGCGGTGGATCTGAAACTCCGTCTGCTTTTCCTGCAATCTAACGGCCAAAGAAGGTACAACACCCCGACTGCCAAAGAAGTCGGTGCGATCATGGTTGGAGACGGTTACGCTGACAGTATCTCCGATCGCGACATTATTTGTAAGTGTCACAACGCCTCCAGCGCAATTCACATTTGCACTCGTCGTACACCCCTCTTCACTATGTGCTACTTTTCCCTGACGGTCGACAGGGATGGACTCCTACAATACCGCTCGTGGGGAATTGAGTACGACGCTGCGGAGGGAGGGTTGAATGATAAGGAAGATGCTATCCATGGGAGAGGCGGATATGACGAGTCTCGCAGATGCAGTACTATTACTACTTGCTGCACCCTCGCGCACCTGGTGAGCACCTTTTTTCTATATGGACGCCGGCTGCACCAATATATCGTGGACGCGTGGGTATGCATGGAGCAGAATTGCCTGCAGTATATTTCCAACCACCAAGTCGATCTGCGGTATAGTTGTACTCTAAGGTCATGAATACGATTAAAGACGGTGACCAAGACGCAGCGCAATTTGGTCGCAAAAGCTTTTACCGTCCACATTTGCTGGAAAGCGACCGACAGATGAGCCAGCTCTATCAGGATGCCATGGCAAGTATACGCAAGCGTACCTCTTTGTCACCTTCACGTGCAATCAAAAGTGGCCGAGATCACGGCTAGGCTGAACCGGGATAGACCACGCGGGATCGACCGGGTTTGGTTGCGGGTTTAACATCAAATTCCAGGAGCTCATTCGTGATCTCACAGACCTGAAGATTTTTGGGACTGTGATCGGCAAAGTCTGTGTGATCGAATTCCAAAATCGTGGCCTCCCACATGGGCACATTCTACTCATCGCGGACGAGGATTTCAAACTTCGTATCCCTGAAGACATTGATTCGGCGGTGTCTGGGAGATCCCTGATCAACGACACATGCAGATGCGTATGAGACCGTGACCTGCTGCTTGGTGCACGTACCTTGCGGTATGGAGCATCGCAAATGTACCAAGCGTTACCCGAGGGCATTATCCAACCATACACCTGCGGAGACGGAAGGTCACCCGGTGTACCGACGGCGAGATGACGAACCTTCGTTTGTGGATGAAAAAGGTCGGCATGCATACAACCTCTGGTGCCGCATAATGTGTTCCTCGCTTGCATGTACGATTCTTAAATCAATGGCATGGTGAGTATGACGTAAATATGGTGTTTACACAAGATAACAAAACCGTAGACTACTGCAGGTATGCTCCTTCATCATTCCCGTCAAATATCTGTTCAAATAAGTCTACAAGGGGTACGACGCACTACTGAGGTTCCTTAAGACGGGAACGAGATTAAGCAGTACATTGAAGCTCGCTACGTCTCTGCCCCATGAGGCTGCTGGAGACTTATGGACTTCGAGATTCACGATCACTGGAATCATTTGCAGTTCCATCAGCCTGATCTGCAGCAAATCGTGTTTAGCAACGATGGGACTTGGACCATGCGGTTAACACTGGTCGGGAGCATAAAACAACTCTCACGGAATAGTTTAACTCCATTAGCGCGAGTGGGGTTGCTCGCAACACACCTATCTAGACTTCCCGCCGCGTTTGTGTGGGATCACAGCCTGAAAAAGTGGACTGTCCGAAAAAGAGGGGTGCATCGGCCGACTTTACTTTGTGATCCCCAAAGCTGGATAAAGATATTTTCTGCTCACTTTGATGAGAACCGTCAAATGGGTGACATCATTTGCCGAATTTCGGACACATGATGGTGTGGTGCGCGAAACGTCCAAGGCAGCATGCGTGGCTCTCGGATTATACGACAATGACAAGAGTCCATCATAAATCTTCCGCAATGCAGATCGGAGCACAACTACGCTCGTTGTTCTCACTATTATCATACATGGAATACGCGCAGAGCCACTACAGTTGTGGTTCAAGTTTGTAACGAAGCTGTCAGACGACGTACACCGGCTGCGCCCACAGGAGAATTCAGAGCCGTCAGAGAAGCATATCCAAATTATTGCGCTAAAGTATATTGCGCAGCTCTTTTTTTCTTTTGAGTAGACGCTGGCAGACTTCAACCTCCCGGAGCCTGCATTTGCGATGGATGAGCTCCCAGGCAACTGTTATTGTGGAGCAGCTTGCGTTTCATTCCAACGCATTGGAACAACAGAGCGAGCAGGAGGTCCATATGTTGAACGCAGAGTATCTCACTGTCTATCACCCGGTGATGTAACTCGAAGGCCGCGTCATCTTCATTGACTGACCTGTCGGGACTGGGAAAACATTCCTTGAGATCCTCATACTCAAGTCGGTGCGAGGACAGGGGAGGATTGAGCTTGAGGTCGCATCCTCCGGCATTGGAGCATTGCTTCTGAATGGGAGCCTCACGGATCATTCAAGGTTTAAGATTACCATTGACTTGACGCCAAAGTGTGGTGTAGTGGAGTCTTTATTTACAGCATGAAGGTGATCTGCGGCATTTATTAATTCTTGGTATATTTTTATCTCGCCAAACTCTACATACTAGCACGATGACGTTTGTTACGCTGGTGATTCCTTCTAACACTGAATATTAGTGACAAAGATTGTGTCATGCCTTAAATAGGTGAACAATACGAACACTTAGTGTAACACGATGTTAGTAGTGCGGAGCTTCTGTATTCTAGAAAGATGCTTCAATTCATTACTAGTGCCAAGTGATGCATCCCACATTTTACACGGTTTCGACACAGTTGCTTTAGCTCTAGCATCATGGAAGTGACGCTAAACGCTAAGTTGAGCGTCTTCAGCTTCATAACTGTCTAATTCGAGGTCCAACAACTAGGTGCACTAAGGCACATCAAATAACCGAGGCAAACAGACTGTAAAGATGAACTGTTAGCATTGCATAAGGGAGTCAAGACATAGGCGCAACTTACCAGCACAACGGCGGGTCCGTTCGTGGCAGCAAAGCCAACGAAACTCATGCGGCCTTGGTATCATACTCAACAACAAAGGGGCGATAGGGCACATGATATAACAAGACAAACAGATTGTGAAGACGAACTGTCAGCATTGCATACGGGAGTCAAGACATAGGCGGAACTTATCAGCACAACGTCGGATTCGTTCGTGGCAGCAGAGCCAACGAAAAGTCATGCGCCCTTGGTATCATACTCAACAACAAAGGGGAGCTAGGGCACATGATATAACAAGACAAACAGATTGTGAAGACGAACTGTCAGCAGTGCATAAGGGAGTCAAGACATATGCGCAACTTACTAGTACAACGGCGGGTCCGTTCATGGCGGTGAAGCCAACGAAAAGTTATGCGCCCTCGGCTGCTCCAGTTGATCGGCTTGGGTATTCTCGATTGTTTTCAAGTGGTTTTATTCCATTTTGGAAAAAAAATATTTTCAGTTAATCAGAGGCTACCCGCGACGGCCACCTCGCGATGGCCACCTAACTCAAGGCTAATTTGTTTGTGATTGGTATGAATGTGGAAAAATAAGTGGAATTTTTGACCAATCAGGAGTGACATGTGACGGCCGCCTCGCGACGGCCAACTCGCGACGGCCAACTCGCGACGGCCACCTCTCTCACGGCTAATTTGTTTGTGATTGGTATGAATGTGGAAAAATAAGTGGAAATTTTGACCAATCAGGAGTGACATGCGACAGCCAACTCGCTCAATCAGATTACAGAGGGTTTCTGAAGTAACTGTCAATGTTGATCAATCAGGTTACAGAGGGAATCAGTGATAGCTCTCAAGGATGATCAATCAGGTTACAGAGGGCCTCAGCGGTAACTGCCACGTATTGAAGTCAGCGCTGAAGTAACCACAAAGTAGTGGGTGAAAAAAGTGATTGACGTTGATGTAGGAGGTTGTAATACTTAATAGAGCGAAATTTCCCCTGAACTACCCAGATCTCTGGCGGCCCCTCAAAAACCTTTCTTTTTTTTACTCTATACAAAAACCAAGTGTAACACAAGAAAGTCGGTGATCACACGCCCTAGTGAGTGGAGCAGCAGCCATTTGAAGTGCGCTAGTTTTGGGGGCAGCCTGGAACAGCCTTTTGAAGTGTACCCCAATTGTGTTTGACTGATTTGTTGGTTCGGACGGAAGTATTAAGTACCCGGGAAGTTAAACAAGGAGGACTGGCTTATTACCTCTTTGTGTTGTTAATTAAGTGGAATTAAAATAATTTTCAACCCCTTCACGACAAAAGTAAGTCGGTTCAATCAGCAACCAGAGCGACCTTGCTGATCGATTCGCCGGACAGCGCTGATTCTGTGGGAGGAACCCCCATGATGAGTAAGTTCGCTCTTGGGACCGTTGACCGCACCCTCCGTTAGATCATGGATCGATCCGATGATGCTGTTGGCGGAATCACGGTCGTGTCATCAAGAAACTTTTGGCAGTTATTTCCTGTTGTCCCAAAGGGCCTGCGTTCTGATATTGTTGCGGCATCAGTCAAGGAGTCCTACCTGTGGATGTGCGAGCACATGTATTGGTTGCGGCAAAACATGCGTGATATGAAGGCCAAGCCAATTGCGAACCTTGGGAACCGCACCTTTGCGGATTGGCTGCTTGGACTTAAAGAGAACCGGCCAAAAAAAACCGCGCAGATCGGATTTGTTGTCCGGAGTTAATGGTGATCCACGACCAGGACTGATCAACACGATTTATGATGGGATTGCCGATGAAGAAAGGAACGCACGTCCCTACTTTGGAAACCGTGCAATCCTTGCCGCCCGCATGACAATGTGGCCGAGATCAGCACAGCCGTCCTGAACATTGTTCAAGAGTGAGTTCACAGATTTCTCAGCGCCGGAAAAATTAACAATGAGTACGGTGCAAACGCAATCCCGACGGAGCTATTGAACCTCGACGTTAATGGATGGCGGCCGCATAGACTGGCACTGAAGGTGTGCTCACAAATCATGCTCCTCCAGAATCTTGAAAGATCGAACGTGCTTTGCAACGGCACGCGCGTCATTGTCCTCCGGTGTTCCGCTCGTGTGATTAAGGCTGAAGTCTTGACGGGTGATCATGCAGGGTAGGTTTGCTTTCTCCCACCTATTGCATTAACCACTGAGCGATTAGGCCTTACGTACACGGTCCGTTGGAAGCAGGTTCCTGTTCGCTTGGCCTGTGCGATGACATTAACAAATAACAGCGACAGACGCTGCACAAGGTTGGTATATGTCTCAAGGGACGTGTTCTTGCATGGCCAGCTTTACGTCGCCTTTTCACGGTCAAAAGCACCGCAGAAAAGGTCCGTCCTTTTGGAAGCTGAGTCTGCAGAACGACGACAAATGCGCAACCTTCTTTATAACGAAGCACTACCTTGAATAAGGTTGAGAAATCTCGCAATGATGAGAGCAGTCAATGTCCGAGATTCCACACGCAGTCGTTGACAGCAATAAAAATCTCTTTTCGTTTTTTTCAAACTAAATCCAGATATACTGTAGTTTAAATAAAACAATTCGTCGACGGGTACCATCCACTAGTTTTAAATAATTAAAATCCTTTGCCTTTGTGCACCACATCTGATCACGTGACTTGCTAAAATTTCATATCTTAATTTCCTGTCTCATTATCGGTCGAATTACCTTTCGATAGTCAATTGATGGATCTGGACTCCATGACAGGGACGAAACATCTTTTTTGTGTTGCCGACAAATGGATGGCAACGATAAGGTTCCGTAATTTTGAGAGGTCGCCAAATCTTATGTAAGGTGTTTTTTTCAATTTCAACAGTGAAGAATGCCTCCACTTGATACCGGATGAATACTTGCTTGAAGAAGAGCAAAAATGGTAGAGCTGAAGATATTCTAACCTTCAAAGATGGTTTTTGTTGCATAGTACGAAAATTCGAAAGTTACTTTGAGTAGCGAGTCGGATCAACTAACATTATGCTGAGAGACGTACATTTCGCGCCAAAAATTAGCGAAATTCTACTTCGCTCAACGGCACCAGAAGAAAAGCATGTCCGTTGCACGATAATAGTTACAAATAGAATTAGTCCCTCAAATAATTAATTAATCCGAGATGAAGTGTTGAATCTGTTATTGTCGCCCATTTAAATGCAAACAGGTCGGAAGACGCAGTGGATTTTTTTTTAATACGATCATGAACGTCGCGACCGAGGACGTAGAAAATGGTGATAGAGAAGGAGCATTACATCGTTTCATGCTGGGCTGGGTCACCTGGCCTATGCTGCAACTTTTCTTATTGTTTTTGTCGACTATCATTCGAATTATGTTCGCATTTTTGCTGCTCGTATGAAAGACCAAAAACCAAAAATGTTTGGGTGTTTTATGGTGGTTTGAGAAAATAATACGTATCTTTAAGTCGATGACTGCCAACTGTTAAAGAGTCTTAAATTTCATCATCAAATGAAAAAGCAGAGCAAATGAATCGAACTGTTTTGAAGCGACTGAGTTGCTACGTACAATACTCAACCACAGTCCAAAAAAGTCCAATCGTCTACGATTATCTCCAATCGAGCTCCTGACCCGAAACCCGACAATGTAGTTGTTTTTGGGTCACCATGCACGGATACGAGACTTAAAAAATCCTGGCAAAGCGCGTGGAGAAAGACTCGATAAGGACTAATGGATAAAGTATAGTTAAGTTACTAGCACACCAAACGTGACTTAAATTGAAACGTAAAGTGAAGAAACAAAAACGATATACTTCCAAAAAAAGCACTTGAACCCTCGAACACGAGCTTGCGGCAAGCAAGCAGCAAAAGAAAGCGTTGTAATAACTTGAATCAGGGAAAAGGAAGACGAATTTAGTGAATACTTAAGTGGAACTTGAGGTGACATAGACCCTAAAAATGAAAAAAAAACTACAGAAAAGAAAGCTACAGAGGCGGCGGTTTTGGAAAAGAAAAACAAAAAAGAGACAAAAACCGGAGGCTCCGATGAAAGGAATTGACGGCAAAACTCAAGATAAAAATGGAGTTTTGAATGAAATTAATTATGAAGTTTGAAATGTAGTTTTTTCTTTTATTTGAATGTCCCAAATGACGAGAAATAACCGAAAAGAGAAGTATGAAAAATATGAAATTTATCGCGATTCTTTTAAAAGATGGACATTTCAGCAGAAAAAAGGAGGAACTTGGTGCGGAAATCACAAAAACTGTTTTATAAAATTGGAAACAGGTAGGTCGTCCGTGCGACGAATAATTAAGAGTTCTTTTGGTTTGAAAGACCTCCCATTGTCTGACCGACACATGTATCGTCGCACAAATAATCGCCGGTGTCTATTAAGGTCAGAGTAAATTATGTAATGTTATTTATCTTAATTTCGTATGTAATGGTCCACTATAATTTTACCCAATATCTGTAAAAACATCTTTAAATTCCGAACAACCTCTCAGAAAAATCAGCGCAACTTCCAATTTAAGTTTTCCTTAAAATAAGGCCTGAGACACTAAGGGCCTCTATTTGTTAATTTCCTAGTGTCGAGAAGCTCAGGGATACCATCGCGTGGGTGCTGCATGACAGAGATCGCGGCTCTATGTGCTGCCTTGATATTGCCCATGTAGTTGAGCCAAAAAAGACTCGTATGATTTACCATGGAGGGCAATTCGGTTAATTATTGGGCAGTGTGTATGGAAATGATGTAATCTGATCGAGTGTTGATAACTGACGTCTGTCATTACATATCGCTGCGTTTCAATCACATCCATCGCATTACTGCTTCAATAGGGTGAAACTAAGAGTTCGTGCTGTAACGCGATTACAATCAAAGCGAGAACGTGTAAAAAAATGTCATGGCGCAATGCTACATACGTCTCCGTTGCGACAGCTCGAAAAGCAGCGCGTAATCCCCTTTGAACTAAATTTGATTCTACACATCATATGTTTCGTAGCATTATCTTAAAGAGGCATTCAAGTATACTTAGGCACAGAATCTGATGCAATTATTCAAATTCGTATCTAATTTCCGAAGTCTTTTGGTATAAGCGGTTGCCACAATCTAACACGACGCACTCTATCCACGCACCGTGTGCGACGGCGTGGACATTGCTGTAACGCATTTGGTCTGTTCACTCGACAACTAACGCAGATCCTGCATCGCATAGCTTCGAGTACGTTTACCTGGTTAAATTTAGATGTCTGCTCACGACACAGTAACTTACTTGGTTGTTTTCGCAGTCACTTTGAACTTATCTGTTTGGTTGCACAATGGGGAGAACATGGCAGCTCCGAAGTAAACAAAGCCTTCTGAACTATCTCGACATTGAAATTCAACTATTAAAGCAAGAGTGGAAGATCATCCTGCCGTGCGTCATCATGCAGTACGTCCACGCCATCTTCCACAATCTCGCCTACTACATCCAAGGCAAGTACTTGTCAGTCGAGCAGCGCTTCACCCTTTACGATCTGGGATACAAGCTCATGCCGGAGCTTCATGGCTTTGCCGCGTCTCTGTCGGACATTTTCGTGTTCGCGACTATCTTTGGCCCCGCCATTCTCCTCGTGCTCACAATTCCGCTCTTTAAACAAGAACCTGGCCGTCCACGCTACGTCGTTATTGTACTCAAGCGCTGTCTGCTGCAGATCAGTATTTGTCTTATTTTCCGCATCATTTCATTCCTCGTGACGGCTCTTCCGAGCCCCGCTGCACACTGTGAGCTCAAGTTTAATGACGCATGTTTGGCTGCTCACCCGAATGATCCAGTACAATGTGTCGTCCCAAACCCCGATTTTAAACCACCCACTACCGGTGAGCTTTTTACGCGTCTCGATGCACTCAATGGTTGCGGTGATTTGATGTTTAGCTCCCACACAATCTACACGGTGTCGTTAATCCTTACGATATGGAAATACTGGCCCAATAAATTTGGACTCGTGATTATGGTCTCGATGCAGATTGTGATTGCATTCCTGATTGTAGCATCACGTAAGCACTATACGCTCGACGTATTCTCGGCGCTGTACATTGTGCCCTTGTTCTGGTTGACGTTTGAGGCTTACCATAAAGACATCAATAACAAGGACACAGAGATAACCGTCAAAACAATTTTTGACTTTTACGGAATCGACGTCTCAAGTGACGCAAATGACGGCTCTCTGCCGCTCAACACCAATGATACTGTTCCGGTTGCAACAGGTCCGTTAAACTCAGTGCAGGTGGCGGTGACAGAAGATGAAAGCTTGAGTGGTTTGCGATCTGACCCTGATTACTCGGTCACAAGTTTCGAGCGCAAGAACTCTTTGTAAGGTAGACGGCTTATTTTACGTTTGGTTTAATATAGATGGCGTTCTCACGCCTACATTTGGTCGCTTCGTTTCTGCTCCTTACGCTTTCTTACGTGAGGTAGAAATTAAAATTACCCGTAGAACGCACTAATCTGAGATAACGCATCCCTTTCTGAGAGATCGTCCGTACAGATACTGGAGAAATCACTTCGCTGGGACCAAAACAACGGTGAATGAATATCATGATCGCTCCACTGGCCTGGTTCATCGAATATGTCTTCCCATGAAGTTTCTGCATTGCTATCGCCACCCAGAGTTTCATGTAGAGAAACTACTTCTTTGGTGTCCAACGTAGGGTGCGCCAAAACACTGGGCGCGATAGTAACTTCCCATGACTTATAATTTGTGTCCGGAAGACTCAGTCGAACTTCCAGCGGCTTCAACGCCGAGCTATAGGTAACATTTGGCCTCACAACATTTCTTTCTATGCTAAAAAGCGGCACATTGTGGCCGACGAGAATCCGCTCGATCATATCGGACCTCCCGCGGACAAAGCTATCGTGGCGATACATGGTGTATTGACACTGATTCTCCTCTTGACAGTCAAAGTTCAGTGCCTCCAACGCTTGGCGAAGCGAGCAGACGCGTAGACCCAGGCGTTCAGCGAGTCGGACTTCTCCTTCCTGCTGAACGAGAAAATGGAAACCACCGCCACTCCATGCCAGCACTTCTCGTTCGGTCTCGTTGTCCAAGAAGAAATGAAGTTTCTTCAAAAGTGGCCGCCAACTCCCGTTTTCTCCAGCATTGTCGTCTCCTACTTGTGTAAGATTAAAATGTTTTCCTTTTCCACTCGACCAGTCAACTTACCGCGTTCGTGTAGCTTCTGCTTCCGCCTCGCATCGACGACATTTGTGTCTAGAAATAGTAAACCTTTTTAGACAATGGATGCTTCCTCGACTATCTGGAGAGTGATATTCGTACAGCTCCCT
Organism: Peronosclerospora sorghi; assembly: GCA_026184515.1. Taxonomy (NCBI): domain Eukaryota; phylum Oomycota; class Peronosporomycetes; order Peronosporales; family Peronosporaceae; genus Peronosclerospora; species Peronosclerospora sorghi. The sequence continues at coordinate 8,223,774 of CM047584.1, forward strand.
TCGCATCCTCGACGCTTCATGACTTGGAATGCGCACTTCAACTTCAACTACTGGGCTTAGACCTTTACCGGTCTTGTACCGGTACTTTTCAAAAGACAAACCCCACGAAATTGATATGGTTCGACTCTGATGTTTATTAGGTTCAATGCTTAGGTTTTCTTCACAATCTTCACTTTCGTTTCTTCATGAGCTAGTGCTTGAGGTGACGCGAGACTTTTTTGCCGATGGAACTTTCATGTCATCTTTCACTTTTTGAACTATTTACTGACGCATTTCTACCTCTGTCTTTCATGCCGGAACAGGCAAACCGCGATGTCGAAAATCTCTGGCTTTGTCGCTAACGGTCATTACATGTTTGTATACTTGTTAAGATTTACTTGTGGTTAGCAAATCTGAACCACTTATAATACAATTCTTTTAGGAAAAACTTATTTGCCCGGCACTCTTGTCCTACCCCTAGTCCTACCCATTCAGCAATACCAATATGTCGTTCTACTTTAATGTGATATTTTACCTTGAATCTATATATATAATAAAATTTGATGCGTCTTTTGGTGTACGTAGCTCTCATTTTGATTGGCTGAAATTGACTGACTTACGTTGAATAGCATCCAGTCTGTTAGGTACACCAACTTACATATATGCATACAAGAGCAACGTCTCCCGCACACATAAAAGTGCTATTACCTGCTGAGAACAGAGCTGGCGTGAAGTCATGCGAAACGTTGTATATGAAGAGGCGCTCAATTAGATAAAATATAGAATATAGTGTATATCTATTTGCCGTGACTTCGCATTTTTCTCAGGTCAACCCCAATTTACATTCTGTAGTGTTACAAATATTAGATTAAAAATAATTGCCCCGTTGGTACAACGGGGCACTATGCTAGTGTCAATATATAAAAGCTTTTACTTAGACGAAAAAAGTCTATTCCCTGAATACATTGTGAGACGCTTGATATACGGCTTGCTTATAGGGTATGACCATACGTCGTCAGAAGTGAAATTTATATGATAAACTAATTAAGCGTACAAACACTAAAACAATATTGTTTACTAGCTAAGTCACTGTTAGCGTTGTCTTGGTGCTGTATGTCTATATAGCTCGAAACGCGTAATACTCTCGAACAATGTCTGGAAGACACAAGATCGAACATAATTACCATATTTTCGAAACTGCGACAGCTGGAAAACTAAACTTTCGAACGTCTCTATATTGCAATACATGTTTGCTTGTCAATAAACTCAGATGTACGTGGACGTTCATGAGTATTGCGTTACACTATATTAGCGTTGAAGACGATATATTCACTGTATCATTGTGGCCGAATTTCATACTGAAAACGAAGCGACCATCATGCAAGAACATGGTAAGCGATTACACGACGCTGCATCCAGCAGTTAACTTTTAAGTTGTAGAAGCAAATATTCTTTTCACCAAAGATCATTCGAAAATGAAGATAATTGTGCTATTTCAACTACATAGATAGCCGCAATGATCGCTTAGAGTTCTCTACGCAGCAACACAGAATATGCTTACCTACCGAGGTTGCACTTTTGAACAAAGTTAAATTCATCTTGCCGATTATGCATTCGCAATATGGACGCAATATGGAATTAAGTTTGCTCAAAAGTGTTTCGTACCGTTTTGACAGAAACCCAGTCGAAGCTTGGCGTTTCCAGGCGCGCTCTGTAGTATATTCATCGTAGTATCGCCCATCCCCTTAGACATACAGCACAAAGACAACGCTAACAGTGACTTAGCTAGTAAACAATATTGTGTTAGAGTTAGTACGCTTAATTAGTTTTTCATCTAATTGAAAGCTTTTAAATATTCACATTCAAGGTTAATCACAATAAAGTAAAACGACATATTGGTATTGATGAATGGGTAGGAGTAGGGGTAGGGCAAGAGTGCCGGGAAAATAAGCAAATCAGGCGGGCAAATAAGTTTTTTCTTCTTTTAATGGGGGGGGGTCAAACTTAAAGTTTAGCCCAAACGAAATAAACGTTTATATCAATGAGGTCCACTAAACAGTACCATGTCCAAATTAGGCTTTTTTAGAGCTCGATTTTACTCGATTTTGATTGGCTGTTTCAACCAACGAACGATTTTGGTTGGCTGTTTCAACCAACCAACAAACAACTCTAAACCCTAAACCCTGCAGGATGAAAACATCCAATCAAAATCGAGTAAAACCGAGCTCTAAATAAGCCTAATTTGGACACGGTACTGTTTAGTTTTTCCCTATATCAATCAAATATCAGGTTTATATCAAATTTGATATACACCCCTGCCGATCTGAGTGACCCGTTTATTTCACTTCAAAAAAGGGTTTATTTCACCTCAAATACGCAAAGCACTGTGATTGGAAGTAATTGTTGATGAGAGGGCAACTGACCGACTGTCTTGGCATGGTTACTATTTGACTGTTTACTGAGAGGTTAAAGCAGGAAGGTAGAGGTGTATGTACGAGAGAGCGCTATTTGTGCAAGGAAGGAGAGAGTAGGGACGTAAGGGACGATCGTCCGTTGGCACTTCCGTCGCTACACCTTCTTAGGACCCAGAAATAGGGTCCGTTCATGCGGCCTGATTGGGCCCGTTCACCAAGGGGGGTATTTCAAAACGAAATAAACGTTTATTTCGGATATGAGCAGCTCGAGAGCTGCTCATTCCAAAGTGTGTATTCGTGTGAAATAAACGTTCTATCGCGAGTGTTTATTTCACGAAATAAACACTTATGTCTGACCACCCCAATATCTTGTCTTACACTTGAGTCATTCTAGTGTAGGACAACAATATGATATATGGTAGACTTTATTTATTTAAAGATCAATTATATCATAGAAACAATTTACATATGTTTCTTACCTATTCCGCACTTCTTCTGAACATTAAGCTGGTTACAGAAACCCTCTTCCACCGAATAGCACTTTTTGGTCCGTCTTAACGACCACTGGCAGGTTCAGCCTTTGTATAGGAGAACATAGGCGACAAAGAGTCATTGGTTAGATGGTATATATGGGTCACTCACGAGGGGTTTCCCCATCTTTCAACGCGCCAGTTTAGCGCGCTGATGCACAGGATCAGGTCCACAGGCCTTGAAATGAAAAGAATGCTAGAGGCTAAAATCCCGGACGAGCAAATCGAATCATAGCTGATTCGGAGGAAATTAGTCACTTTTCTGGCACCATCAGTGTTTGAAACATCGCACGTCGATATCTTAAAGGCCTTACACAGGTAATAGTGAACCTCTCCTGCGATGACTGCTCGAATTAGAGACAGACATAGAGTCGAAAAATATACCCAGGTTATAGTTACACTTTGCCTTTACTTGTCTCGACGGTTGCGCTAAGGCATGGACATGGGGGCGCATAGGGGATGATCCGTCCACGTTTGAAACTATAGAAGACTTTTTAATAATGAATTGTAGCTCACCTTGGAGCCCCTCAAAAATGAAGTCAAATGTCGATTAGATTTTTTGGATCTGCGTCAGAGTAAGCTCGACATAAAAGCTTTCTCACAGAAATGACAATATTTGCTTCGAAATACTCTTAATGAACCTCTGGACGCGGCTACTCAAGTATTTGTGTACATGAAGGGAATCAACAAATGCCAGTATTGCTTCCGGTATCAACCGAAAAGTCTCCTGAGTGCTATCTTCCATAGCTTTGAAAGGTTTTAATATACCGGCATCCATCTTAGTAGTAGAAGCGGGAACAAGCTATTTGACCTTTATGTGGAGCGACAAGCCCCACACGATGGTAAACGGCGCCGAGGATATCCACCCATCGCCATACCACAAACACGAAATATTGGAGGAGGAGGTCCATATATCAGTTGCGATTGCTTCGACCGATGAAATTGAATACTAATATAAGAAGTATATCGGCTGCAATTGATGCGGGTAATGGGTCACATTCCCATGAGTGCATCGAACCACTTCCAGCGACGTGCATTCCGCGAGGACTGATAAACATTATGAACAGGGTAGCCCTCCTGTTGGTTAAAAAATGTGAACGTCCGGGGCGGGGAGCTCTACTGCACGGGTTGTTACACATGCCGGCATATGACATGACAGTATCCCCAGACGAGACAATTTTGCATCGATTTGTGCAGGGTAATGCTAAAACGCACATCACCCGGTTTAACCCCCTCAGGTTAAACCACATGGGAAAAATATCACCATAAATTCATTATTTGATACCGGCGCGTCAAACAACTTTGTGAGAGCATAGATAATAGCGCCGTTTTGTGGGAGTGAAAACACCAGAAAATATGTTGTCATGACGGTTAGCAACAGGTGCAATCGTGACTAATACGCACACAGTTTAAGTGGACGAGCTGTGATTTGAGGATGAATTCATCGCCCACGAACTTGAAGACAAGATCGAGTTTATCTTGGGCATCCTTGGACGTCCAAGCAAGTTGCCGAGACATCTTATCAGTTGGTGGGGGCCACAGGGACTGCTCACCCTTTGAGCGTTTTAATTGTATCAGGAATACACTCACATCAAGGTGGTTAGCGATGGCACCACTACCTACGACCCAAAACTGCACCGGACGGTACATCCGTCGACAATAGTCCAGTGGGGCTTGCTGTCACAGCAGTAGAACAGCTGCGTGAAAAAGATGGTGCATGCACGGGCGATAAAGACCGCCCTGGTTGAGTACTCACGGCAAAAGTTGGACGTAATGAGAAAAACACAATCCCGATAGGCGGTAACCAAGTACCGATTGTTGGCAGTGGCTATCATTATGAAGAAAAAAAGGAATTAATACCGTGGGAGACAGTGACCCGCCCCTCCGAAGAAACTAAATCCGCGGCAGGCAATAGCCCCCATGAAAAAAAGTAATGCTGCCAGGGTAAGCAGTTGCCACCATGATGAAGAAAAGGTCAGACTAGCTCATTTGACTCGATTACGGAGCACGTCGGGACATTTAACTCCCAAATTCCCGACTAGATACCCAGTCTTCAACGCTCAGTAAACATCAGAAACTGGTTCGGGGTTAATGGATTTTCCAGCGCATAGTTGGAAGATGTTCATAAAGAACTTATGCGGTGATCAGATTAAACAGATCCTTCTCGTCGTAGCAAATTACGAAACCAACCAACTAAAAATATTCACGTTGCATGCACGTGACATTGAGAAAGGGTCCGTTCTCGATCATAACATCCAACTTCAGCGCCGTGAAGAGCGCATAGCTGAGCGTCGTTAATGCGACATTCCATATTTTGATGTGCTCTGGGAATACGCTGACGCATTCTTAGAAGTTCCATGCAATCTCCCGAAAGCTAAAGAGACTGGACATGACACAAAAACCTCGTACTAGACCCGAAGTTTTGCGTCAAGCCGCAATCGCCTTTACTGTGAAAGGAATCGACAGTTCTTTGAAGCTCGTCTAAATGCAGGCCATGAGCAGGAGTCAACCATCTATGTACACCAACCCGACCTTTTGTGTAAAGGAATCCCCAGGGGCTTGGCGAGTCATACGTTCTAATAAGCTGAATACAGCAAGGTACATGCTCAAACACCGATACCAAGGAAAGATGTCATCATTAAAGGATAATCGGGAGCACCGTCTTCATGCTCTCAATTTGAGGGATATATTTGATCAAAGTCTTTGGCGTGGTAAGAATATCCCTATCTAGGCATTAAATACCCCATTTATGAGTGGCCGGTTATGCCGCAGGGGTAGAATAACGCCCATCCGCTAACCCGATGCGGTAATTTGCACCGAGTTATTTGGATTACGTATTCATCCATAGCTAGGAGAATTAAGATAAAGCGAGAAGAAGTGCATAAAGTACACCTATGCCAATTGTTAGAGCAAATGCTTTATCATACGCTCTACAAGAACTAAAGACGTGTACATATAATGCATCTGAAAAAACTTTTTTGTCTGCTTTGTGCGCAACAACGGAGAATCTGAAAATGTTTGCGTTTCTATTCATATTGATCGTATAGAGAATGAATCAATAGGCGAGTCTTATCGTCTCCATCGGTGTCTTCATGTACCGCTTGATTCGGTTTTTTAATCGGGACATCGTGACAGCTTATATACTATTACGTTTATTCCTCCCGGTTTCACTCAACCTTGAAGTAGTATTCATCAAATAATGGTAGCCTCCGGCAATTCTTTGCGAGATACGTTCGGCGGATAACACCGAGTGTAACGGGGTTACATTTAGTTACGTTGGTGTATGTAAATACATAACGGTTAAGGTCAAGTATTGGCCGGTCCGAATGGTTTGGACCTATTGGTTGTTTTAGCCAATCAGGGCGGGAGCCCTTGGTGAAGGCGTGGCAGCCTGCCACATGTTGGTACACAGGTGATGTACATTATATTTTTGGCTAGGTACGAATTAAATAAGTTCTACTTAGTATTACATAGGGTTTACATTAGTTTATTAATTTAGGCTAATTATATATTAAATAAATCAGTTTCCATTTACACTAGATCCAACTAGACGTCCGACTGGGAACGGTCAGGCGTGCTGTGAGAGTCGTAACGGGGGAGTACCTCCCCTACATACTCCCTACTAAGGTAAGCCTAAGGATAAAGCGTTAGCGCACGCTAACGGGAAACTGGGGGAATCTTGGCCCCGAGCGAGAGAGTAATCTCACGCTAAGCCCTTTTCATTAGTGTAATGGGGTGCCATTACATAATTGATATTCAAGTTAGAATATCACAGTTAAATTTCAGACGCGTTGTCTGAAATTTAAATAAGAGATTATAAGTTATTATTATCTACAAAGGAAAAGTCGATTCGGTATAAATACCGAATCTTGCAGGTTAACTAATAGTACAGTTAGTTGAATACTTGATATTATTATATTAATTAGGTAGTTACTATACTATTAGCCTCTAACCACCCATTAAATAAACACTCTTAACTTTGCGTTCTAGAACATAAGTGAATATTTATATTTACTTTTATTATAGGATTAGTTGTTATCAACTAATCCTACCCCTCTTGTATTGCGCCCTTCCTCGCACAACACAGTGAAAGCCTGTAACAGGATCAGTCTTTTTACACCTGGTAGCACTTTGTGGTCCGTCTTAACGACCCCAGTTCCGTTCCGCTAGTTAACTAGCGGAGCGAAGATTAAGAGCCGCTCGGCATCATGTCGCGAGACATTACGCCTGCCGAGCGAGAGAGAACGCAGGAAGTGGTGACGAAACACTTCCCCCACTTCTAGTCGCGTAGTAAAGACGCGACGGTGGAAATGATTCGGTCTACGGGGACCGACATCATTACCTTCCTCCAGGGTAAGTCCCCGGAGGAAGTGATAGAGGTGGTGAATCGCTTTAGGCGAAACCACCTAGAAAATCCAGCACGGCCCGCGCAAGAGGCAGCGCGGACCGCACCTGCACCTGCAACGCATAGCGTTGAAATGGTAAAGGCGCGAGTACCGCCCTTTACCGGTGAAGGGGGCGAGACCCTTCGTAGATGGTTCGCAGAGGTGGAAGATGCCATCTCTGCGCAAAATATTGTTGACGAACGTCAACAAGCGTACTTCGACACAACATGTCTTGGGCGGCAGAGACAGGGCATGGGCGATGAGTCGCAGAGCCACTGATGACTCTGCGTTCCTGATTTATCAGGAATTAAAAGCTGAGCTAAAGCTAAACTTTGAAGCTCCAGAAATGGAGCTAAGTAGTCGGCAGGAGTTCATGTAACACCGGCAAGGTAAGCTTGACCTTCAAGATTACGCTCAGAAGACGCAATATTTGCTGTCAAATATTGTGTATGAGCCGGTGCCACCTGCTATGCAGGTCACTGGCTTCATGAAGGGACTCAATGATGGTCCTGTCAAACAGATTCTCTACCGGCACCCGCCAGAGACTCTAAGGGATGCCATTGATATGAGCATCCGTGAAGACTTCAGCATGCGATCAGCGTCATCGCATGCTGGGTACAGCCCAAGGGCTCAACAGCCCTTCGCTTTTGACATGCCGCAACAGCATGTCAACAAGCAGCAGTCGGCAGACGAAGTTCACACTTCGTCTCAAGAAACAGCCACCCGCGCCAGAGCATGGGCGGTGGAGGTTCAGAGCCGATGGACCTATCGGTTGCGGTTGCTTCGAACACGAAGCAACCGAAATTTAAGAAGAATATTCGCTGCAATCGATGCGCGAAAATGGGGCATTTTGCCCATGAGTGTATGGCACCGCGTCCGGTTCCACGAAGTTAGCGGACAGAACCGTCCGCTGCACGGCGACACCAACAGGGACATCACCATGTTGGTGCAAAAAACGAGAATCACCAGTAGGGGCGGGGCGCCCTACTGGGAATGTTATCCCACATGCCGATATAGGGCATGTGAGGGTAATAGCCCCAGACGGGACTATGTCCTGTCAAAAGGTGCAGGGTGATGACAAGCCTCTTATCACCCTGGAGGTTAAGCCGCACGGAAGCGATGTCCCCATGCGAGCTTTGTTTGACACAGGAGCGTCAAACAATTTCGTTAGAACTCAGAGTCTAACGCTGTTGAGCTTCGTGGAGGTATAAACCCCACGAAGTATGTTCTCAGTCCGGTTAGCAACAGGTGCAACCGTGACTATTCCAAAGCGTGTAATTAAAACACGCTTCGAGTTGAATGAACTGTCATTCGAGGATGAATTCATTGTCCTCGATTTAGATGACAAGTTCGATGTGATACTTGGAATCCCATGGATGTCCAATTTTAAACCTTCGATCGACTGGATTAACCTATCGATCGACTGCGGCGGACCCACAGGATCTGATCACCCTGTCTGTAATCCGTCTGTATCAGAAGATACAACCGCAGCGTCGGACAGTCTGGTGGATAGCGATGGCACCACCAGGTCTGTTCCAACACGATCAGCGGAAGGTACCTCCGCTGGTGAGAGTCCATAGGGACTACCACACGCAACAGAAGAGTCGTTGCGTGTTGGACCACCGTGAGAATGAAGTGATATCCACGGTGGGAAACACCCACCGTGAGAATGAAATAGTATCCACAGTGGGAAACACCCACTGTGCGACCGAAGGTTCCAACACGATGAAAGAATTCCGTGTTGATGAGAGTGAACTCACGATCGAGTGAAATAGTGAGCACAACTCCGTGGTGTCCAGTACTTACCACGTTGCGTTAGCCATGCACACGGGTGATAAAGACCACCGTGTCGCAGAACAGGCGGCCGATCAGACGAGCACATCTGATCGCCAAGAAAATTCCATGGTAGGCAGTGGCCACCATGATGATGAGTATTCGCACACGGTGAATCGTAATCACCGTGTAGCAGTCAATCAGACGAGCGCGTCTGATTGCATGGACAGTTTCGTCGAGACGATCAACGTCTTGACGCAAACGGAGACCGGATTAGCTACCCAGTCTCTGTTGATGGAACACCCTCCGAAAGAAGGTTCGGAGGTGATGGCTCTTCCAGCGCTAAGCTGGAAGAAGTTTATGAGAAACTTGCACAATGATCAGATCGAACAGATCTGTATTATCGTTGCAACAGATGATGTAGTGGATATTCGTGAACGAATATCCACATTACAAGTGAAAAACATTGGGAAAGAGGTTCCCAATGATCAAACCAAAGTTCAGCTCTTTGAAGCGCAGAGCTGGGATTCGCTTAAAGCTAACTCCCCATTTTATGAGGTACTTGGGGAATACGCTGACGTATTCCCAGAAGAAGTACCTAGCGAGCTCCCTAAGGATAAGGGAACTCGTCATGAAATTGACCTCGTGCCAGGCATGAAGTATTGTGTCACGCGGCAATGGCCGTTGCCGCGTGATCAAGTAAAAGCGATCGACGAGATTTTCGAAGCTCGTCGTAAAGCAGGCCAAGTGCGGGAGTCTATCTCACCGCACTCTACCCCCACCTTTTGTGTGAAAAAGTCCACAGGTGGGTGGAGAATCGTTCACGCTTACAACAAGCTGAACGCAGCGACGGTACCGGCGCAGGCGCCGTACCGCGAAAAGATGTCATCATTGATGGCATGTGCGGGAACACCATCTTTAGTGCTCTCGATCTAAGAGATGGATTTTATCAAATCCTAATGCGTGAGAAGGATATCCCTCTCACGGCGGTAAGAACCCCAAGCGGCATGATTTGGGAGTGGCTTGTTATGCCGCAGGGGATTCGAAATGCCCCTGCTACGTTTAACAGATGCGTAACGCATCTATTACGCCTGGTGCGAGAATTCGCACCGAGTTATTTCGATGACGTGTTCATCCATAGTAAGGGTGAACACGATAAAAGCGATGTAGATGTCCATAGAGAACATCTACGTCTATTGTTAGTGCTTATGCGTAAGCATAAGCTCTATGAAAACCTAAAGAAGTGCACCTTTGGTGCACCTGATATACCCGTTCTTGGAGGATTTGTGGGCAAGCACGGGGTGCGTCCTGATACAGAAAAGATCAGGGTGATCGTTGAATGGCCTACGCCAAACAACGTTAAAGAACTTCGAAAGTTCCTTGGGTTGGCAACATATTTGCACAAGTATTCGTGCAACTATGCTGGGTTAATACGACCTCTTTCTCAATTACTTAAGAAAGATGTCCAATGGCATTGGGATACCCAATGCCAAGATGCTTTTGATGCAGTCAAGCAAAGCTTGACTGAAGCGCCTGTCTTGGCTATAGCCGATAATGAGCGTCCGTTCCACGTCGTTTGCGACGCGAGCGATTTCGCTATCGGCTGTGCTTTGATGCAGCGTGATCACGATGATCGTGATCGCGTAATCTGCTATCAACCGCGTCAGTTGCTCCCAGCCGAGAGCAACTATACAGTGCATGACAAGGAACTCCTTGCCATGAAGTACGCACTGGCCAACTTTCGGATCTATCTATTGGGAGATAGACCGTTTGTGGTTTACACAGACCATGCGTCGCTACGCACGGCCGTGAATTCACCACACATTTCTCAAAGAATGGCTCGATGGCTGTCATTCTTTGCTGAATACAACTTTACGGTTGAATACAAACACGGAAAGTTGAACGTGATAGCAGATGCGCTATCACGAAGGACCGATTACGAGACGAAACCGTCCGTAACCGAAGGTGCAAGTGCAAACGCGATCCGTTGCACTATTTTGTCGTCGTCAATTATACGACAAGTACGCGAGGCGTACAAAACAGACGAGGAGACACGTCTGTTGATTGATTACTTACGTAATCAATCAGGTGAGAAGCGGGACGAACTCCCAGAGTTCTTCCGCGCTTGCGTGCATCGATATCGACTGAACGATGGTCTGCTGCTCTACAGCACAGACCAAAAAGATGAAAGTCGCATCGTCGTTCCAAACGACGATGATCTCAAACATCAAATTATGTTTGAGTATCATGATGCACCGATTTCGGGGCATCAAGGTCGAGAGAAGACATACGCTTCTCTCGCACGTGACTTTTACTGGCGAAACCAGTACAAGTGGGTACGAAAATACGTACTCGCTTGCGAGGTTTGCCAGCGCGTTAAGCCTGCGCAGTCTCCACAGGCTCCGCTGCAATCTCTTCCGGTTCCGACAGAGTGTTGGAAGTCCATTTCAATGGAATTCGTATTCGGTATTCCACCCGACAATAGTCGGAAGACCGGAATAGTGGTCTTTGTAGAACGTTTCAGTAAGATGGTACATCTTACTGCAGTATCAGCGAACGTAACCGCCGCTCAAACAGCGCTGATACTCGTTGATACGGTATTCCGTTTGCACGGAATGCCGGAAGACATTTTCTCGGATCGAGATCCGAGATTTACAGGATATTTCTGGCAAGAAACGTTCTCATTGTTGGGAACCCAGTTGAAGATGTCAACTGCGGACCATACGGAAACGGATGGGCAGACGGAACGGGTTAACCCCGTTCTCGGAGACATGTTGCGATCATACGCACATGCCTTTGAACAGTGGAGTGTCTATCTGCCACTCACTGAATTCGCGATTAACAATTCGGTGCATGCTTCAACTAAGCATACACCGTTCTACGTGAATGCCTTAAGGCATCCACGAACCCCAGCTTTACTTGGCGGTACGCCAAATCTAAGTGGGGGAGGGACCCGCTCAAATTTTGAGCGAGTCAATGCGCAAGTTTCAACTGCAACTTGTGAACAAAACGATGGCCCTTCTACTGAAAGTACAGTAGAAGCGGAAGCAGCTTCAAATGAAACTGAAGCTTCATATGATGAATATGTGTCTGCAGCAATGGTGCAGACAATGAGGACAACGTACCTACTGCTGATAGGGCAGTAGATGAATTCGTATTACAGCGACAAGCTGTAATACGCTATATAAAAGATGCACTTGCCTCTGCTTTTGATAAGCAGAAGCAAAATGCAGACAAACAATGAAGGAAGAACAAAAACTCCTTTCTGAAAGGTGAATTGGTATTATTAAGTACTACCAATTTGCCTACACATGCAATAAGCAACTTCCCTACACGGAAGTTGCTTCCTAAGTACATTGGACCTTTCAAGGTCCAAGATATTTGGGGGAATGCCTATACCTTAGACATTCCCACAGCAATGCGGCTCCACCCAACATTCTATGTTGGACGGCTCAAGCCGTACCATTCATCTTCGTCTTACGACGAGACGCAGAACCACGGAAGATACCGTGCTTCTCCAAGTCTCCCAAGAGATACTTTTAATCGGCTTCCAGCCGTTGATGAGAAGAGCGGAGAGTCATTACCTCCGCCTTCGACTGCTCAAGATCAGCCTTGTGCCGATCAATCTCTTCCTTACAGCGGGAAAGCTCGATGTACAGAAGATCATTCTTCTTCTGAAGGGCAGTGTGCGCCCCGAGGATGTCGCGGACATTCACGCGAAGAGACCGATATGTCTTCACAGAGTGAGACATATCGCTGCTCAAGGAGGAATAACCCTCCTCGAGCTTGCGGAGCGAAGAACCATGCCCCGCAACAACAACGGCGACAAAATTCTCAACCTCCGCCTCCCCTGATCGATAATCAGGGGAATAAGCGATACATTCTCGAGCGCTTGATCTCGAAGCGCTCGGTTCCTTCGAAGAAGGGCAGCGTACCGAGTACTTAGTACGCTGGCTGGGTTACCCCCAAGGGTTCGACTCTTGGGAGCCAATTGAGGTTCTGAGGGCCGACGCCCCAGACCTTTTAACTGAGTTTGAGAAGGAGTCTCAAACTCATAATGCGAAGTAGCATCAACACCTAGTGTTAATGCATTTAGGGCATCGATTAAGCCCTGAATTTCGGCGGGTACGGAAAAACCACCGTACCCGCAACTCCTCCTCTGACAGACTAAGAGCGCCCTGAGGACACCGCGGGCAAACGATGTGAGAAGGGACACCACAGTTCGACCCTTCTTTGATGCAAGCAAAATGGATGTATTCCATTTTGCCTCTTCGCGAGTGCTTTAAAAAGCGCTCGCGTATTACGTGAACTTTATTCACGTAATCATCTGGGCTTTTGTTGTAGTTGTCAACAAAAGCGTTCCAACTCTGAGTCAGGGCGTCTTTATCGTCCCTGTTCCTCCTTGACCCTTTCCGGCTCGAATAATATCGAACCTGGAAAAAGAGGTCAATAAAGTACAGACGTCTATCGTCTGTACTTCGATCGAATCGACGTGACTGGATGTCTTCGCATTCATCCAGCACGTTGATATCGAATAGCGCATACTGGCAGTCTCGTTTACGGTGACCGCCACTGTTGGGGGCAATAGCCCATCGAGGGGTTCAAAACCCCACTTTGTACGGAACATGTGGTTCCGTACGATGATACGCTTCAGAATCGGCAGGCGCCGCTTCTGTTCGAGCTCTTTTAGCAGGCGGAGCACCGCCTGCTTCAACACCACGCGCCGGGGTTAAATCACCCCGACGTGGAGTAGTACTTGGTCCAGGTGGGGTTCTGCGTTCCCGCAACCACCTGTGATAATCATTGTCGCTGTCATAGCTGACAGCGACACCAGAGTCATCATCGCTGTTAGGCGATGAGCACCTAGCGAGTTTCGACTCGCTAGATCCTTTCGTGAGGACAGATGTACCCCCATCACTTTGTTCGTAGTCAGAACATTCGAACATGGACCTCTTGGCAACATGCCATTCGGAAGTTGCCATCGTGCGAGATGTTGCATTAGCAACATCTCCCTGTTTCTTGCCAGATGCCGCCTTAGCAGCATCTGTGGTCGAAGACGGTACGTCTTCCGACCTTTGCGTAATTGACGCTGCTAATGCAGCGTCACTGTTGTCACTCAACGCCTCAGCACTAGGTGCTGAGGCGGAGGAAGAAGCTCCTTCGACGTTTTCAACAGCGCTCTTTAGAGCGCCGCCGCGTGCTTTGACCATCGAGTCGATGGTCAATCAGTTGGTAAATGAGAACAACCAACAAGTTCCACCCATGATTGGCCAAAATAAGAATTATTATTGGCAACCACCTTACGTGGGGGGTGATGTAATGGGGTGCCATTACATAATTGATATTCAAGTTAGAATATCACAGTTAAATTTCAGACGCGTTGTATGAAATTTAAATAATAGATTATAAGTTATTATAATCTACGAAGAAAAGTCGATTCGGTAAAAATACCGAATCTTGCAGGTTAACTAATAGTACAGTTAGTTGAATACTTGATATTATTATATTAATTAGGTAGTTACTATACTATTAGCCGCTAACCACCCATTAAATAAGCACTCTTAATTTTGCGTTCTAGAACATAAGTGAATGTTTATATTTACTTTTATTATAGGATTAGTTGTTATCAACTAATCCTACCCCTCTTGTATTGCGCGCTTCCTCGCACAACACAGTGCAAGCCTGTAACAGGATCAGTCCTGTTACATTTAGGGCGTCGGCTAAGTAGCGGAGTATCGCCGCTTAAGGAAAGTCTTCCTCTGTGCGCTAGCCGCACCGTGCGTTTATGCACCGGCTACACCGAGTGGTAAAGACGTATGACCATATACAGAACAAACGGTCATCTGAATGCCCAAAAACGTCCGACCCACGGCGCGGCCAAATTTCGGGTCCCTTCAACAAGTTTTCACGAGATGTAGCGGGAAAAGTTCGTTAATTTCCTTTATAGTTTCCCTAAAGGAATTTAAGGAACTGGTGCTGACTGGATTGGAATTTGTCATACCATGTACTTTCAGGAGTTCATGGTGTTGGACTTTGCACTCTATATGATCTCTATTACTCATACTAACTACGCCGTACTGTCTGCACTTGCTTCTCCTAGCTAATGCGATTCCAAACCGTATCAAAGTATGCGCAATAACCTTGTACTAAATCCACGTAATAATTAAACACTTAAATCCACGTGAAAAGTTCCAAACGTAAGAAATCGAAAGTAATTAGGTCAGGTCACAACCGTACTAATAATCCACGTCCCGATTACTGTCAGTTCCTGTATGCACCTTGCCGGCACAAGCGTACTATGTCCAGTTAGCGTACTTGCGTACTAAGATGCTACAGTTGGAAAGTTCTGAAGTAAGTATATTAGAATTAAGTTGAAGTTGGCTTTGTATTAACTCATTAACACAACCTTATACCTTCTCGGCTATGACTAAGTTTCTAGAAGCTACTGAAATGATGTTTTTCTTTCTTCTGTCCTGTACAGATTAGCTGTTGCGTCGGTTTCGTCCGTTGTATTGTTTTTGCCAGGTCATTTTGTTCAGAAGGTTTGTCGCTCCATACTACCGGGGTCCCGTTTGGTAGTATGCAAACCTGAACTTTGGTGAGTATCGAACCCGTGACCTATCGCTTGTAGATCGGGTGCTGAAAGAGTGCACCAGGGGGGGGTATATTAGAATTAAGTAAACACCTAATCTAATAAAATGTATATGCATATTTGAGTAAAACCCATAAAATTGGATATGTACCCAAAACCTCTTCACTGAAAGTCGCAACTGCCCAAATATGCGCGACGCACGGCGCGACCGAATTTCGGGCCAATTTAACACATGGATGTTGCTTCTTGATCCATCGTATAACCTTAACTAGAACCTCCGGCAATTCTGATGCGCACAAATTTCTCAAAGTGACCCAAATCTTTCCGTCGCCAGTGTTAGGATTCGAGGCTTTCACGTGCGGATCTCGTGCGTAGCATGCACGGGTAGAAAAAAGCGTAAACCACGGAACGAGTCGACTATAATTCATTTGCGTGTCAGATCCAATTCGGGACGAATGCGGGGTGCATGCATTCTCGGGACGACGCTATCACCATCAAGAGGGCGAATCAAGCGACGAAACACTGGAAGGCGTCGTTCGCCGCACGAGGTGACTCTTTGAACAATAGGTCCGCTACTGTCGCACACGCGTCATGCTGTCCATAGAGAAGATGTCTTGCGATAGGTCTGGAAAGCTAGACGGAAGGACACAGGAATATGTGCAAGGTCATGGCAGATACGACGATGTTGCACTTTTCTGTGGTCTTGGCGTGTTTGTCACGAAGACAACGACAAGAGGTACGGAGACAGCATGCGAGACAGCACCGTGGCGGATCGAAAGGGACGATACTTGAAGAGCGCAGCGAGGACAAGCAGGCGTCGAGTGGACAATGCTTCGGATGGTTCTCACGTTAGAAACGGTGCCCTGCGCTTTGGAAGAGGATACGAGGCAAGTACCTTGGTGTTTCAATCAACACATACATGTCCATTATCGAGAATGGCGCGCGAGTTCGAGAGAAAAGTAATTAAAAAGAAACGAGAGGAACAACGACGCAAGGCCTCACATGAGAGTCCCAAACGCATCTCGCGGTCCTCTAAGCACGTAATGAGACGTTCAGAGTCGACAGGTCGCGGCCACGTCGTTCCATGCTGTGGCTATATTCTTTCCAACGCTTCATGAAGGAAGCACTTGGGACTTCATAAAGTACCAAGTACTTCTCTTGTTGTAAACTAGTTGATCTTGAAGTGGCTTTGGTGTCAAAAAACTTTGTCATTCCATGCGCACCACTGCGGACCGATACCTGTCTCTATCTATGTGTTGGATTCGGTATCGACACGTGGCGTCGCTTGTGTTCGCAGTCTCTTGGTGACTCGACGGAAGCCCCTGGTCTCTTTAACAGGTGACAAGCTGACGGTTTCCCATCACTATTTTCCGTCGCCCGCTTCTCTGCTTGAGTGTTGCCACAGTGTTTTAAAATCTGATCGAGCTTTGCTTTCGCTTCACGGGCTTCCTCTACCAATAGAAACAGTCAAAGTCAAGGAGTGTTTCATGCCATCCGAATCCTTGCATTTCGTCTCGTACTCAATGACACGCGACGTTGAACTGGTCGTGTCCATGTCGTTTCGTTTGTCTTTTGGTTCCAGTAGTAAAACTCACCACTCGCTGGATCCCGAACTCGTTCCCACCCACTTGGAACAACAAACACAACGCGGTCAGATGGAACCATTATATGTTCATCTAGGTAGGGGAAAAAATACGATACACTGGCACTTGTCCATCTTCCGTCTCGGCTCGTGCGACTTTTACTTCACTTGTCTGGAAGGGAACCAATGCATTAGAACACAGGAAGCGCGTGCAAACGTCAAAACTTACCTGTGTCGACGGTGTGCAAGGCCGCTCCCACACCGTCTCGTTGGTAGTCTGAGTCCACCACAAAACAGCCTTGCGTTAGTTGGTCTCCGGACTACATGCTCTCTGTCCTACCTCATTCCAATAGTACACGTCGCCAGAAGTTGGATCAACGACTTGTTGCCAAGGAGGAGGTAGGGCGTTATAATCTGTCGTGCTCGCCCGTCCGACTGGCGAAGCTTCTTTTACATGCTCCGTCTGAGGTGTCTTTTGAAGCTCCTGCGCCCGCTGCACTGCCACTGCATGCAAAGTGTTATCCCTCATTCGTGGATCAAACGTGTCCGTCGACACTTCCTGAGACTGCAAGCCAAGCACACGACGCTGCGCCACCGACGACGTGACATTTGCAGTCTGTTTTCGTCGCAGCTGCTGCTGTTGAGCCAATTCGCGTTGACTGGGACCGCTACCAGTTGCCTGTAAATGTTTTAAGGCTTGTGCACGTGCCTCTTGGGCCGCTACCTCCTTTTTTATGCGCTCGACGCTCAACTTGGGTGACATCCGGGAGAACGTCGTCTGGGCGTTTAAACTGTCATCAACGGTACGGCAAACTACCCTTACCTGCTTAAAAAAAGAGCTTATTTCAGGCGGCATGAATCCTACTTCCAAGAAGAAGAGACTGGCACTCCTATTTATTCCTTCTCACTTGGAAGCTCGTACTGTGTGTCGTGTGCCATCATGCTGAGAAAGTTCCAAGTGACTACATTACTTAATACGAGACAATAAAGTTGACCTGTTACCGTACTTTGTCCAGTCCAGAGCGTCAATGTCCAGATGACAGAGCCCACGAGATCGAGGAAACGCGTCCGACGCCATTCCCAACGCCGCTGTCTGATACAGAGGTAAGCGATGACAATAGACGAGTGTGGAGGCTACGGTTCAGTCCTCACGTTCCACCGTGTTTCAAAGGTCATGCAAGCTCTTCTCAAAGCAAAAATTCGTGACATGCACTCGAATCCAGTCTTGACATCGAAATGAAAGGCGGACTCCGTGCAGCAACTCATGATGAAGGACTATAATGACGCAAAACCAAGGTACGAGTTGCAAAACGCGAGTGTGATGTAGAAGGCGAGCGGCTCCAGCAATCCTATCACGTACGTGGCACCATGTCCTTGAAAGGAAGTTGTGAGACTGATGCGAATATTGCAGTCGTAGTGACAAGCACATGGGTTGAACGATTGTTTCTGTCATTTGCAGGCGAAAATGCAAACTCATGAGTAAATGCTGCGGAAAATGGTATTATGTCGCTTTTGCCATGGTGCGTCGGCTTTCCTTGCCGTCTTCGTACCTACTGCTGTACTCAAAGTGTTGATTTGCATCGATGAAAAGGAGGATCATGGGTTTGATCACAACGGTTGCTGTTTGTATCAATTCCGTAAGGTTAGTTTCCCTCTCACACTATTGTGTCGCATAGTGTCAGTTTGAAGACTGTAAGTCGTAAAATATCAAGGTACTGCGGCAATTGATCGACTTGGAACGGACTGCAGCATGGGTGGCATGAACACGTTGAAGACGGGACGGCGGCCGTCAGACTGAAAAAAAACTCCTTACTAATGACTTAAACATTCTAATCACATAGAACGACACAAGCACGGGTTGTAGAAATACAATGTACGATCCAGTTCTTGAGGAGTGGAATGAATGGACAAGTCATTGTCCTCTACACACATAGGATCCGTAAAAATCTCTGTAGCGCCAGTGGATGACACGACATGTCTCGTTTTTTTTCATCGCAGTGAAACACTTTTCAGTGCCTCTAGCAAATCAAAATCCCTTACATGTATGCCCTCAGAACTCCATGACGCAGTGTCAAGTGGACACTTGCTTTTCTTGTCTTGTATCTGTTTTACTATTGACGTGCTGGCCACTCGATTGATATCAATAAATATATGAAAAATATATGATTATGGACCAATAGCTGACGTCTCCGTAGTAATTGATACAATTTAAGTGATAAGAGTAAGGTTATTAACTCGAATTGAGCTGTTCACAGCGTATTACAGCTTGACGCTGTAAAACGCAGTCATCTTCTACTTCTTTAGCAGTAGTGTTGAAGGGCCCCGAAATTCGACCGCGCCGTGGGTCGGACGTATTTGGGCATTTGCGACTTTCGGTAAAGGGGAATTGGGCAATACCCAATTTTATGGGTCTTACCCAAATTTATATATACATTTTGTTAGATTAGGTTTCTACTTAATTCTAATACGGTCACTTCCGAATTCTAACTGTAGTACAAAAGTACACAGGGATTACATAGTACGTTTGTTGCACGCGTTGGGCGCGAAGTGGAATTGTATCGTCATTGTATTATATTTGTCGGAAAGTGGTATTCACGTTACGTTGTGGTCTGCTCACGTTACTCTGGAATTACTTTCGTTTGGAATTAATTACGTGGAATAAAGGCGTTTTATTATTACGTTGTTATAGTACTCGCATTGTTTCGTCTACATTGTTACGTCTTGGAAGCGGTGGGAGTGGAGCCAGTACATCGTAGTTAGATGACGGATGAGCAGAAAGTTGAGCAAGTAGGTTATTGTCTGCTTAATCAGTTGTTTTCGCAGCAGATGCATATTCAGTGCTAATAACTTCGGCTTGGGGTCCCCCTGGTGCACTCGTTGAGCACCCGATCTACAAGCGATAGGTCACGGGTTCGATACCCACAAAGTTCACGTTTCCATACTACCATACGGGACCCCGGTAGTATGGAGCGACATACTTCCTGAACAAAATGACCTGGAAAAAACAATACGACGGACGAAACCAATACCGTCGCAACAGCTAATTCGAAAAGGACCGAAGAAGAAAACAGCATTTCAGTAGCTTGTAGAAACTTAGTCATAGCCTAGAAGGTATAAGGTTGTGTTAATGAGTTAATACAAAGCCAACTTCAACTAATAACTTCGGCCTTTTCTAATAGTTACATCAATATAGAAATATTTCTAATTCCGTTTCAGTTTCTATTTCTGTCCTGTCAATATAACGCGAGATCTACTTCTGTATTAGCAGTAGGTGGATCGGCATTGGAAAACTCTATTACTATGTTGAGAGTAGGCGCATTTCAACATACCTTCGCAACTTGCACTGGCTACTTGTGTTTTGTTTGCATCGATTTGCTCCAATTTCAAGAGTTTACCCACCACTTAGATTGGCGTCCAAGTAAACAAGGGTGCGTGGAAGGTGTATAGAAGGGTGTGTGCTTTTTTGAAGTATAGATCGAATTGTTTATCGCAAAGCGAGAAGACACAGTACTTTTTACGACGTGCGCGCAAGAACACACCACATCGCCCAGAACGCGGTTAACCCGTTCTGTTTGTCATCCGCTTCTTGATGGTCCTCAGTTGACATCTTCAGCGATAAAGTTCTTGCCCGAAAAGTCCTATGAATATCGGAACTCTATCTGGGACAATATTTCCTGGAATTCCTTGTAAGCTGAATACGTATCGACAAATATACACGCTTTTTGCGCGCAATGATATTTGCCGACACGGTAGTAATGTGTACCGCTATCACGTTTAATCTTCCCGGTTTGGATTTAACCGTGAAGTTGTAGTCTGCAAAGAATGACAAACATCTTGCCACTCTTGTGAAATGATGTGGCAAATTTACGGCCTTGTGTAAAGACTCATGGTAGGTAAAAAAATCCCAATGGGTCCATCACCAATTAGATAGATCCGAATCTTTTCCAGTGCATACTTCATGGCAAGGCGTTTTTTTTGTCATGCACCGTACAATTGTACTCATCTCGACACAGCTGACGCAATTGGTAAATAATACGCGATTAGGATCATCGTGATCTCGTTGTATCGTACACAGATGTCGTAAAATACCTCTCGTCGCAAACGACGTGAAACGGTAATCGGGTATCGCTAGCACCGTGCTTTAGTCATGCATCGCTTAACTGTATTAAAACCTCCTTTCCATCGGGTATTCCATTGTCATTCAATGTCCTTTTTAAGCGATTGCGAGAGAGTGCTGTATATATACATTATTATTCATGCAGATAAAATGATAACCCTAGTAACTTGAAGGTTTTTTCACGGTGTTTAAAAGCAGCTATTCAACTATAACCCTGACTTTTTCTGGATCGCGTTCTTGCCTACGAAGCAGCGAACAACTGGTATTTTGGTTGGACCGAGGTGAATTTATTCCAATTCATATACGATTAATGCTCTCCCATGAGCTCTAACAGTTGGCGTAGGTACATCTACGTCATTTTTATCGTGTTCCTCCTTACAATAGATGAACATGTCATCAAAAAAACTCGATGCGATTTTTCCCGCACCGTGCGCAGAAATTGTGTAATACTCTGTTAAATGTTGCAGGGGGCGTTCATCAACACCTGTGGCATTATAAGCCACTAACAAAGCATTTCTCTGGTGTGCTTACAGCCTTGAGAGATATCTCATACTTTTCACGCATAATTATTAAAATAAAATTCATCCCTTAAATCGAGAGCATTAAAGATGGTGCTTTCGCTCATGCTATATTTCCTCGCTAGTGGTGTCGCGTACCGAAACCGCGCTCAGGATATTATAAGCATGAGCGATCCGCCAGTCGTTTGTGTCTTTTTTTACACAGAAAGTGGGACTGAGTGCGTTGAGGTGGACTCGCTGCAGTGCAGCGAGCTTCAAACCGCACGTCAATCGTTTCCACCAGATTCCGCAGTAGAGACGATTGCCGCGTGACACAATAACTTGTGGTTGGCACCAGACAATCTCATCTCCTGTCCCTTTGTATGTATGGAGCTCCCATGGTGCTGATTCTGGGAATACTTCAGCGCATTACCAAAGCTATCAAAGTAAGTGGATCTCGCTTTGAGAGGCTCCGATAGTTGCTTTTTAAAGCGCTAAGCTTTGGTTTTGTCATGAGGAATCCGCTTATTCCCGATGTCAATCGCTTGTAAAGGAGATATTTGTTCATTTATATCCAAGGTTTTGTCATGTGCAACGATGATACAGATATTTTCAACTGGACATTCGTTGTAGTCTTTGATGATCCTCTTGAGCTTACAACAAAAAAGCCATTAAATTTAAACCTGATTTCGATAGTTACTGAGTGTCATATATTGGGTAGCTAATTCGATGACCGTTTACTTCTCTCTATTCAGGTCAGATCAGCTCGAATGACCTGTATCTTCTTCACTGTCCCACGGAATACCGTGGGTAGTTTCCCGACACGGTAGTAGGTGCCGTGGTGACGCTTCGCCCTTTGCGGGGGGACGCTGCCTGCCTATCTATTCCGCGATCATATCTTCCTCACGACGACCGTCCTCTATCGTATGTTAAACAAGGCGTTCTTTATCGCGCGTGCCACCTCACGCAGCTGTTCTGCTCAAGTCATACTTGATTTTTATTGTCAACGAATATACCGTCCGTTACAAATGTCAGATCAGAGCTGGTGGTGTCATCGATACCCACCAGTCTGTCCGAAGGTGCGAGTAATTCCGCTGATAAACTTGAATTAGCACAGGGAGGTCAGTCCTTGTGGGATTGCCGCACGCAATCTATAGGGTTTCCCAGTTGGTCCGTTTATGCTTGGACATTCATGATATGCCCAAGATAAATCAAACTTTTCATTAAGTTAGAAAACGATGAATTCATCGTCAAACGATTATTCGTACACCTCCAAACGTATTCGTATCACTTGCGTTGAGATAGTCCCGGTTGCACATGTTTCTAATGAGAATGACAACATACTTCTCGGTGTTTTACACTTCCACAAAGGTTAACGACGCTAAACTTTCTTCTCTCACAAAGTTTTTCATGCTCCGGTGTCAATCAATGGACGCATAATCGAACCTTCAGCGTGATGAGCGTTTTTGCATTACACTGCACACATTGACGAGAAATTGTCCTTTCATTCTCAAATCCCGATATCGGAATGTGAAACAGCCCTTCCCCGTCCCTGCTGGCTATATGAACCAACACGAGGTCTCACCTGTTCATTACGATTGCATGTGAAATTACCAGTGTGCTGACTGTGTGGGTGTCATGCACTCGTGGCAAATTGACCAATCCTCGCGCACCTTTTACAGCGAAGATTATTTGTTATAATTTGTCTATTGCTTCGGTGTCGAAGCAACAGCAACATCGGTTATTGAATCCCGCTCCCAGTGTGTCGTGGTTGCGGTACGGTAAAGGGTGGATGCTGTCTACGGAGAATACCACTGTGCAGCGACCGTAACTGCACATAAAGGCGGAGGGATCGGTCTATCGTGACTGTTGAAAGTTACTAGGTGGGTTCTCTTATACTAAACTATTCCTTGATGCATGGAAATAACATCTTGTAAACGCTTCGGCTAATGTCGATAGAGATACCCCTTGACGTGATGATTTTTCAGTAATTTTATTTGGACAGCTACTTGAGTAGCAGCGTCTAAAATATTTCACATATTTGAAAGAAAATATTGTACCTTCTGCGAGTAAGCTTGTACGTGAAGCTTACCCTGACGTGGATCTGAAAATTAGATCAACATCAGAATTCATTTGGAGAAGGCTTAAAAATGACCTTTAACTCATCGTTAAACGCTTGTATCGTTTAAAAACGCGCAGAAGGATACCGCAGGAGAGGTTCTCCGTTCTCCGTATACGGGATATGTCGACCTTGAAGGCCCCAACGTACGGTTTCTGTCCATTATTTCAATTTTCTCGTCTACGCTTTTAGCCTCGAGCATTGCTATCATACCAGGGTTTATGCTCTTGATTATGAGCACCTGCGCGCTGGACTGGCATGCTGAAATATGGATAAAACCCCTCGTGAGTAACCTCACATAAGCTCTTTGTAGCAGGCGCGTACACGCACGGTGCGGCTAGCGCACAGAGGAAGACATTCCTAAAGCGGCGATATGCCGCTACTTAGCCGATACGCCCTTTATAAAAGGGCTTAGTAAGAGATTACTCTCTTACTCGGGGCCAAGATTTCCCTTGGCTTACGAGTTAGAATTAACTAACGCCTTGAAACAAGGCTTCCCTTAGAAATGGAGTAGTTAAGGGAAGGTATTCCCTTACACTACTACACTCACTGCGCGCGCGACCGGTCGAGGTCGTGCGCCTAGCAGTCTTTAGAGTGAAATGTAAACTGAATGTATATTTAATATGTAATTAGCCTAAATTAATTAAACTAATGTAAACTATATGTAATACTAAGTAGAACTTACTAAATTCGTACCTAGCCGAAATGTAATGTACACCACCTGTGTACCCACACGTGGCAGGCTGCTACGCCTCCACCAAGGGCTCCTGCCCTGATGGGTTAAAATAACCAATAGGTCCAAACCTTTCGGACCGGTCAACACTGACATCAACCGTAGTGTACTTACGTACACAACATAACTAAATGTAACCAAAATGTAACCCTGTTACATCCTCCCCCATCAAGACTATTGCTTACGCAATAAATCACTTATAGTTGGAGAACTCCAACTGCCAGAACTTCTGGCTAACCATGAGCACCATTAGTGGTGCTGAGTATTCTCCTCGAGAAGAGGAGGGGGACTATTCCGAGAACTCGGAGGTGGATGCCCTTGGGGATATCTCCCCAAAGGCTGACCGCTCCGACAACGCCGAACGTCGATTTCGGCAATCCAATCCATTCCCTACACGTGGGAAAAATGCACTAACTCGTGCGACACCTCTAC
Source organism: Peronosclerospora sorghi (assembly GCA_026184515.1). Classification (NCBI taxonomy): domain Eukaryota; phylum Oomycota; class Peronosporomycetes; order Peronosporales; family Peronosporaceae; genus Peronosclerospora; species Peronosclerospora sorghi. The sequence continues at coordinate 8,248,927 of CM047584.1, forward strand.
CAACTGCGGATGATGCATCCGGGTCGCCGAAGGCGACCATCACCAATGAGCCAGACACGGCTCAAAAAGCCCTACATGCCGTACCGGCACGGAAGGGTCCTCGTGACCCTCAAAAGAGGGCTAAAAACGCGGAAAAGAGGGGTTTAGCATCTCATATCTCCGGCCCTGCGGCTGTACAGCCGCGGAAATCGCGCACCGGAGACAACTCCGGGCAAAACCGCTAACGCCGAAGCATTTCACTGTCAACTCGTACCGAGCGTGCCTCGGGAAACAGGCACGGTGTGCCGTTGTTGAGATCCTCCGCGAGGTTCCCTTCCTTCTCTTACGAGGCGAAGATGCCGAGGGGGCAGAGCGGACATTCCGCGCTTGAGCAGAAGGGGAGAAGCAGCTCCCTAACCTTAACTAGCTGTACAACAGCTATTCCGAACATGACGTTCGGGTAGAGAGGGCGTTGCGCTTGGCGTTTGCCCAAGCCAAAGTACTGGGGCAATTACCTGCCCCTTATTGCACGCATCCTGCTTGTAATGGGGTGACATTACATAATTAATATTCAATTTAGAATATCACAGTTGAATTTCAGACGCGTTGTCTGAAATTTAAATAATAGATTATAAGTTATTATAATCTACGAAGGAAAAGTCGATTCGGTATAAATACCGAATCATGTAGGTTAACTAATAGTACAGTTAGCTTAAGACTTGATATTATTATATTAGTTAGGTAATTACTATACTATTAGCCGCTAACCACCCATTTAATAAACACTCTTAATTTTTCGTTCTAAAAGACAAGTAAATATTTATATTTACTCTTAGTATAGGATTAGTTGTTACCAACTAATCCTGCCCTTATTGTATTGCGCGCTTCCTCGCAAAATACAGTGTAAGCCCGTAACAGGATCAGTCCTGTTACACCTGGTAGCACTTTGTGGTCCGTCTTAACGACCACAGTTCCGTTCCGCTAGTCAACTAGCGGAGCGAAGATTAAGAGCAGCTCGGCATCAAGTCGTGAGACATGACGCCTGCCGAGCGAGAGAGAACGCTGGAAGTGGTGACGAAACACTTACCCCACTTCTCGTCGCGTAGTAAAGACGCGACGGTAGAAATGGTTCGGTCCATGGGGACCGAAATCATTACCTTCCTCCTGGGTAAGACCCCGGAGGAAGTGATAGAGGTGGTGAATCGCTTTAGGCGAAACCACCTAGAAAAGCCAGCACGGCCCGCGCAAGAGGCAGCGCGGACCGCACCTGCAACTGCAACGCATAGCGTTGGAGTGGTAAAGGCGCGAGTACGGCCCTATACCGGTGAAGGGGGCGAGCCCCTTCGTAGATGGCTCGCAGAGGTGGAAGATGCCATCTCTGCGCAAAATATTGTTGACGAACGTCAACAGGCGTACTTCGCCACAACATGTCTGGGCGGCAGAGACAGGGCATGGGCGATGAGTCGCAGATCCACTGATGACTCTGCGTTCCTTACTTATAAGGAATTAAAAGCTGAGCTAAAGATCAACTTTGAATCTCCAGAATTGGAGCTAAACAGTCGGCGAGAGTTCATGTAACTCCGGCAAGGTAAGCTTGACCTTCAAGCTTACGCTCAGAAGACGCAATATTCGCTGTCAATTATTGTGTATGAGCCGGTGCCCCCTGCTATGCAGGTCACTGGCTTCATGAAGGGACTCAATGATGGTCCCGTCAAACAGAGTCTTTACCGGCACCCGCCAGAGACTCTACAGGATGCCATTGATATGAGCATCCGTGAAGACTTCAGCATGCGATCATCGTTATCGCATGCTGGGTACAGCCGAAGGGCTCAACAGCCCTTCGCTTTTGACATGCCGCAACGGCATGTCAACAATCAGCAGTCAGTCAGACGAAGCTCACACTTCGTCTCAAGAAACAGCCACCCGCGACAGAGCATGGGCGGTGGAGGTCCAGGGCCGATGGACCTATCGGTTTCGGTTGCTTTGAGCTCGAAGCAACCGAAATTTAAGAAGAACATTCGCTGCAATCGATGCGCGAAAGTGGGGCATTTTGCCCATGAGTGTATGGCACCGCGTCCGGTGCCACGCAGTCAACGGACGGAACCGTCCGCTGCACGGCGACACCAACAGGGACATCACCCTGTTGGTGCAAAAAACGAGAATCACCAGTAGGGGCGGGGTGCCCTACTGGGAATGTTATCCCACATGCCGATATAGGGCATGTGAGGGTAATAGCCCCAGACGGGACTATGTCCTGTCAAAAGGTGCAGGGTGATGATAAGCCTCTTATCACCCTGGAGGTTAAGCCGCACGGAAGCGATGTCCCCATGCGATCTTTTTTTGACACAGGAGCGTCAAACAATTTCGTTAGAACTCAGAGTCTAACGCTGTTGAGCTTCGTGGAGGTATAAACCCCACGAAGTATGTTCTCAGTCCGGTTAGCAACAGGTGCAACCGTGACTATTCCAAAGCGTGTAATTAAAACACGCTTCGAGTTGAATGAACTGTCATTCTAGGATGAATTCATTGTCCTCGATTTAGATGACAAGTTCGATGTGATACTTGGAATTCCATGGATGTCCAAGTTTAAACCTTCGATTGACTGGGTTAACCTATCGATCGACGGCGGCGGACCCACAGGATCTGATCACCCTTTGTGTAATCCGGCTGTATCAGAAGATACAACCGCAGCGTCGGACAGCCTGGTGGATAGCGATGGCACCACCAGGTCTGTTCAGACACGATCAGCGGAAGGTACCTCCACTGGTGAGAGTCCAGAGTAACTACCACAATCAACAGAAGAGTCGTTGCGTGTTGGAGAGAAACATTCCACGGGTGATAAAGACCACCGTGAGAATGAAGTGATATCCACGGTGGGAAACACCCACCGTGAGAATGAAATAGTATCCACAGTGGGAAACACCAACTGTGCGACCGAAGGTTCCAACACGATGAAAGAATTCCGTGTTGATGAGAGTGAACTCACGATCAAGTGCAATCATGAGCACAACTCCGTGGTGGCCAGTGACCACCACGTTGCGTTAGCCATGCACACGGGTGATAAAGACCACCGTGTCGCAGAAAAGGCGGCCGATCAGACGAGCACATCTGATCGCCAAGAAAATTCCATGGTAGGCAGTGGCCACCATGATGATGAGTATTCGCACACGGTGAATCGTAATCACCGTGTAGCAGTCAATCAGAAGAGCGCGTCTGATTGCATGGACAGTTTCGTCGAGACGATCAACGTCTTGACGCAAACGGAGACCGGATTATCTACCCAGTCTCTGTTGATGGAGGTGATGGCTCTTCCAGCGCTAAGCTGGAAGAAGTTTATGAGAAACTTGCACGATGATCAGATCGAACAGATCTGTATTATCGTTGCAACAGATGATGTAGTGGATATTCGTGAACGAATATCCACATTACAAGTGAAAAACATTGGGAAAGAGGTTCCCAATGATCAAACCAAAGTTCAGCTCTTTGAAGCGCAGAGCTGGGATTCGCTTAAAGCTAACTCCCCATTTTATGAGGTACTTGGGGAATACGCTGAAGTATTCCCGGAAGAAGTACCTAGCGAGCTCCTTAAGGATAAGGGAACTCGTCATGAAATTGACCTCGTGCCAGGCATGAAGTAATGTGTCACGCGGCAATGGCCTTTGCCGCGTATCAAGTAAAAGCGATCGACGAGTTTTTCGAAGCTCGTCGTAAAGCAGGCCAAGTGCGGGAGTCTATCTCACCGCACTCTACCCCCACCTTTTGTGTGAAAAAGTCCACAGGTGGGTGGAGAATCGTTCACGCTTACAACAAGCTGAACGCAGCGACGGTACCGGAGCAGACGCCGATACCGCGAAAAGATGTCATCATTGATGGCATGTGCGGGAGCTCCATCTTTAGTGCTCTCGATCTAAGAGATGGATTTTATCAAATCCTAATGCGTGAGAAGGATATCCCTCTCACGGCGGTAAGAACCCCAAGCGGCATGCTTTGGGAGTGGCTTGTTATGCCGCAGGGGATTCGAAATGCTCCTGCTACGTTTAACAGATGCGTAACGCATCTATTACGCCCGGTGCGAGAATTCGCACCGAGTTATTTCGATGACGTGTTCATCCATAGTAAGGGTGAACACGATAAAAGCGATGTAGATGTCCATAGGGAACATCTACGTCGAGTGTTAGAGCTTATGCTTACGCATAAGCTCTATGCAAATCTAAAGAAGTGCACCTTTGGTGCACCTGCGATACCCGTTATTGGATGCTTTGTAGGCAAGAACGGGGTGCTTCCTGATCCAGAAAAGATCAGGGTGATCGTTGAATGGCCTACGCCAAACAACGTTAAGGAACTTCGAAAGTTCCTTGTGTTGGCAACATATTTGCACAAGTATTCGTGCAACTATGCTGGGTTAATACGACCTCTTTCTCAATTACTTAAGAAAGATGTCTAATGGCATTGGGATACCCAATGCCAAGATGTTTTTGATGCAGTAAAGCAAAGCTTGACTGAAGCTCCTGTCTTGGCTATAGCCGATAACGAGCGTCCGTTCCACGTCGTTTGCGACGCGAGCGATTTCGCTATCGGCTGTGCTTTGATGCAGCGTGATCACGATGATCGTGACCGTGTAATCTGCTATCAACCGCGTCAGTTGCGCCCAGCCGAGCGCAACTATCCAGTGCATTACAAGGAACTCCTTGCCATGAAGTACGCACTGGGCTATGTTTCGGATCTATCTATGGGGAGATAGACCGTTTGTTGTTTACACGGACCATGCGTCGCTACGCACGGCCGTGAATTCACCACACATTTCTCAAAGAATGGCTCGATGGCTGTCATTCTTTGCTGAGTACAACTTTACGGTTGAATACAAACCCGGAAAGTTGAACGTGATAGCAGATGCGCTATCACGAAGGCCCGATTACGAGACGAAACCGTCCGTAACCGAAGGTGCCAGTGCAAAAACGATCCGTTGCACTGCTTTGTCGTCGTCAATTATACGACAAGTACGCGAGGCGTAAAAAACAGACGAGGAGACACGTCTGTTGATTGATTACTTAAGTAATCAACCAAGTGAGAAGCGCGACGAACTCCCATAGTTCCTCCGCGCTTGCGTGCATCGATATCGACTGCACGATGGTCTGCTGCTTTACAGCACAGACCAAAAAGATGAAAGTCGCATCGTCGTTCCAAACTACGATCATCTCAAACATCAAATTATGTTTGAGTATCATGATGCACCGATTTCGGGGCATCAAGGTCGAGAGAAGACATACGATTCTCTCGCACGTGACTTTTACTGGCGAAACCAGTACAAGTGGGTACGAAAATACGTACTCGCTTGCGAGGTTTGCCAGCGCGTTAAGCCTGCGCAGTCTCCACAGGCTCCGCTGCAATCTCTTCCGGTTCCGACAGAGTGTTGGAAGTCCATTTCAATGGACTTCGTATTCGGTATTCCACCCGACAATAGTCGGAAGACCGGAATAGTGGTCTTTGTAGAACGTTTCCGTAAGATGGTACATCTTACTGCAGTATCAGCGAACGTAACCGCCGCTCAAACAGCGCGGATACTCGTTGATACGGTATTCCGTTTGCACGGAATGCCGGAAGACATTTTCTCGGATCGAGATCCGAGATTTACAGGATATTTCTGGCAAGAAACGTTCTCATTGTTGGGAACCCAGTTGAAGATGTCAACTGCGGACCATACGGAAACGGATGGGCAGACGGAACGGGTTAACCCCGTTCTCGGAGACATGTTGGGATCATACGCACATGCCTTTGAACAGTGGAGTGTCTATCTGCCACTCACTGAATTCGCGATTAACAATTCGGTGCATGCTTCAACTAAGCATACACCGTTCTACGTGAATGCCTTAAGGCATCCACGAACCCCAGCTTTACTTGGCGGTACGCCAAATCTAAGTGGGGGAGGGACCCGCTCAAATTTTGAGCGAGTCAATGCGCAAGTTGCAACTGCAACTTGTGAACCAAACGATGGCCCTTCTACTGAAAGTACAGTAGAAGCGGAAGCAGCTTCAAATGAAACTGAAGCTTCATATGATGAATATGTGTCTGCAGCAATGGCTGCAGACAATGAGGGCAACGCACCTACTGCTGATAAAGCAGTAGATGAATTCGTATTACAGCGCCAAGCTGTAATACGCTATATAAAAGATGCACTTGCTTCTGCTTTGGATAAGCAGAAGCAAAATGCAGACAAGCAAGGAAAGAGGAACAACCCTCCTCGAGTTTGCGGAGCAAAGAACCATGCTCCGAAACAACAACGGCGAGGGAATTCTCAACCTCCGCCGCCCCTGATCGATAATCAGGGAAATAAGCGATACATTCTCGAGCGCTTGATCTCAAATCGCTCGGTTCCTTTGAAGAAGGGGCAGCGTACCGAGTACTTAGTACGCTGGCTGGGTTACACCCAAGAGTTTGACTATTGGGATCCGATTGAGGTTCTGAGGGCCGACGCCCCAGACCTTTTAACTGAGTTTGAGAAGGAGTCTCAAACTCATAATGCGAAGTAGCATCAACACCTAGTGTTGATGCATTTAGGGCATCGATTGAGCCCTGAATTTTGGCGGGTACGGAAAAACCACCGTACCCCCGAAACTCCTCCTCTGACAGACGAGGAGCGCCCTGCGGACACCGCGGGCAAACGAGGTGAGAAGGGACACCACAGTTCAACCCTTCTTTGATGCAAGCAAAATGGATGTATTCCATTTTGCCTGTTCGCGAGTGCTTAAAAAAGCGCTCGCGCATTACGTGAACTTTATTCACGTAATCACCTGGGCTTTTGTTGTAGTTGTCAACAAAAGCGTTCCAACTCTGAGTCAGGGCGTCTTTATCGTCCCTGTTCCTCCTTGACCCTTTCCGGCTCGAATAATATCGAACCTAGAAAAAGAGGTCAATAAAGTACAGACGTCTATCGTCTGTACTTCGATCGAATCGACGTGACTGGATGTCTTCGCAGTCATTCAGCACGTTGATATCAAACAACGCATATTGGCAGTCCCGCTTACGTTGACCGCCACTGTTGGGGGCAATAGCCCATCCAGGGGTCCAAAACCCCACTTTGTACGGAACATGTGGTTCCGTACGATGATACGCTTCAGAAGCGGCAGGCGCCGCTTCTGTTAGAGCTCTTTTAGCAGGCGAAGCACCGCCTGCTTCAACTCCACGCGCCGGGGTTAAACCCCCCCGACGTGGAGACGTACTTGGTCCAGGTGGGGTTCTGCGTTCCCGCAACCATCTGTGATAATCATTGTCGCTATCATAGCTGACAGCGACACCAGAGTCATCATCGCTGTTAGGCGATGAGCACCTAGCGAGTTTCGACTCGCTAGATCCTTTAGTGGGGACAGCTGTATCCCCATCACTTTGTTCGGAGTCACAACTGTCTCCGAACATGGAAGAACCCTTCCTGGCAACACACCATTTGGGGGTTGTCATCGTGCGAGATGTTGCATTACCAACATCTCCCTGTTTCTTGCCAGATGCCGCCTTAGCAGCATCTGTGGTCGAAGACGGTACGTCTTCCGACCTTTGTGTAGTTGAAGCTGCTAATGCAGCGTCACTGTTGTCACTCAACACCTCAGCACCTAGTGCTGAGGCGGAGGAAAAGGCTCCTTCGATGTTTTCAGCAGCGCTCTTTAGAGCGCCGCCGCGTGCTTTGACCATCGAGTCGATGGTCAATCTGTTGGTGAATGAGAAATTCCGACCAACAAGTGCCACCTATGATTGGCCAAAATAAGAATTATTATTGGCCAACCACCTTAAGTGGGGGGTGATGTAATGGGGTGCCATTACATAATTGATATTCAAGTTAGAATATCACAGTTGAATTTCAGACGCGTTGTCTGAAATTCAAATAATAGATTATAAGTTATTTTAATCTACGAGGAAAAGTCGATTCGGTATAAATACCGAATCATGCAGGTTAACTAATAGTACAGTTAGTTTAAGACTTGATATTATTATATTAGTTAGGTAATTAATATACTATTAGCCACTAACCACCCATTTAATAAACACTCTTAATTTTTCGTTCTAAAAGACAAGTAAATATTTATATTTACTCTTAGTATAGGATTAGTTGTTACCAACTAATCCTGCCCTTATTGTATTGCGCGCTTCCTCGCAAAATACAGTGTAAGCCCGTAACAGGATCAGTCCTGTTACACTGCTAGCGCTACTGCCCTCGGTGTGGTGCCGGAGAGCAATGCAAACTCTGCATCTACCTTCGGCAAACTCCAAGCTACTGGGAGTGAAGGGGCTTCTTCCGCCCCTTTGGTAGTCGACTCTCAGCGGGATTATCCCGCTCGAAAGCGTCAACGACGTCACGGCAATCCTGCCGCAGGGGAGTCTCGGACTCCCACGAACTCTGTTAATGTGGATAACCTTTCCACTTCAACAGGTACTGGGTATCACCCCGATGATGGTGTAATGCCATCAGACGCTCCACATGGTAATGTGGAATACCCTCCGTATCGAGAACTGGAGGAGGAGGTCGCGCTATTGCGACGTGAGTTCCACGAGCGCTGTGATCGACACAGCCGTCGCATCCAGGACGCCCAGGAGGGACTCCGCGGCGAGGGGAGTGCGAATGAACGCTTCGAGGGACGGCATGCCACCCTCGAGTCTCTCGTTGCGGAGCTTCAGGGTCGTATTTCGACCCTGTCGGCGATGTTCCGACCTGTCGTGCCTTTCGGATATCTGACTTCCCAACCTCCTCCAAGAGAGGACCCGCCTCCGGGTTCTGGTATGGCTTAAGCATACCCACATAGAAGGTTGGATGCGTACGCATCGCCTTCGGGATATCCAAGTTATACGCCAAGCCCTTTCGGGCTAGCACCTTGAAAAGCCCACAAACCTGGGGCGCAGTTTGTTCCTTAACACATTCGAAACTGCATGCGTAGGAAGATTTTAGCGTTTAATACAACACTTTCTTCTACTTGATACACCTTTCTGTTACGCCGACCCTTGCGGTCGGCCTGTTCCTTTTGCTTGTCTTGGCTTTCCGCCATGGCATCGCAAACGTGTCGTAAGACACTAAGGCGCGTCGATAAAACTTATCGCTGTTCTTTCGCACAGATAAAGGGCTGCCATCAGGGAATCACCCCCCTCAAGCCCTTGACCACACACACGTGGCGTCAATGGAACCCTCGGATGCACTAATCCGTTCACGTAAAACGGGGTAATCCCGTAGAAGCATGGACCGAATTGTTTTTAGCGAATTCGGCCATAGGAAGCATCTCACTCCAACTCTTTGGAGAATCCGGACATAAACTCCGGAGAATATCTTCCACAACGACAACGCGATTAACGCGTTCCGTTTGTCCGTCCGTCTGCGGATGATACGCAGTGGACATGAGGAGCTTGGTGCCCAGCACCTTAAACAACTTCCCCCAAAACTGTCCCGTAAAACGGGGATCCCGATCCGATACAACGGAATCGGGTAGACCATGCTGTCGAAAGACACGGTCTAGGAAGACTTTCGCTGTTCCTTGTCCATCAATGGACTCTGGAAACGCCGCCAGGTGAGCCATCTTGCTAAAACGGTCTACAAAGACCAATATGCCGGTGTTGCCGGCCTTATCCTTCGGAAAACCGAAAATAAAATCCATACTAATGGATTTCCAACACTCCGTTGGAACGGATAAGCTCGCCAAAGGCGCAGCTGACTCTGCAGAGGGTTTGACCCTATGACACGCTTCACAGGTGCGAATATACGCACCGACCCACTTATACATTTTGGGCCACCAATACAAAGTGCTTAAAGCGCTGTAGGTCTTATCCCGACCTAAATGACCCCCGGTAGGGGAGTCATGTGCCTCAAAGAGGACTCTATACTTCAGTTCCTCATCATGAGGAACAACCACCCGCGGAGTGTCCTCCGCGCTCGTACTATAATATAGCAAACCGTCACAGTAACTGTAACGGTGTAATCGATCTCTAGATCGACTTGACAGGGTAGGCTCAGACGATCCAATTCCCTTGTCACCCAATGCGCCGATAAGCGCCGTACACTGTGGGTCTTTCTCATACGCCTGGCGTATGAGATCCACCACAGACGAGGTGACGAATGTCGCGTGAGCGAGCTCGTAATCGGGACGACGCGACAACGCGTCTGCAATTACGTTCTGCTTGCCAGGTTTATATTTAACCTCAAATTTATACTCCACAAAGAAGGAGAGCCAACGGGCCATCCGTTGGGAGAGATGAGGCGACTTCGTCGCTGTCCGTAAGGACGCGTGGTCTGTATAAACCACGAACGGCTTTGAGCCGAGTAGGTGAACCCTAAATTTGACAAGGGCATACTTCATAGCAAGTAGCTCCTTATCATGAACGGGATAATTCCGTTCCGAAGCTTTAAGCTGCCTCGACTCAAACGCAATAACGCGTTCCCGTCTCGCATCGTCTGCTTGTAACAAAGCATATCCGATTGCGAAATTGGAGGCGTCGCAGACGACGCTAAACGGTTTCCCAGAATCTGGGAGAGCAAGAACGGGGGCTTTCAACAAGCTTCCCTTAACCGCTTCGAAAACGGTTCGGTGTTTGGTTTCCCAACACCAATCAACATCCTTCTTAAGAAGGTCCGTCAATGGCTTCACCCTTTCAGCGTAGTTCTCGCTGTACTTGTGGAGATAATTAGCTAATCCAAGCCACTTCCGTAAATCTCTAAGATTTACAGGCGAAGAACACTCCACAATGGTTTTCACCTTCGCGGGATCCGACCGCACTCCATCCTTACCGATGAAGCATCCGAGGAAAGGAATTTCCTCAGCACCAATGATACATTTGGATGCGTTCGCATATAACTTATGCTCTCGCATACATTCGAGCACAGCTCGAAGGTGTACCAGATGCGTCTGAACATCAGACGAGTCGCCTTTCGCACGACTATGAACGAATATATCGTCGAAGTACGTCTGATCATAATTTATATGAGGGCGGAAGAGTTATGTCACCAAGCGATTAAAAGTCGCTGGTGTATTTGAAAGCCGCTGTGGCATAACAAGCCACTCCCACAGCATGCCAGTAGGCGTGCTGACCGCTGTAAGCGGAATATCGGATGCTCGCATGAGCACCTGATAATACCCGTCCACCAGATCTAAGGCACTGTACACAGTACAGCCCGCCATATTGTTCTGGAGGACATCCTTCCGAGGAATCGGAGTCTGCATGTGTACGGTAGCTGCATTCAGCTTGTTGTACGCATGCACAATGCGCCACTTTCCGTTCGATTTACTAACACAAAAAGTGGGAGATGAGTGGGGAGACTTTCTCTCCCGTACCATCCCTGCCTCTTCTTTCCCCTTGAAGAATGCGTCGATGACGTCGCATTGCTCCTTGGGGAGCGGACACTGCTTAGTGACGCAGTATTTGGTTCCAGGAACCAAATCGATTTCATGTCGGACTCCCCGATCCGGTGGTAATCCCATCGGCGGGTTATCACTAATGAAATCTCCGAATTTCTTCAACAAGGAATGATAAGGGTCCTCAGGATCTGCAAGGATCTTGAGGTCGCTTCGGGCATTCAATGCCGGCTTGGTTTGCACCAAAACTGACTCGTCCATCGTGGATGAGGAGTTCAACTCCTCTTACGGACGTAATACGACAACCTCGTCGATTTCACCTGCTTTCAAAGCAGTTCCAAACTCGTTGAAGGACATCTCCTCCAACGACAACAGTTCGCCTACCTCAGGCAACCATTCCAGGCTTACGCCTTCTGTGACAACACCTGTCACACTATTCAGCATCCGATAGGACTGCTGACTACTGGCCTCGGGACTCATCCCGGGACCCATATGGGGGAGTCAATTGCCCCATCCATTGGAAGCGCATCGCTCCTATCCACAGAGGTCTCTACCTCTACCACCGGTGACTCGCCGGTCTCACCTACAACGGCGTGGTCGGAATATATTCCGACGTGCGAAAGAGACAAGCTACGGGTCTCTTCGCTTGGAAGCGCCTCGCGCTTAACCACAGGGGTCTCTAACCCTATTATTTGGAGTCGCAACTTTTTCGCCGAACACGGCGTAGTCGGAATCAATTCCGACCTGCAGAAGAGTCAAAATTCGGGTCTCTTCTCTAGGAAGCGCCTCGCGCTTAACCTCAGAGGAATCCACCTCTACCACTGGCGACTCACCAGTCTCGCCTATATCGGCGCGGGGATTAATCGCCGAATCCCCCTCGTCAAGGAACACTTCCTTGACCGCATTGGGATTGATCATCTCAGACATCCCAATTTTTGGCATCTCACGCCAGAATCGCTTTTGCGATCGAACAAAGGTGGGTTTATGACTCGCTAATGCTTCACCCGATCGCGGGTGCGTTGAGCCAATGGACTTAGACTTCCAGTCTATCCATGGCTCGTGGCGTTCTAGCCACTTTATGCCAAGAATGAGATCATACCTCGAGTCCAAATCCAGGACTTGGCAACGTTCTGAGCTATCGAAGTCTACAAACTTCAGCTTAAGGTCAATCGAGACCTCGGTTACAGAAACATGTACGCCCGTCGCTAGACGGACCGTGACAACGTCACGAGAACGTGCCTCTAGGGCCTCGGCATACAGCCGACTCTTCTCAACAGAAGCTCGACTGACATAACTGTCAGACGCACCAGAGTCTATCAAGACTCTCCAAGGCTTATCAAAGCCTTTCCCGTCCGCAAGGACGACCAGCAACCCTGGGTGGTGCACCAACTCGGTACAAGAAAGCACCTTTTCCCTCGGGGATTTGTGATGTCGGCCCCCACCCTGGGGCTTAACATCACTGAGGGATCCCCCAGTAGGGCGCCCCGAACCTACTGGGAGCCGTCGTTTCCAGACGGCTTGGGCGAGGGCTTTTTACCAACCCTCGGCCCCTTAAAGCGTGAGTCTCGCTGGGTTTTTTTCGTACATCTGTTCCGCAGATGATCCGTGCTTCCACACACGAAGCATCTCAGCTGTCCATGACGCTGCAGCATTGCATAGAGCTCCTACTCGAAGCTCTGCTACGTAGAGTCAGAGTGAATCTTAGCGGAAGGTTTCTCTTCCGCTTCGACCTGACTCAGGTCCATGGGTTCGGAGGAACGAAAGTTCCTCTCGGCGTTGAACGCCATCTTAAACGGCCCCCCAGGGATTCGGGTCGGCATCGGAACAGCTCCGAACGTGCTGGCCCTTCTTTCAGGCCTCCCATGAACACGGGAATGGACACATCGTCCGAATATGCTTTCGCGTACATCCCTGCCAACAGGGTCTTCAGTTCTTGGACGTATGTATCCAAGTCCCTAGTGCCCTGACGGCACCTCAGAAACGCCAGATGATTCTGGAAAACCAGATCAGGCGTGGCGTACATGTCCATAAGCTTCTGCTTCAGGACTTTCCAAGTCGTGAACACGTCCGTGACCGACTCCGGACACGTAAACGCCCATACACGGGTTTTACCCGTGAGATCGGTCAGTGCAAGTCCCACTTGCAAGTGTTCAGCGATCACATTCGCTGTGGCGAAAGCCGTTTCGACCTATCGAAGCCACACATAAAGGTTATCACCTATTTCCCCGTACTTTATATTAAAGGACAACGGGGGGGCGCACCACTGTGGACTTGGAATGACTTCCACGACAACTCGCCTCATGGGCGATGAGGGCATTGACCCTCGCCTTTACGGCCTCAAGGCCCTGCTCCACTAGGAGCTGCATGCCTTCGTCACCCAGTAAGGATAACAGCCTGTTAAAGGCTTCCTGTTGGACGATGGTTAACCTTTCCCAATCCCCCTGATTCATCCTTTGCAGAGGATGCCGTAGCCTACCAACACAGGTGTTGGATTGACTACAGGTGCTACCAGATGTATCAGGTGCGTACACGCACGGTGCGGCTAGCGCACAGAGGAAGACTTTCCTTAAGCGGCGATGTGCCGCTACTTAGCCGATACGCCCTTTGTAAAAGGCTTAGTAGGAGAGTTCTCCCCTACACGGGGCCAATATTTCCCTTGCTTTACTTGTTAGACTTAACTAACGCCTTGAGACAAGGCTTCCCTTAGAAAGGGAGTATCTAAAGGAGGTATTCCTTTTGGCTACAAACACAGCACGAGCGACCGGTCGAGGTCGTGCGTCTAGCTGGATTGACGTGTTTTGTAAACTGAATGTATATTTAATGAGAAATTACACAGAATGGGTCGGTTTTTCACGTAAATTCCCAGAATGGGTTGGTTTTCTCTGATATTCACAGAATGGGTCGGTTTTCTATCTTCTATATAATAACATCCACATATATAAAGAAATAATTGAAACAGAAAGAATTGATGTCGCTCCGCCGAGGACCGGGGCACGGGCCCAGGAGCATGGCGACGGCGTCACACCCTCCACTGGGTCTGGAATCTCACGAATTTGACCAACCAAAAGGTGACCAACTCACTTTTATTCCTCTTGCCATGTCCCCAGATTCTGGATCAAGAAGGATGATAATGGAGAGTACGAGATATGCATTATGGTCGTGGATATGGGTGCTGTTATAGGTTGACTTACTTTTTGTGCATGTTGCAGCATCGTGCCGAACGTGTGCGAGGTCGTGGTTGTGTCGCTTGATAGAGAAAATATTCTGGATGCTATAACCCGGGCGCTAACGACCATGAAAGGAAATATTTTAGACGCAGACGTAATGACAACAGTGGATGGTACACTGTTGGATCGCTTTGTAGTTAAGGGATCATTTATGAGTGACGAGCGGCAGGAGGAGCTGCGTACGCAAGGTTAAAAGACTCAAATGAACGGACCAGATGGATACTACTATGGATAGAGAGAGAAGACCCGGATTGCGTGGCTATTCAAAATGGGTATAGATTTGATGTCGGGAGAATATGCAGTGCAGCAAGCGATTTTGACGAGAGAAAGTTTACTTAGGGGAATCTAGGCAGAAAAGGAAGAGGCATGGACTTACTTATTGATGGTTATACTATGATTGACACTTATTGGTTTGTAGATGAGGTTAACAGGAGCGATTATGAAAGTCTTGGTGTCGACGCTAAAGTTCGGTCTCGCTCCGTTTTCATCCTTTTTGGGAAAATAGGAAAAAACAGGTTGAAGCTGGCAGTAACAGTAAAACCGACCCATTCTGTGAATATCATAGAAAACCGACCCATTCTGTAAATTTCCGTGAAAAACCGACCCATTCTGTGTATTTTCTCATATTAATATGTAATTAGCCTAAATTAATTTAGGGGAATGTTAAATCGACCCCCCCCCCCGTTTTTTTTTCCCCCCCCCCCCCCCGCCCATTTCTACACATCGATGTAACAATGCCTTTTTTATAGGGTCGACCTACCCGCACCCCCCTCCACGGGGCCTGCCAACTCTCTTTTTTATTGTTTGCAATTAAAAGAGATTTATGTTAGTAGAATAGTGAATTGAAACCTACAAAATATAAACCATGAATGAATATTGATTGAATGGAGGATGAGTTAAACATTGAAGAACTTGATAAGTTGGTAAGTCGCTAGTCGTTACTCGATGCAATGTGATTACAGAGGCGCAATGCGCGCCATCTTCGTTACAGAAGACGTCGTTCTCTGATCATATATGTATGTCTTGATTCCGATGGAACCACGCCATCGTCATTATTGGTTGAAGAGGACTCAACACTTTCAGGGATATCCACGACAATCAAAATTGGACAAGGGAGCTGGCTGAGGCTTTTCGGTGAAAAAGTCATGCTCGAGTGCTTTAGACGCCGTTATGCGCTTCTTCGGGTTTAGCTGGAGCATTTAAAATAAAAGATCAACGCCGGCGGCCGAGATCATCGGAAACTGCTCTGCAAGCGGCGGCGGGTTTGATTTTAAACCTGAGATAAAATGGCAGCTGCGTCGAATCGTCCCATACGTTCTCAAGTGGAGATCCCAAGGCGGCGAAGATCTTGCTGAGCTGGTCAATATCCGTGGATCCGTGTGATAGAGGGCGCCGAAGCAGCATTTCAGCAAAGATACACCCCACTGCCCACATGTCCACCTCAAGTCCATATCTCTCTTCGCCGAAAAAGATGTCAGGTGCTCGATACGCCCTCGTGACTACTTGCACCGACCTTTTAGGTTTCCTTTTTTCTGCCACTCCATCGTATTCGCCTGCATTTCCTACTTCCTCCTTCACCTTATTAATCAATGTTGCCATACCAAAATCAGCAATCTTGGCGCAATTCTTCGCCTTAGACAGCAGCAAGTTATTGGGTTTCAAATCACGATGCATGATTCCTCTCGAGTGAAGCTCCTCGACACCAAACAGCAACATTTTTAAATATGCTTTCACCTGCGCCAGATCCAAATTTGGGGCGCTCTCCGTAGCACTGATTAGTGTTTCCAAATCGCTATCCATGTGCTCCAAAATTAAATTGTGGTGGAGTCAAGTTCGAAATCGAGTACATTTGTATCGACAACCTGACCACCACCATCGTGCCCAGCCTTCCAACTTACGGGGGGTGGTACCCCGCGGACCTCCATTCGAAATCTGTTCCTATCGTCCGCTGCTGGCAGACAACCGGTCATCATCCAAAGACACTTGGTCCGATTCACTTAAGTTCATCTTACCTTGTGTAACCGATGGAATGGGCTAGTTACACACTCGGTGGATTGGGATCGCAGATCGATCTGGTTCGGTCTTGAATATGAGACCGTGCTGGCTAGGTGTACCTAGGGCGGAACTCTTCACCCCAGGTACGTACAGACCAGAAACACTTCCAAAAGATAAATTCCAATAGGTCGATCGTCCAAACGATCTAGACCTGACCAATACGAAATAATAGAGGGTAGACCAATCAACCGGTCTAGCCCCTGACCAATATGATAGAAGACCAAAACCGGTCTAAACTCCAACCAATGTTACAATGAGACAATATGTCCACGTAAAGACACAATATGCCCGTGAAACTCCACAAACGATATCTCCACGTATAGACCAATCCAGTGAATAGCACGTTCCAAACGTACTTGAGTCAAAGTGTCGAGATCGCCAAATCGTACTCCCGTCGAGGGACTTCCGGTGGCCAAAGTGCGCGTGCGGCGCGTCCAGACCGGGTATAATAGGCAAGAGGGGATAATTCAACCCTCTGCCCCCAAACACTCCGCGGCGGGCGGAGGTGACTAGTGTACGTGAAAATAATAACGGCGACCCCTTGCTGCGGTGTAGACCAAGACCAGAAGAGGTTTTTGCCCCTTATTCCTAGACCAAAAGACTTTTACTTGGAAAATCCGCAACTAACCAATAATACTACCTCCCTATGGTCCCTAATGTACCCACACAAAATTATGTAAAATACCCAATGTCAGATGACTCACCCAAGACCTGCGTTCTTGATACTCCTTGAATCTGATAGGCTAAGAAGCCCCCCCTTGTTTAGACCAATCGGAAACTCGACCAACTGCCTTGACCAAAAGTGACCAAATTTGTGGTACACTTCACCACAAAATAAAGCTTGCCATGGCATTCGATCACCTCTAATAGCTATAGAATTTCAAACCACACAAACAGTAAACAGATCGTCCGGTTGGTATTTTTGCTCTTGTTTTTGTGCCATCAGCTGGTGACGAACCTGCACCACGTGTGCGGCGCCCTGGCACATGCCAAGGATGTCGGCTTCGTGTCGTCTTTGTGTGGGAGCTAATCTTTAGGAGCTAATTCTATTGGTCGAAAGTCACGTGGGGGGTGCCCCGGGGGTGCGGTTAGGGCGACCCATGTAAACTATATGTAATACTAAGTAGAACTTACTAAATTCGTACCTAGCTAAAATGAAGTGTACACCACCTGTGTGGCTGGCTGCCACGCCTCCACCAAGGGCTCCTGCCCTGATTGGTTTAAATAACCAATAGGTCCAAACCTCTCGGACCGGTCAATACTGACCCCAACCGTAGTGTACTTACGTACACAACATAACTAAATGTAACCAGAATGAAACCCTGTTACAAAAGGTGAGCTCTCGGAAAATTGGAGGCATGCATACTCCATTGCTAGAATCCTTTGGCAAACATGCGAATGGCAACTCAAATAGCTTTTGAAATACAATCAGTTATCACGGCCAGAGTGTCGATAGCGGCATGTAGAAGAAAACGCCTGGTATACATTACGTTCTCGGCCTTTTGGCTACGATCAAGTGTAGAAGGGAAAACGCCTGGTACATTGTTCACATTCAGTGGTACAATGGAAAGACCTGTGGCACTTTACGTAACATTTGCACAATCAATCGCAATCCGCGTATCTAAAAAGCGTCACAACTTGGCCCGAAATGCAACTCGTGCTTGCTCTTCTTGGGATCGTGGTCCTGCCCCCATCTACGACTTCCCACTCGATTCCAAGCCTACGTTCCGAATCCTCGGGGCAGTGCGACTTCACGCCCTTGCATCCTCGACGGTATGCTGCGTATCACCTTCCAACGGACTCGCACTCACGTATCTCCATTGACGGCGTGTTGGATGAAAACGTGTGGACCGACGTGCCTTGGAGTCAAGCGTTTGTGGACATTCGCGGTCCCACGTTTTGGTCGCAGCCGTGGTTTGTCACGAAATGCAAGCTCCGGTACGACCAAACGTTTCTCTACATTGGTGCGTACCTCGAAGAAACGACCGTGTGGGCGAATCTCTCGCACCGGAACGACGTCATTTTTCACGATAACGACTTTGAAGTGTTCGTGGATCCGGACGGCACGACGCACAATTATAAAGAGTTTGAGCTCAATGCGCGCAATGCCACGTGGAATCTATGGCTTAATCGTCCGTACAGAGACGGTGGGCATGAAAACAGCACACGCGTCGATCCGGAACATGGTTTCGATATGGTGCGCCATGGCATGCGCTCGGCCGTCTTTGTGAAAGGACAGGTCAATGATCCTTGTACGTACAGCTAGCTACCTCGTCCTGTGTGTTCGCTAGCGGCTCGTAATCTTGACTCGCTGCTACTTCTTTGTAGCCGAGCAACTCCACTACTGGACAGCAGAGATCGCTTTACCCTTGTCGCAACTGGCCTACCATTCCACGGCCGTCGTGCCTCCTCGTCCGCTTTCGTTTTGGCGCATCAACTTTTCGCGCGTCGAGTGGCCGGTTCGCGTCGTGGTCGATCGCGACACGGGCCGCCAACGCTATGAAAAACCGAGTGGACGGCACGAGGAGAATTGGGTCTGGAGTTCCCAGTTTGCGGTCAACATGCATCGACCAGAGTGGTGGGGCTATCTCCACTTTCGCCCGCAAGGGGAACCCATCGCGAGGCCAAGCACGGTCCCGCTGGATCCCGAATGGAGCGTACGGTTTCTGAGTTTCCAGTACTATTATGCCCAGCATGCGTTTCACGAGGCCACGGGAACGTACGCGTCACGTCTCGAGCGTCTCGAGCCATACTTTGTCCATCGCGACGCGTACCCGTGCATTCAACTACTGGAGCATCAAGCAGGCCCTACCGCGTTCCATGCGAAGATCACGGCACAGGATGCCACGTCCGCGTACGTGGCTAGCATTCGAGATGATGGATACATTGTAGTCAGGAAAGCGAGTACGGAGGAAAGAAAACCAAAGAGTGGAAACGTTGACCGTGACACAGATTTCTAGTCTTAATGGAAAAAAACATCATGACAAGCTAGCGTACCCTATCGTCGTCCCGTCCTCCTGGTCGACTATGCAAAGTAGATCCACATACTAAATGTGGCGGCGAGCGCACCGAGCCCACTGGCTGCCACGAGGACGTTGACCCACGTGGGTTTCACGACTTCTGTCGGGTCGAGCTTGAAGACCTTGTCCCACTGAATCATATACTGCCGCACGTCTTCGGACGGCAGGTTTTTCCGTCGTGTGAAGAGACTCACGACGACACACACGAGCATGGCCGTAAGCCAGAGGAGCAGGGCAAAGTGCTGGAAGTTCATGTAAAAGAACGTGTTCACAAGGGTCGGGAGCTTGCCATCGAGACGATGACCGTTGATCGTGACGAAGATCAAGCGTGTAAACCCGAGGAGACCGCCCACAAGCATGGCGGAAAACGCGCCATACACATTCGCCGACTCCCACGACACGCCCAGCACGAGCACGATCCCAATGGGAGGCGTCAAGTAGCTCTGAATCTCGACCAGTCGTTCGTAGAGGCCCCTGCCATTGCGCATGACGGGGATCCAGCAAAAGCTCGCGACGGCAAACGCGACAATGCTCATGCGCCCGGCCCACAAGAGTTGCTGGCGTGACGCATTGGGTCGGAGTTTCAAGTACAAGTCGTTCGTGATGACGGACGAGCCGGCTGCAAACACGGACGCGAGACACGACATCATGGCGGTCATGACGCTGGAAACCATGAGCCCAATGATGCCATGGGGCATCATTTCCGTGAGGAGAGTCGGGTACGCGGCGTCCGTGCCATCGTGGATCTTGCTAAAGTCAAAGTAAATGCTCGCAATGATGCCGGGAATCACAATGAGAAAAGGAGACAGGACCTTGAGCATACTCGCGAACGAGCAGCCGGCCTTGGCATTCGCCGTGTCTTTGGCCGACAGCACGCGCTGGACAAGGTCCTGATCCATGCACCAGTACCAGATCGAGCCCAATGGCTGGCCCAGGATCATGCCCGTCCAGGGATAATCCGGGTCACTCGTGGGTTTCCACAAATGGAACCACGACGAGCGGTTCTGGTGCGCCAGGTTGGCTTCAATGCCATCAAAGCCTCCCGTCTTGCTAACGGAGTACGAAAAGACCACGAGGCCACCGAGCGTAAAGACGCACATTTGAAACAAATCCGTGTACATGACCGCGCGCAGTCCACCCGCGATGCTGTACAGGGAGCTGAGCGCAATGCAGACGCCTGCACCGAGGTAGAGATTCCACCCTAACGTCGCTTGGAACACAACGGCCGCGCCGTAGATACTGGCACTCGTTTTCGTGAGGACGTACATAATGACGGTAATCACCGACAAGTAGTACCGACACGGCGCGCCGTAGCGATACTCGAGGTACTCGGGCGTCGTGTAGACGCCACAGCGACGATAGATGGGCGAGAAGAGCCACCCGAGGCACAAGATTAAAATGGAGGCATACCACTCGTACATCGCCACGGCAATGCCCCGCCGCGCACCGTCTCCGGCCATGCCCACAAAGTGCTCGGCCCCGATATTACTCGCAAAGAGCGCGCCACCCACAAAGTACCACTGCATGCCCCGATCCGCGAGGAAAAAGTTGGAGATTTCATTCACTTGCTGGTCGGGGCCAGCAGGACGTGCACCGAACGAAGCGGACGGATGCGAATGCGACAGGACCGAGCCGCGCTCGTCACCAGGCTTTTTCGACGGCGTGGCTTCCGACATGACGTAGCCGTCGCCCGGTGTGCCTAGCACGACGTCGCCTGGCCGTTGTTTTCGTCGAAGGCAGGGCAAGTACTTGGCCAAGTGACTCTGGCCCGCTTGGATCGACGCGATGGTCGCTACGACCATCGTCCCACAGAAGACCGTCCCGATGATCGCAAGGTCGAGGCCATTGACTTTTGCACCGTGTGACTTGGCCGGTACCCGTGGAGTAATGAATTCGACCATGTTGTGGTTACAATGGGGTACACTTCGTGTGGAAAGGTACTTCTGCCCCAGGCGGTGAATTCAAGAATGACAACCTGCACGACGCGCTCCACTTGATAAGCTCAAGGTTCTGTAGGGATAAAGCACGGGCGAAAATGGAAGACACGGTCATTTTTTGTTCA
This sequence comes from Peronosclerospora sorghi, assembly GCA_026184515.1. Lineage (NCBI taxonomy): Eukaryota > Oomycota > Peronosporomycetes > Peronosporales > Peronosporaceae > Peronosclerospora > Peronosclerospora sorghi. The sequence goes on from CM047584.1 coordinate 8,270,588, forward strand.
GACGTTCGAGAAAGTTCGCGTTGAAGTGTAGATCTGAGTAGATTGCGTAAATTGTTTATTCAATAACTTTAAGATCTGAGTAGTTGCAATGGGGACGCTAGGGAAGACATATTGGAGCTCGTTGCTGCATGAACAACCACGCATCCTTTTCTCGTCCGTACGTGGTGTTATGAGGTTTTCATTCCTAAATGAATCGTAGAGAGAGCTCGCAAACCTTTAATGTTCAAGACGCAGTCCTGACTCTCAACACGGAAGTCGCTCTACACACGTTGCTACTTCGATACGGTCTGACCTACGCTTTTAAATATTCAAACGGGATGAGATGATTGGTGTCGACAGCAGTTTTTACTTGCATCTAAGGCGCCTGCGTGTTCTTTCGAAAATTCGAGAGCTACCGTATAGTTTCTCTATCGCCTATCTATCCGCGCCTAAAACGATGTTGACACAGTACCTACGTTCCTCACGACTAGCTGTCGACTACGGCATTGCGAAACCTTTTCTCGTAGGAACACAGCATCCGTACGGCGCGATATGTGTGCGCAAAACGTTTAGTCAGTATAGGTTCGTTTTCACACTATGATGAGAACCGATACTACTACTGTTGATCTTAGCCAAAAAAGGCCGAGAAGGTGCAGTAAGTAGAGGTGAGCAAGTATGGGTTACAAGATGTTGAAGTTAAGGATCCAACTCTGGCTCTGTCACGGCTCTTTCTTTGCCGTCTCGTTGCTGCTCAATGGAGGTATCATCTAATACATACACTAATCAACATAAACGAATCATCATATACCAATCATCATCCTCCACTTTCAAATAAGCTCCAACATTTTATACTAACCTGAAGAGAGAGAAAACCAGTTTTACAAACTAGGATTTGGGCACTAGTGTCAGCAACTAATGGGGCAAGTATTGCGTGGAGAAGCTGGACTTTTGTGGCATCTACGACATCGACGTTCTTGAAGCAATGCAATGGCGCAAAGAGGCGTGAGATCTGGCACTTTGTCAATAAAAAATGCTAATTGCTGTCTTCACACGGGCCATGCTCGTCTGACTAAGTAAATTCCATTCAAAATCTTGACAGAACCGATAGCACCATAAATATTCAGATTTAAACCCTTCGTATTTTATATACCTACATTTTCGTATTCATTGCGAACATCTCGAATTACCATGGCACCCGCCGATAGTCCTGGCACAGAGGCGGGCTGGCTGAACCGGATGCTGAGCGCCAAGCTCGTCTGTCCATGTAGGCATAATCGGTATAATTCTCGTCTGTATGACAGAGGACTGAAACGTTCTCCACCGGCGAAGACTCGAGTTCACTGCCTAGAGTATGATGGCACAAAAGATGTCCGATGGATTACTGTTAGCAAATCTCTGGGTGCGCGGGTCGTCGTTCACTTGATGCACGTGGCATTGTCATTCGGGGATTGAGTGAAGCGATGGAACCACACGTAGCCAAGGGATTTTTTGTACGGCCCTCGTTATCACGTTGCATCTTGGCTACAACATTCCATTCGAGATTGATGCGTACCCCAACTTGAGTCCCTGATCCGTAGTCAGCCGTTGATCGGTAAATGACCTGCCAATGTGTTGAACTAAAGTAGAGTTGTGGTGCGGCTTGGTGTTGGTCAGGTACTAGAACCGTTCGTAGTCTATTTTATGCTGGACATAGACACCAAGCAAAGGAGTGGATGGAAAAAGTATTGCTGCTTCTTGATGCGCTTCCTGGGTTGTTCTTACTGCGACGAGTCACCAATAATCCAAGTTAGAGGATACAATCCAAGATATTTCACAATTCTTGGTGCTGTTTCTGAGTCAAATCTAAGTGTCCTGAATAAATTATGAGATATTTTATAGAATAGGACACTTTTTGGCAGTATTTTTCAGAATCGGATCCTTTTTTTAGAGTTCACAGAATAGACTTTTTTCTCCCGCCCAAGACGGGCTAAACGGCAGCAAGTGACAGACTAACTAGCAGCAAGCGAGGCAGCGACTAGGAAAAACAAAAAAAGGACCAAAAATGTACAGTCCATATATTTTTTGGGTCAGCCTGCGGTCACCCCCCCCTTTGACACCCCTCCCTTTTATGTCCAAATGCGGCAAATATGGATAAGTTTTGGGCTTCAAAATATAGGGACGGGCTAAACGGCAGCAAGTGAAAGACTAACCAGCAGCAGGTGAGGCAGCGGACAAGTTGCATGCGTTGGCCCGCTGCGAGGGGCGATATCTGTAACTTATAAGTTACCGTTACAGCTAAATTGCTAAACTTACTTTACCACGTGCAATGCAAGTTTTTTGTCGTGGTCACTGAAATGTATTTGCATATTTTGCATATATTACAGTTATATTAACGCGGAAGATTACTCAGTTACGTTTACCTTCTTGTATCTGCGTTTTGTTTTCGACATCAAAGCCGCTCTTGCGGCAATGTCGCTGTCGCCTAGAAGCAGCAAAGGACGAGTGGCGGGACAACCAGCAAGGAGGTCAATGCGCTCATTCTCTGGAATAAACGCGTACATTGCGCCGTCCACAATAGAAGATTTCGTGCGCTTCCACACTGTGAGCGTATCAATGCTAGAGTGCCATGACGGCAGGGGTACCTGCAACACTTGTGGTACACAGTAGCCAGGTGAACTTGGAACTCGTCGGAAGACGTTCTACCCCTGAAAAAAAGTACAAAGGTATGTTAGAAATATGTAAGATACCGACCACACGTCGAAAGCGTGAGCGCACCATGGGCTTGTCATACAAATGGTGTGACCAAATAACTCGCCGATGTGGATTACAGTATCGCCTCCATAATGCAAAGACTTGCCATCGCCATGGACTCATGGCTGTCCTCAAAATCATCAGGATAGCACAAAAAAAACGTGCGGTACGCATGTTTACGCAAGTCCAATCTCATCGGACCATCAATACAGCTGGAGCTTATCTATTTCAGGACCCATTACCGTCACGCACCTTTGGCGTCCCTTTCACCACTTTCGCCCAGTAAATTTGCACTACCTCCTCCCCGTTTTCCTCCTCAGTACCTTCTTCTTCCCCTTCATCCTTAAATTCCTCGTCACCACTTTCTTGCATTTCTTCTGCCCCAACATTTCTCTTCTCGCTGTTGGTAGCAGCACTTCTAATATTGTCCACTTCTTTCTTCCTACTCTCTTTCTCCTCTTCATTGTCGTCAGCGATATGTACATCGTATACAATGACATCAACTCCACGAAGCTGCAGCAATCGTGCCCAGTAGGCGCTGCCAGCACCCATCTCCACAATCTACCACGAAACAAATCAGTGATGAAAACTTTGAAGTATGTACTAGCAGCCGACCGGTCCATAGTGCTTAATAATTTGCAACGCACGCTCATCTGGAATTGCCCACGAGTATTTCTACACGTCATTTTTAAGGTTCACGTTAGGGTACAAACAGTGGGAAACAGGACAAGCTCAAGTCCTCACCATTGCGATCCCTACGTCGAGGGAGTTAAACATCTTGGAGCGCACTTCATCGCTTAGCTCCGGGTCGAATACTGCTGTCAGCTCTCCTTGGTGCGTTCTAACGAATTCGCATTAGAAATCCAGGTAAGGATTGCTTGTAGCTGTCAGTTCCAGCACCTCGGATCCAGCACCTAACACACCCTAAAGTTGTTAGAAGCTATGGTAAAACGACTTAAAGCAAAAAAGAAACGTACAAATTCTCCAATGGCGATGCGTACGCGCTTCTTTTCATTGCTTTTGGTAGAGAAAATGCCTATAGGGAGAGCCTACACACACCTCACATAAAAGGGAGGGGGGTGACAGGAGGGGTGACATCATACTCCCGATTCTGAATATCCTAGGACATCGATCTCAAGGGGTTTCGGCGGACGGGATTTATCGAATACCCGAATTTGGTGGTCCTCGGACAAGTTCACCAAGCGGCTTCGGCGGACGACCTGACCGTGGAAGAGCTCCGCGTAGTAATACAGCCTTGGCCCATAGTATTACTGTGCAAAGCTACTAATAATAGGGCGGATCAGCTCAACTCTTCACGCAACTCAATCATTACCTAGAAGAAGAGCTGCTAGCTATCGATTGACTTGAGGCAGAAGATGCCATCTTCGAAATAGGAAAGTGTTTCTTCAGCTGTTTCTTCTTCTGCTGCTAGAAACTACCACTACTACTGCTGTATGAAGAGCTCTCGTAGTTAGTGGGGAAGCGGCTCTCGTGCTACCAATGATTGTACTACTGCTGGGTGATTGGTGAGTGGATGATGAGGACTCATGGGGCAGCTTATTATTCTAGTTGAATAACGGAAAGCAGGGGTGAAGTTCCTCAGAAGTCGGGCATGAATAAGTACAAGTCAGTCCTCCAGAACATATGCTTTGCCCTCATCAGAAGAAGCAAGAACATTCTCACCATCTAATCAATCATCGACTGGTGTTAAGGTACGTGTGTGTGTTACCCCTTAGTCGTTGCTCTAATAATCCTAATCAGAGAGATCAAAGATTTACTTCTTGAACAACGATGTTATTAGATTGAAGGATATGGCCATCGCAGCGATCGAGGAAAGCACCCATCCTTTCTACTACCTTTCTTTTACCAATCGCAGCGGTACTGGGTAGTCCTTCTCCTCCTCCTCCATGCAAGGACCCTTCGTCGTTCTCTTTTTTCTCTTCTTCTCCTCCACCTCTCTCTTTTCTTGATGTCTCTTATTTATGAATAGCCCTTCTTATCTTCTTTTTCCAGTCTTTTCCACCTACTAGAAATATTCCAATTCCCCTGTCTATGATGTACGTCTATTAAAATTATCTCTATCTAGACTTCCAGGTAGAGTATGATGGGTGCCTTGCTAGTTCATCCTCGGTGGTCTCACAGACCAGCAAGTAAGATAGCACTTAGTCGTCAGGTGCTGTCTGGACGTTGTAACATTCAAGCATAAGGGCTTCTTTAACCCACCATCATCGGCGGTTGACCTTTCAAATCAATGCAACAACTGCTGATATCGGCAGCCAGGTGCTGTGGCCTGCCTGTTGTTAGAGGAAGAGTGATGACCGACGTGATACCAGAGACTAGCAGCACATACAGCTACGTATGAGGCGGCAGACATCGCAGGAAACAGGCTTCTCAATGTGCTCCTATCTCTGTTCAAGCTCATCGTCATCTCTATACTGGTAATGAACATGAAAGATAAATTGCTGTCATTGATTGATTAATGAAATCCTTACACAACGAGAAAGAATGAGTTCATTCAGCTGTGAGTTGGCTACCCTAAGATTCCCGCCTTACAATCGATACCTCGTTGCCCTTCACTATCACAAAATCACTTGCCTGGCGCATTGTTCGAGAGACATACCTAAGTCCGCGCATTAACTGTGGCTGCTTCTCCACCCGTGCAGCAAAGATTATTTTTTGACCATCTGCCGGAGCGGAGCCGCAGCTTCTCCATTTATTGTAGGATTTTCTGAAGACCGATAAGACTCTTTAAAAGAAGTCAGAGGAATCTGCGTCGATCACGACAACCTGATTGCGTTCCAACCCTGCACCAACTTCCGAGGAGGCTCCTTCTTCCAAAGGGGCGTTTTCGCATTCGTTGTCTATAACTCCAATCGATCCGCTTGAGAACCATCTCGCCTGAAGTGACCTTGACTTTGTCTGTCCATCAATTTCTCCTTTCTCTCCTGGCAATCTGGCCTTCACTTCAGTGAGACAGCCCTTGGCTAGTAGAAAAAGGTCATATCCAGATCTTAAGGCATCAAGGTCAGGGTAAAGAAAGCGCTCTAGATTTCTCCGTGGGTAGTTCCGAAGCAAGAGGTTTGGATTGCTTCCATGTCTGATGTCCATGTGGCGGACGATCACCCCGGCAGCGCTGATGACCGAAGCCTCCTGAATACCAGCTTCTGAGCCTCCGAGCTCTGCATTAGACCGTTCAACAGTATCCAGTGCGCTTGCAATCCTCGAATCAACCCCTTCCTGTTGAATCAAAGATGTAGATCCATTGTCAGTACCAGCGACAGGGCCCAGAATAGCGGCCATACTCTCCAAAAACACGTTCTCGACATCCGTGCCCTGAGAATGCGAACCATCTGGTCCTGTGTGGGGTGTTTTGCTGTTACCGCCCAAGTCCCCATCGTCGTAGCGAAATGTTGCAGGCATATAGTCCTTAAAAGCATTATCCAGGTCTTGGAAGTTAGCGAAAGAGCGACAAAAGGGAGAGGAGCCTGCTTTTAGTACGAGGCCAGGTGAAGTCAACAGTACCCCCATCTGTTCGCTAGCACAATTGAGGAGCTGGAGAAGCTTTTCCTCGATCTGCTCTCCGGCACAAAGACCTTCGTCAACTTGGACGCCTTCATAATTTGCGTTGTTTTGCTCCACCACAGGCTCTCGACTTCTCTTTGTTGCAACTCTTGATTGCAACATCTTCTCAATAGATGCTCTGAACCCCTCAAAAGTTGCTTGGTAGTCTTGCAGGCCAGATGAGGACGCTCGTAAGCCAGATCGAAAGGTGCAGCTCAAAATTTTTCCATCTTTTCAGCGTAGTGTAGCATCTCGGAGATTGTGAACTCCCGTCTCCACATCCGCAATAAGCCAAACATGTGTTCCGCCGGTTCTCTGGTAACCAATCTGAATTTAATAATGTCATCTCTCAAGACGAGACATACTGTGCCGAGGACTGCAGAAGGAACGTTCCGAAGGGTAGTGATGTGGACTCCATCTAGGCTCGTGAACCAGATTAGGCTGCACCAAGATAACATACTCTGATGTCTCTATCGAGACTGTCCGAGTTGGCCCCAATAAGAAGCGTTCGGAGAAAGAATAGGCATATCCCAGTAGCTGCAATCGATCCCCCCTCTTCATTCGACAGCGCGCAGAGCTTGTCCATGGACTCCAGAGAGCACAAGCGGAGTACCAACGCGTCTGAGGTGTAGTCAGTGACCTGCACCAACTCTTTAGCGATGCCAGCTTCTAAGAGCAATCCCGGGTCAACTATATTCGCGCCCGCCGTGATTAACGATGAACCCAGGACAAGTTGAGATCTTAGAGATTTCGCAACGTGATTCATGTCCATTAGTCCCAAGGTTGATGATTTCGATTGCAAAAAGTCCAGCAGCTTTCTTCTTATAAAGTCTGACTCACTCGCAAGCCCATCACACGAGACCGACACCAGACGGACGTCGTCTAAGCTGGTAACGATGTCCACAATGTACTCGTTGAAATCTGACAATTCGTTCGTAGACTGTGGACGTGCTGCCAATAACGTCATAGGGCAAGCTCCCGAACGTCCGTTTTGAGCTGACAAGACAGCGCATTTTACCTTCGAAGCCAGCTCTTTGACATCAACGTTTTCAACTGACATTCCCTCACTGAGTTTCTCGGCATGATAAGGAGCAATTTTGCCGACCCGGATTTGATAAGTAGCATTCACCTCAAGCCGCTTTGAAACCTTCGTAGCATCGATTGCCAACGACACCACCAATGTTTCACTTTGACCCTTTACTGAACTCACCCATTCCTTGCAACGCTGGATGATGCTCTCGCGATCCAAATCAATCGCGGTAGTCCGAGTCCTTCGATCAGCTGACCCTATCCGTTGCAGCTGCCTGACGCTAACCGTAAGTAGGTTTGCCTGTAGAATCTCGTAAGCAGCCTTGCTCCTCAATCGCATCACTTGACAGAAATCGATGAGCTTTGCGGCATACTGCGGGTTCATAAGTCCACTCATCTTATCCACGTAACCCTTTGCCAGACCAACCAAAATAGAATCTCTAAATTCTGGTTGGGAGTGATAGAGGAAGTGAAATTGGGTAATAAATGCGTCCGGCTTCAAAATGCCCTTCTTCTCAGTACAACCAATTGGTAGTGGCACTCCAATCGCGCGCAGAGCTCCTTGATTCTTTACACACCAGTCGTGATAATAGAGAAAGTCTCTTACTCGCTTGAACAAGGCTTTCTTCGCTTCATTAGTGTTCTGATTGCCATGAGAGAAGTTTTTGAGTCTTCTATACTCTTCCTCGTCAAGCACTGCAGAGTCTCCGACTGCTGGAGCGTCCAAGATCTTCAGGACCCCCGCGACATCAATCATCCGTAAGAGACGCTTCCTGATGGCTCGTGTCTCTAGGGCTAGACACTTGTCACAAGTACCGCTTTTTGCTTTTCCAGGACGCAGGCGGTATACCTTGTCACAACCAGTTGAGTGAATTGACCAGGCCTTTGAGGCACCCATACTTAGAAAGTGGACCGATGCAGGAGGTTCACCAAACTCTTCGAACAGCTTGAAGTATTTTGAAGATTCATTCTTGAAAGGATTTGCGAACATGCCAGGGCAAGGCTTAAGGCGTACTGCTTGAACATTACTGGAACGATGACCACCGAGATTGAGGTTGACCGCCGAAGAAGAAGGGGTCAAAGAAGATGGATCCTTTTCTCCCGATAATTCCGCTTGATGAGACGTGACACTTGGCTTGAAAAAGTCGGTCACTCGGGTATTGTTCTGCGTCAAAGCCAGTTTGTGACATACTGTCTGAATATGCTCGTTCCATCGTTCAGTTGAGTATGGGCGACGCGAGCAGATCTTTTTCAATGTTGCCCCGTTCCCACCTCCTCGAGTTTTGCACACGCCGCAAATAATGTATGAGCCATCCTTAGCACGCTCTTTTATCGATTAATCCTCTAGAATGGCTTCACACCATGCAGTTCTCTTTCTCTTTCCGGTATAAGACCAAGACCACTTTCGCTATCACTAGGGACAACATTCCTCCTTCGACAGTCGAAGCTGTTCCCATAACGTTAGAAGAAGAAGAAGAAGAAGGAACCTTATTATCACGCATCATTATACTTCTTCTTATAAAACAACTAACAACCGCTGTTGCAGAAGAGCAAGCAAGAAACACGCAGTGGCAGCAGTGGTGGTGATAATAATTAATAATAGGGTGGAGAGGTGGTGACAGCAGCAGCTGATGAGGACAGGCAGGTAGTAAAAGATGATTGAAAGCAAAAAAATCAGAGCGAAAGAGAAGGGGAAGAGGAGATGAGGAGCGCAAGCAGATGCTAGCGATCCCTTTTTGTTGGCGGGAACAAGTCAGGGATTGGGGGTGGATGAGTTTATGAAGATATGCCGCCTATGATAAAATGAAGGGACCTACCCAGCTCCCGATTCTGGATTTCCATGGACATATTCCGTAAACCTTTCGGCGGACGGGTGTCGGTGTCATTGTTCCAGGGGCATTAAAGCGAAGGAGGCTCGGCGGTAGGGAGGATGTCCCATTGGTGCCTAGGAACTGCTCCCAAACACTACCGGCGGACGGGATGGTGGCCGTGCTTATACTATGGATGTCACCGGTCCTGTGTGACCGCAGGCTGACCCTATTTTTTCCCAATTCTCCAAAAAAGGTATGGCTAAAGTCGAGGCACGACGTTCTGGCTCCACGAGTCATGTCTGGGGCTACGTAATTGTATTAATCGCAGCGATGGGATTTATCTGGTGCATGTAAATGCTACAGCTATTCTGTTACAGCGCCGTACTTACAGCCAGAAAAAAAACGAATGAGAATCACACAATGATTATCATTCGTTTTTTTCTGGCTGTAGGGACGTTATGATTTTCTCCAAGCTGCTGATACTACTCCCAGAGAACAATCGAGCGGCACATAGCGGACCAATTCTTTCCGTCTCGGAACCATCCAATGAAGGCTCGAGTCTCTTGCTCGCTTTGGAACGAGACGTGTATTACTGTTACTTGGTACCGCTTACGATCCCCGTAACCATCTTGGCCTGTTACGCCAATTGGGTTTGTCTCAACTTCTTTCGCCACAAATTAATTACTTGGGAAAATATATAGTTTGCGTACTTATGTTTCTGCTGTAGCGGTCTTCTCCTTCTGTTCGTGCACTTTCCGTACCAGGAGCTTTAGAAATGCCGCTTGTTTTGGGTTGGCACGCACACTGGCGAGCGTCCATCCACCTTCGTGCCGTGGACTGGACAACCGCGCCGTCTGCTTCACGGCAGCCTGCGAGAGCTTGACGTAGCGGTTAAACGCACCGCTATGCTCGGGAAATTTGGCTACGCACGCGCCAATCTCGCTCGGGAACAAATTCAAGCCCACGACCACGCGTTTCAGTGGAAGATCCGACGCAGACGCGCCAAGTCACGAGTGAACGCATGCGACTACTCAAGTGCGGAAACTCGCCATCACACAAAATGCCACGACGAAAGTTGTACAAGACGCGAATTTGGCATTATCATGAACGCAACAACCTCCAGCAAGCGTGCTCTGGATGAAGCGGAGACGCAACTCCAGCCGATACAGATCCAAGTTCCAGTGTGCTGTGGTTGTGGCAAGAGCAATGTCAAGTACCGATGTCCTCGCTGTGAGCGCATCACGTGTTCGTTGCATTGCTGCGTGGAACACAACAAGAAGGTGACTGAAGTAACAGATAAAAAGCCTAGGTCGTCAATACCGTACCGCGGTCATGGTCCGTCGACTACCTCAAACCCTTCGCACACTGTATGTGTGAGGATGCGTTGCGCCAAGAATCAACGGTCAGAGAAAACGTCTCGTCGCAAAGAAAGAAAACGCAAAAGTAATGCATTTGACTATAACTAAATTTTAGTCTGACACAAATACACAAACATTAAGTATACCTTTTTTGGTCTTGTACGAATATGTCCAACTTTAATGCCTTGATCCGCGCATAAAAGTCCCAAAAGGGTAAAAAAGTATATCATTTTTGGTACTTTTTTTGTTTTTTCCTAGTCGCTGCCTCACTTGCTGGTAGTTAGTCTTTCACTTGCTGCCGTTTAGCCCGTCCCCAAACTCCCTGAAAAAAATTATTAAAAATAAAGAAATGATCCAAAAACTATGTATGGGTCTCACGGCAAATCCTTCGATTGTGGCCAGATTGACCACAACTCTTGCAGACCTGCTGTGGCCTGCATTTTGCGATGCCGACAGTCCCACTTTCTCCTTTCTTCTTATGGCGGGTCTCCCACGTGGCCGTCTCAGTAATGGTGGTACTAGCCCATCCGTAGTCTAATCGTTTATGGTGAACGGTTTGTAAGCCGTTGCGTAGCACTCCCGGTATTCTTGTATTTTGTACAAATGATGTACCAGAGAGATCGGGTAAACTTTAACACGGAGATCAAAGACACATGCGTGCTGACAAGGAAGCAGGACAACTTTGGTAATGCTTGCAGGTGCAAGTTCCGACGTGCTTTTCCTCAGTTGGTAAGTCTAGAACAAATCGCTGTCCCGAAGTTGAACAGATAAAAAAACACAAGACTAAACTTTTCGTCTGATGGTCAGACAGTGAATTTCCGCGCAGAGTGAATTTCTTTCTGCAGTTTACCCAATGTGGTTTGGGGTAGGGGTGTTACCATATTGGCTGCCTCTCAATGACTTCTGAAAAATTCCTCCATTTGATGAATGTAGAGCGCGTCAAGAAGTTCCAAAAGAGGACGCTCTTAAATCTTGCGAAAAAATGAGTTCGCAATTTCAGCCAAGTTCGACGTACAATGGTCAAAGCGTAACGAGGGCATGGCGTATGTGGCCCATTGGTCATGTTCAATATCCATGGCATAATCTGCTGCCTTTGCTTTGAGAACCCGAAGTTCGGCAATGCACTTTTGAAATACGGCTTCCGTATACTCGTAGATATATTTTAAAAAAGGCTACGATGAAAGAACACGGTCGTGAAACAACTGATTACTTGCTGAACTGATATGAATCATAAGAGTTGCACGTACTTATTGGCAGCGAGACCGAATCTTGTTTGCGAATTCCACGCAATTTGCCAGCAGAAAAAGGCGTTGAATGCAGAATGAGCGTCTTGAGCAGTCGCATGGATCAACCCTTTTTTCTATCGTTAATGATAACGGGTAAGCTTGGGCGAGGAGAGACAGGAGCCATCGACAGGTTTCTTCACACTCGTAAGGGACCAATACCCAAGCAAGGACAATAAGGGTATATTCTGCATCCATTCCGACTGCAAGGAGTAAGACTAGGATAAACCAATTATCGGTAACGTTCCATCGATGGAAACAAACTTCCGCATCGATGAAAATGCGTTGAGCCACAAACACACTGTGAAATCGTCTGGACTCTCCGTCGATCAAACTGCTTTCGTTTTGATTATTTGGGTCAACATCAATTAGTGTTTCCGCATAACTTCGCGGCAATTAAAATTGTTGACGTTGTGCTTCTGAGGATTTGTTAAGTATCGCTTCCTTGGCTTTATGAGCTGTTGAATACGGAATGTCCATTCCCGGTTTCTGCTCAAGAAAACTGTCACATCTTTGGAATTTGTGTCCTTTGACATCGGGAATACTTCCTCGAACAAACTAACAGAGTACTCGTGATCTCGCTGACTGCCTCGTGAATCTTTCAATGATCTCTGGCAAAAATGCTCGTCGTTGAATTGGGAGACCGTTACAAGTTCCGTCTTCTTGACTAAATGAATGCGGATGTAAGTGGGGCATTTCAAGACGGTGCAGCATAAGTAAGCTCGTTGTTTGTTACGTTCTTTCACTTTGTAGCCGAATCACTTCGCCGTTCATGCTTGTGAGCTGCGTCGAAAGAGGTATAGGTCTGTCTTTTAGCGATTGGTGACAAAGTAGAAATGAAAAAGGGCTTCTGGTCGATAGGTTCAGTCATTATTGTAACGAAGCCAACGACGCGGGCACGCTAGGGTCTTTGGAACGCGGAAGACGACGCGGGCAAGCGGCGGAGGTGAATGGCTATTCAAGAAAAAAGTGTCCTATTCTGTGAAATACTACCAAAAAGTGTACTTTCTATAAAACTTCTCATAAATTATAAAGAGTGTCATTTAACACCATACGATGAGCCCAGTTTTATGGATTAGCTCACGTGCCACCTATTGTCCAAAACGTACCATTTATTTATGAGATAACGTCTAATATGCCCCTGTTTTGGCCCAAAAATTCTAAAATGCCCCTGTTCTTAAAAAATCCTAAAATGCCCCTGTTTTCGCGGCGCCCTCCAATCGCTAAATTTAAGGCGACTATTTAATGAAGAGATAACGTCTAAGATGCCCTTGTTTTGGCCCAAAATTCTCTTCGCTAGATATATTAGGGGATTTTGGGACGTCTTCCAAACGTCAAACGCTCACCCCCTTTGCTGAAGTAGGTTTTCATGACGCCGTCACAATAGAAAGATCAAATGGGATGAGGAGGGGTTGCAAGTCGACTGAATCGGTTATATATTTTCAAGGATACTCTACGTAGTGCTAGAAGAACCACTCTTCATCTCTAAACTGCATGAACCAATACATAACAGGCACGCTGTCAAAACGGACACAACGGATACGCATTTTTTTGTCTGACTATGTGCAGAAGTAGTGATCTTCAGACCAGTGAAAGAATGGATGGGACTACATAGTTGGCGCATGTACTCAAGCGTAAGGCGCCGATAGGCTAGACATCGACGGAGAAGGGTATAAGTTTATCGAAATCGCTTTAATCCACGCAAGCATGAGCTACTGTCAAGCACGCACGAGCTACTGTTCAAGCGAACAGCCATGTGGGAAGGTAATCAGCGGGTCACGAAGATTGGATCCGCCAGGCTAACGAATGATATTGGCCCCAAAAAATTTGAGCACGTTAGAGTCTGGAAGTTGTTTCTCAGTAGAAGTGCGCCCTACATGATTAGTGTAGGGCGGCGCACAGGGAGCAAGTAAGGAGTTTTAGTCTTAAGGAAAGTATATAAGCTAATGTTTCATTAAATAGTCGCCTTAAATTTAGCGATTCGAGGGCACCGCGAAAACAGGGGCATTTTAGGATTTTTCTAAGAAGAGGGGCATTTTAAAGTTTTTGGGCCAAAAGGGGCATATTAGACGTTATCTCATAAATTAATAAAAGTTTTGACACCCTAACGCCAGATTTTCGTCGATTTTTGACGAGAAAAATCCTCTTTGTATTAATACAGTTGTTATGAAAAATATTAAAATAGACAAGAGTTTGTAGGGACTTTGTAGTGTAGGAAAGTCTTTTTATTACTAAACAATCCAGTGGGGCCATGATCAGGATACAACCAATAAGAATTTATAATTTACCTAAAAGTTCCAACATTTGCACAAGTTTCTTCAACCTCGGACACTCCAGACGCACCTCGCGTGCCTGCCAGTTTCGAGGCATGACTGCGAGTCCTGCGGCCTTCCCGGTTACTTTGTGTCCCTCGATCAAAGATGTGGGAACAATTCCCTGAACCCGGCCCCAGCTGCGCCAGTCGCAGCTCAAGCGCCAAACCGTGGAAGAGCAGCAAACCGTGCAGCCAGAGTTGGGAAGTTGTACCGTTATGCCGTTAGCCCGGTTTTTCAGGAGGCTAGAATTGCACCTCCCCCACACAGACTCGGTCCCATGGATTGCGAGTGTCTACACTGTTGCGCTCTGCACTGGGCCGAAGAGTTGAGGAGTTTTCTTTCCTTCTGTTGCGGAAAGGGAAATGTACAGCTTTCCCCTCCGCAGCCGGTCCTGGAGCAGTTGAAGTCTATTAACGAGGGAACGCATGCAAATTCTAAGTCGTTCCTCGGGGAACGGCTTAGAATCCGGTGGTACAATACCAACCTGGTTCGAGGCGAACGAAGAAACCACGTCCTCAATCGTTCCAGATGTGCGGCAAGACTTTTCACCGACTGGGTCGGACGCGACCTCGGAGCGTGGACCCAAGTTCCTGCAGACCTACTTGTATAACAATATACGCCGATCAAACGTTTTCAGGAGCTATTTGGTGATGCCCCAGCGTAAATCGCGGACCTCATTGAGATGCTTCGGGTCCACAACCCCTACACCGCCCATCTCTTCGACCGGAGACCTCTTGCGGACCCATCCAATCAAGACGTGCGGTTGCGGTTCGTGTGAAACCTGGACGAGACCAGCGGGTGCTGAACGTCCCCGCGGCGGACAAGATCGCTATTCTGATGCAGGAGGACGACGTTGCTGATTCCAACGACCGGGATATCTACCTCCAGCGACGTGGTGGTGACTTGTTCATTATGACACGTGTGCATTGCTCCTACAACGTGATGATATATTCCCTGATGTTTCCGTTCGGAGAAGACGGATGGTGTCCCAGGATTCCCAACAAGGGCGTGGCTCAAGAAAACGTTCAGGCAATTCTCCTCGCCGCGAACGTCAGAGCACCGTGACGGCCATGAACTTCTATTTTTAACACCTGATACCCCGAGCAGACGACATGAGGATGTTTCGGTATGGACGTATTTTCCAGCAGTACGTGGTAAGAGCATACTCCAAGGTGGAGGGTGACCGGATCCTCTTCCACCGGAACCAGCAGAGCTCCGTTCGGACACAGCTGTACCGCGGCCTGGATGATACATACGCGGACGGGGACAAAACTTTTGTGAGTCTCAGGAAGCGGGCAATCCTGCCCCCTTCTTTCCACGGTGTAAGAAAGTGATGTTGCACATCAATAATAAATTATGATTATTCTCGGAGATTTCCGATACTATCGAAAGTAACCTATATTCGGGGACCAGCTGAACCCAGATTCGGTCTAACTTCGGAGTTATCTGTATTGTTAGTTCATTAATGCTTCTGCCTTCTATGTTAACGCTCTTGGAGCATGTGCTCATCAAGAAGGCGAATCTTAGCTAAAGGAAAAGGATGAGACTTCATCAAATTGCCTCGACTGAAGGATTCCCTCGAGGGAAAAGTCTGTCAGCGACATCCTATTGTCATCTTTCTCCCATCAATAATCGAAAAGTCAGACTCTACCCTTGCGGTACCCGGAAATACGCTAGCGATACCACCAGAGAACTCGCATAGCAACGGGAACCTCTCTTGCAATGTCGTCCACCCCTAATGAAAGTCAGTCTTTTCGTTGCACTTTTCGATCATGCTCTTTGTCCCCGCTTCATTGCGATACGCCATCAACAAGTCCTGGATTTGATTAAAATACAAATCGAGTAGAGTTAGGCATTACTGATTCACTTGCCTCGATAAATCCGCTATACTTGAATGGATTAAATGACACATATTTGTCATAATCTATATTGTCAGCAGCTCTAAACCACACCATATGGCCAAATCGTTGGAATTACAGGCATAGGCTGGCTAATTAGTTTTGCTCCTTTAGTTATTTCATTATTTTTTGCATTTGGAAACTACAAACCAAATTAAATAAAATATTGGTATTAAATAGTTAATATTTGAAATTTAAGCAATTACTCATAGAATGAAATTAAATGTCAAAGCCACTTGTTTGGAATATCTACTCCTTTTTGTAGTCTTGTTTTAGGCTATATTATATACTTCTTTTTAGCTAGTATTTACCATAACTGACTATTAACATAAATGGATTTTTATTTGGCAATCTCTTGTGTGTAAGTGCGTGGTTTGATTCCTAGTATATAAAATACAATGAAGCAAACTAGGTTTACTATAGTACCTACGAAAACACCTTTTAAGTTTATTGTTGTAGAAAAAATAATTTCCCACCCCATAAAACGTATTGCTCCAGCAAGGCATGAAATAGCAAAGGCTTTTTTGCTGATCATTATATCAAATAGCGCAAAGATAAGTGGAACTAGGATAACAGGCCCCCAAAAACCAGCAATAAATATAACGAGATCTGCCACACGGTTAAAGCAAAGTGCTATAATAATTGCCAGGCTTCCAATGACAATATTAATGCTTCTGGCTAAATAGAGCATTCTACTTTGGTCACTTATCTGGAATATTGGTTTTAGCTAGTTCCGCAAGATCCAATTTTATTTAATCGCACTATTCTTCAAAACATAACATATGGCAAAAACTCTTCTATGTAAGAAGTTATTGCTGCTACTAAAAAAATCCCTAGCACATGATTTTATTATTAAACTCCCTTATGGATACAATACTAAAGTAGGAGAGCGAGGAGAAAAATTATCAGGAGGACAGCGTAAATTAATTGCTATTACAAGGATAATATTAAAAAATAATAAAATACTTCTATTTGACGAGCTTACCTCAAACCTTGATATTACTACTAAATACATGCTAAAAAGGAATTTATACAAAACAAAACGTTAATTTCAATCACTCACGCTTTAGAGGAGGTATTTGAAGCCGATCGTATATTTCTTTTTAATAAAGGAAGTATTGTGGCCGATGGAAAGCACGAAGAATTAATTTTGCATAATGAATATTATAAAATATTTTTTTCGCTAATACAAACTTGAATACTTTTTCTACAAAGGAAATACTACTGAAAGCTTAGGCAGCCTTAAGTTAATAAAATAAAAAAATATATTATTTCGATAAACTTATTAACTAAATGTTGACGATTTATATATAGAATCCCCGAAATTTACAAATTTAAATAAACGTGGGTTATATATTGAATATGCAAGCTATAATTTTAGCAGGTGGGAAAGGAAGTCGTCTGTGGCCGTTTAGAAGACTACAAAAAGGAGTAGATATTCCAAACAAGTGGCTTTGACAATTGCTATTTTGGGCATATGCTGTACTAATGGGAATGTCACCATCATCACTTGGATTATTATATACAGGAACATCACTAGTGAAAACATTCTTTGTTTGTGCAGCTACCTTTGGGGGTATGAGTTTATACGGATACACTACTAAAAAGATTTAACCTCTATGGGGTCATTTTTATATATGGGACTTATGGGTTTTAGGGAAGATACCGAAAGCTGTGGAAGGTTTGCAGTACTCTCACTGACGTTGAAGGGTTTATTCGCATGGCAGTACTTCTTAAAGAGTTATTTTTTCCTAAAACTGATCCGTTCACTGCATCTTTGCTATCAGCATTTGCTTTTTGTTCTACCTATTTGTTAAGACCTTTTGGAACCGAAGTTCAATTTTCTCAATGTCAGCATCCGATCACGACGTTGCCAATCGCTTCCTCTGCTTCCGGATTATAGAGGAAAACTCCCTTCCACGCATCTTTACAAGTTGATGCGGTAGCACCGCTGGAAGCTCCTCTTCAGCCGCGTCATTCGCACGGTTACTTTCAGCAACAATGTTGGAAATGCCATCCACGCTGGTGACGAACATCCTCATCACCGTCTTCAAGACCTCAGTCGATTTCTCTACCGACAAACGCTGACACAGGGTGTCTTCCACGAATATTCCCAAGTCCTTCATAAACCCTTCAACGTCAGTGAGAGTACTGCAAACCTTCCACAGCTTTCGGTCTCTTCCCTATCGGCGGCATCTGATATATCATCATCAGAAAGCGGGCCTTGGACTCCATCTAGCATGCACAGCGTTTGAACCAATCCATGAAGATGCTCGGTCTGTTGCGAGATTAAGGTTGTCATTCCCTGGAGTTTGTGGAAGCCCAAGTCCACCTGCTGACGAAAGTGTTGACTGCAATCATGACAATCCACCATGAAGGACTTGGTGCATTTGCATAACGCTTCACTTGCAGGTAGTCGCAAACACGGGCACGCTTAGAACATAACCACCTCGTGACCTTGCCCATTGATAACCATCGCGTGGAGACCACCTTGGGATACGTTTCTCTCATTTCTGCAATCAGGTTTTGCTGCCGACGAAGGTATCCGATTAAGGCGGTCAAATCCTTACAGTATTGGCCGTCAAGCAGGCCCTTGAAAACCTCCTGCATGACAAGATCGATATGATGAGCGCCACACCATATGCGAATGAACCCAGGTAGAGTGAGGGCCCCGATTAGACTTGAAAGCCCACGCACACGACCAGTCATACTACGTGCCCCGTCTGTGGCGATTCAAATAATCTTGTTCTTCCAATTAGGGCAAATGACATCCATTAACTTGACAAGTAAATCCGACATCGCCTCACCGGTATGGCGGTCAAAGACAGGGATAGCCATCAGGTGCCAGTTGTACATCTTACCACATACACAGAATCGCAAGCGCGTATCTATATAGATTGTGCTCTGGTTTGTGGAAGTATCAAGAGCCAGGGAAAAGCTCCAAACCATCTCAAGAATGTCCGCCACCTTCTGTAGGTTCAACGCAACAGCTATTCGGGCGCACTTCGCAGTCTTAGCCCGATCAACGCTACCAAGGGAATCCAGACCAGTCTTCTCCTTGGTAAGCTGGATAAATGAAGCAGACTGTCGGAAGGACGCTCCATTCCCAATGAAGCCGATTGCCAGGTCGAACTTTTTGACGTTCTGTACTCGGAATTCGTAGAAATTATTCCATTCCTCCCCCTCAACCACTATTTGTTGGTCTCGTTTTGTGAAAGTTCGAAGATCACGTTCCTTAGTCTCGTCACCAACGTCGTCGGGGTGGAAGAGCATTTCTCCGATGACTACATCAACAATAATTCGCCTAATCCGGGAGTGTAGAGCCGTCTCAGACTGGCCGAAGTGGGCATGTAATGAAGCTTTGAAAGGAACTATCCCATCGAAGTAAGTTTTCTTGTCCTCTGCGGAGAGGTTGGCGTACGATTGCCACCGTTGTGGGTGCTGACCTGTCAGATGTGACAAATAATTGTCCGTACGGAAGGGCGCTTTAAAATACTTGGAGTTCGCGGTTCGCTTGCGGAGCCTCCGTCCTTCTCTTCGCGTCCAAAGGTCTGACAAAAGTGACAAACTACGCCTTCGACTTCTTTAGTCTTTGGGTGTCGGTTGGAGATGGAAAGTCCGTATTCCAGCTCGTAATGAGGTTGAAATCTTGCCACAGCTTTACGTCTCTTCTTCGCTGGAGGAGGAGGAGGAGGAGGAGGAGGAGGGGGACAACGGGGCCTAGCGGTGTCAGGATTATCATCCCCAGCAACGGAACCAGCAGGCGCCATCATGTTATTAGTTGTAGTTGTAGTTGTTATGTGTTGATGTTGCTTCTACTGCTGCTGCCCAGCACCGCTCGCTATTATTTATTGTTTCTCCTCCCTCCTCAGCTCCTTGTTGTGGTGAACAGTACGCTCGATGTTGCGCGCAGTTCGTCTCTTGGATATTGTCTTAACTGATTTCCTTGGCTGTGAGGCGGCGCGCCGAGCGAACGAAGAAAAAAGAAGAAAGGAGAAGAGATCTTTGTTGTTGAAGAAGAAGGCCGCCACGATGACGAAAGGACGAGGGTTTATTGTTGTTGTTCTCCACCCTCACATTTCCCATACTTAATACTATATGAGGTTATCCCATAGTTAATGCCAGGGGAAAATACCACTTATTTACGGTGCATATCATATCTTATCTTCGCTACATTCGGTGAAAAAGGGGGCCGGCTCCGAGAATAATCAGGCCTGATCATAATCCATCATAGTTCTTACGAAGAAATATGACATGCACGTAATTACCAATGGTGAGAGACATAATTGGCCATGAAATGAGTGCCTCAAAGCGAATAGGAAATGAATGACTCAAGGCGACCAGGAAATGAGTGACTCAAAGCAACCAGAAAAAAATTAAAGAACGAAGTTCACTTTTTGTGTTGCAAACCCGGCCGAAAGCCTTCGTCTACCTTCAAGTTACTTCACAAGGCTCCCCCGGCACATGAACGAGATGTACCAGGACGCCATAGCCATCATCAGCAAGATCGGAAAGCCGGTTCTCTTTGTTACATACACCTCCAAACCGGAGTGGCCAGAGATCAACGCCTTTCTGCTGCCCCGACAAACGGCCCTGGATCGACCGGACTTTGTGACGCGCGTGTTCTAGATGAAACTGCGGTGTATCCTCGACGACATCACCAGGCAGATAATAGTTGGCAGGGTCATAGTCATTGTATGGACCGTCGAGTTTCAGAATCGTGGACTGCCGCATGCGCACATTCTCATCGTTTTGTGCGATGAGGTCAAGCCCCGGACATGCGAGGATTAAGATCGCATTGTTTGCGTGGAGATTCCGGACCCCCCCCCGCTGTTGCCGCGGTTGAACGAAATTCTGATCCACTGCATGATTCACGTGTGCTCTGACAAAGGCCCAAAACACGGTGTCTACCTGAAGAGCTTTCCGAAGGGTTCCACCCCGGAGACGCGTGACGCCCAGGATGGATATCCCAAGTATCGCCGTCGGGATGACGGTCGCCACATCTACCAGAGCAACCGGCGGTACATCATATGGCACGTCAACCCCTACACTGCCTGGCTGTTGCTGAAAAATGACGCCCACATCAACGTCGAAGTCTGGCGTCCATCTACTCTGTGAAGTTCCTGTTCAAGTACATTCATAAGGGCCACGACACAGCCGACGCTCGCGTATGCACTCTGACCCCTGTTGCTGCCGCGGAACACATCGTGGAAGGAGACGCTATTTAAAAGGACGTAGTGCAAAAGTTCCTGACGTTCCGATATGTTTCCTCCATCGAGGCTACCTACCGGATGTTCCGCTAAGGCATGCACGACCGGCATCCTGCCGTGAAACGTCTAGGTGTCCACCTTCCCGGCAAACAGTCTGTCACGTTCGATGCAGCTGCTCAGAACCTTGAGCAGGTTATCGGCGGGAACCAGAAGACGAATATGATCTCCTTCTTCGCCCTGTGCTCGGAACCAGACGCAAATCCGTTGTTCAAATACCCCTACATTCCCGCGACGCACACCTGGATGAAGGTTAAATTTGTTTTTTTAGTTTTATCAATGCCTTGACCATAAATAAAACGAAGACATGCATATTTAGGAAAAATCTAATGCGCCCCCCCCCATGTTGGCTAACGCGCCCCCCCCAAATGAGAATTTTGAATATTTTTTCACAAAAAGTTATCCTTTTTTCGAGGAATGATAAACTGGCAAATAATGATAAATCCACTGGCAAATAGAAATGTATACATATGCATACACTCACCCTCCCGTCCAATGAGAAAGAAAGCGAAAAATTGCAACTCTATCCCTCCTCTTCTCTTACTGCCTTAATTAAGTAGCCACGAACGCTCACACCAACGTGCCGTCTTCGTCACTATCCTCCACGTCCACCATGCGCGTCCGCGTCGTCCACCAACTCACTTAATCCCGTGAGCCATCCAAGTACGTCGTGCAATTACACGCACGCGCGAGAAAGTCAAACCCGTCCGCAACATACGCGCTCAACACTTTCGGACTGCACAAAATGCACTTGTCAAACGTAGGGCCCGCGACAACGCCCTTCTCGAACGCATTCAGGAACCCGCGCACTTGATGAGGGACAAACTGGAGCGGAGCGGACGCGTTTTCGGGATTCGTTGGACGCACAGACTTGCCCTCGGGTGCGTGCAAGAGCGCCCCGAGCGGTTCCACGGCCGTGGACGCGGCCATCGGCGCGAGCCCTGGCGTCGACGAGCCAGGATGGAGCAAACGCACTGTCATCGACCGTGAAACGTGCAGGAACATCCGTGGATCGTCCGGGCGTGAAGTAGCCCGTTAGGTGCTGGTGATAGAGAGACACATACACTGGCGTTATAAAGAAACGCTTTAGAGAGAGAGCATAACGGTGGTCGTTGTGGGGTGTGGGTTGCAAATACTACTGCTCGCTCACGTACCTGTGCCTGGTCGTCGAGCTGGAACTTGTCGAGATTGAGCGACGAAAGCTTTTGCCAGAAAGAAACGTCGGGTGCGCTGTTCCATGGATGGAACTTGAGGATGTGCCACTCGGTCTTTGCGTTGTCCGTTATTGCGTCGAGCCGGGATAGAAATGACATGATATGATATAGAAATTCATTTTTCTGGAGAAAAAAATCCAGCTCAAAGTAAGGGAAATCGCACGAAAAACAGCACTAACTAGTTTTAATTTTGTGTATGCATCTGTATACATATCTATTTGCCAGTGGATTTATCATTCCTCGAAAAAAGTATAACTTTTGGCAATTGATATCCGTATCCCCCCCCCAAATTACTACCCGTATCCCCCCTCAATTATAGGCGCATCCTGGAAGATCGACTCGATCAAAAAAATCATCCAGACTTACTGTGTTATGCATAGATCATGAACTGAAGATTATGTTGCGCTTGTTTCTGTGCGGATAAATCAGGAGAATATCCTACATGCACTTTCAAGCAGCCGGTCTTCGGCAGCGCCCATCACAATGATACCTTCGCAACGCGATAGAGCGTGTCGAGAATATCCTCGATATTTCCATCAATCTGATAGCATTCCAGCGCTGCTACGGCTTTTTCATTGTCACTTAGAATCAAATGTTTCAGCCATGTCTACGAGTGGCTCGGCCCGCTCCTTGCCCGGTTCCACGCGACAATTGATTCTGGACGCGACGCGGTCCATACCCATCACCCCCGACACTCTCGGGACCCCCAGCCGCAACACGAACCGGACACGATGTTTTTGGACAACCGCAAGCGTCAGTACATGTTTCGGAAGCTCTCGTCGTACGGCGACACCCCGGTGCGTACGGTCTGGCGGGACACCGTGTGCTCGCCAAATGTTGCGTCGGCTTTACGAGCCTTGTGTGGCAGCCCTCCTCCCCGCGGCCTCTCGCTGCTCGTCGCGAGCAAACGGGACCCGTGGACGACGACGGCGGGATCCGACCCTTGTGACCCCGGCCGTCGTCAACTTCTTTGTCTTTCAAATAGCACCAACTCGATCTACTTGCGCATGGGGACGATCGAGATGCCGGACCAGGACGCGACGCTCCATTGTGTCGCGACAGTCTTGAGCTCCCACCTCGCCTCCGCCTCGTCCCGTCCGCCCGTCCCCCTTTTGCCGTGTTTGTGTCCCCACGTGCGTCCAGCGCGTCGTCTTCGTCCACTTTGTCCGACCAGGCCGGCCCGCCCTCGGTCCACAAGCTCGCGACCTTTATAAAGCGCATCTTGAAGCTCGCCAAGACGGACGCCGAGTGTACCATCATGACGCTCGTGTGCGTCGAGCGGCTCCTCACTACGACGCGCTGTCGCTTGGAAATCCAGCGCGCTACGTGGCTCCGCATTGTCTTTTATTACCGCACTTGGAGGTAAAACGCGACTTTTGAATCGCTCGCGATCGAATAGTTTTGGTTTACCTGAAAAACGAGGTGGGTCGCTCGTCTTGTGGGTGCTGAGATTCTCTCGAGGCGGCCACCTCGAACTTGACGTGAAGCTTAACGGAAGCTACACCGTTCACCGTAATTAGTGTGGATGCGCTAATAGTGTGGATTCGTAAATAGTTTGGACCACGCTAATAATAGGCACCCCCTTTTTGCAAAAAAAAAACGATCTCACTTGCCAAAACTCACGCTTGCATCGTGCATCTCAACATTCCCTCTGTCCAAACCAATGACAATGAACCTTGACGACGTCGAAGCGTTGGCGTCTCCATCACCCATCGTTGCTGCTCTTGCAAGGGCTCATGCGCAGGCAGAGGCTCGTAGCAAAGCCGTAGCTCAAGTGAAAAACAGGGAGAATGTTCTTGAACAGACCAACGGCAACCATTAACAAGAACATATTCCAAACGATAATGATTCAACGAGGAAACGCAAGCGTGCAATCCAGCAGGTTGCGTCGGTTGAAACACGCGTAAACGTCATCAAGTGGATGGTCAAAGACGCGGAAGAAAATGGAGAAAAGGGCGTTGCTGTAAGAGCAATAAAGAAATTTCAAACTGAGAATTTCTAATCATATGCACGATACAAAGCTGAGTTCTAAAGATCCCGGGTCAAGTCCGGGATGACCGCGTTTAGCTGGAGGTCCCGTGGCGAATACAAAGTATGTGTGGGATTGTTCTGCCAATTGGAACACAAGAAACAGTAACTTACGGCATCTACGTTCTCAATAGGCAAACCACATGAAGTTCACACGTTGGTGGAAGGATCGCGAAGGCATTCTAACTGCTGCTGACGCCAGTGTCAAGTCGATTTCAACGGTTTTAAACACGGTAGTGAAGAGAGTTCAGGTGAAGGTGGCTGTTGAAGTTTGGACTCCAGCGTGCCCCCTGGACGGAGAGGCTGCATGAACTTCTTCTCGTTGAATTTTCTCGGATGCGCGCAATTGGCATCGAATTGTCGCCGTCTCTTCTGCGCACAAATGCACTTGCCATAATTGAGGGCGCCGAAGAATGGGCGGCCGAATATGGTTCAGGTTACGTTAATCTATCGGACAACATACCTGTGAAAGAAAAAAATCAAAACGCGATGGGTTCAGCGTTTTATGGTGAGTTCTGGCAAAGTTTGCGTTCATTTCACGCTGTTGTGAAGTTCTTCTTAAATAATTAGGCCATTTTCTGCGAACAGAACGCCAACAACATCGTTATAAGGATGCAAACGGGAAAACTATCTTGCAGTCCTGAAAAGGAATTGCAAATTGAAAAGACGGTCGCATTTCACATAGGTGAACTCCACCGTGGTTTCACTGCTGGAACATTGGATGAAAATCTCATCCGAAACATGAATGAGACTCACTTCGTTATCAATTTTGGTAACGGAAGCATACTCAGATTTCGTGGAGATTCTGATTTGAAATATGCCGATGTTGTTTCCGGGGGGGGGGGAAGGGCATGACGATGATGGCCAATCTTACCGGAGGGCCAAACTCCCAAATCGCAACGCCGATGCTCATATTTCAAAATACGAAACGATCATATCCTATTCAAGGCTTGCAGGACGACGTTCCTGGCGTCACTTACCGAACTGTCCCGAAAGGTGGTGCGATAAAACGGTACATTCAATATTATTATTATGTTTTTTTGCGATTACTGAATGCGGTTGAACTTTCCACAGGTTTTTTCGACTTGGTTTAACGAGCAATGTGCGCACCGTCCCGATCCTTATGGCCGCCAGCTTCTCGTCTACGTGGACAACTGTGGTGGGCATAATGGGTCTCCACAGTTGAAACAAGTGCTTGAGCAAACGAAAACTGAGTTGCGTTATTTCCCTCCGTGCGCATCACACCTTGTGCAGCCATGCGATTCTTTTGTTAGCTCAAAAATAAAGGATGAATGGAGAAGGCTTTGGGATGAGGAAAAGTGCAGGATGGGGCGGGAAGGAGAATGGTCAATGAGGTCCGGAAGGATGGCGCGTGGTCCGGCCAGTTGAAAAACCCAGGTAAAAAGTTTTTCCTGCATTTTGCCGCAAAATCAGTGCGAAACGTGAATTCCATGCGCGACAGGAACGGTCTTACGTATGCTCGCAAGGCTATGATTTGCTGCGGCCTTGCGCTGGCCATTTCTGAAAGGTGACATACGGAGCAGTTGTCACCAGAGCTGCAGGAAATTATTGCAAAGCACCGTGACCACTTCGACGGCAGACCTGTAGAACCTTATTGTAAGCAAAGGCAGGAAGCGACATGAGATGAAGATATTTTTTTTTAATTTTAATAAGAACCTTGTCTCTTTCTCCTGTGCACAATTTCAATTTGACTTGAAGCTGCCAGTGCCTGCCCCCCCCCGATTCCGTCCACGCAAAATGATTCACAGTGTACCAGCTTCTAATCATTTGTTGAATTCCAATTAGGAAAATTCGAATTTAGTGTGGACCACACAATATTTGCAAGCACGGGAATAGTGTGGATTCGGAAATAGTGTGGTCCACGCTAATATTGGTCTCCGTCGAATATCCGGGAGGTTGAGAAATAGTGTGGTCCACACTAATTACGGTGAACGGTGTAGCATAATTATCAATTACTTATCTCATGTTGTTACCTAAAAGAATAAACCACTTGTTTAATATAGTACCTATATGGTGGATCCGAGCCCGTGGAAGTGAGAAGTTGAATACGGGTAGTAATTTGGGGGGGATACGGGTAGTTAAATTGGGGCGGATACGGATTTCAATTGCCTAACTTTTTGTGAAAAAATATTCAAAATTCTCATTTGGGGGGGGGCGTTAGCCAAAATGGGGGGGGCATTAGACTTTCCCACCATCGGTCGGGTCGTTACATTGTTTCCGTGAAGGACCACGAACGATACTGCTTGCGTCTTCTCTTGCACCATCTACTCTCGCTAAAGTCCTTCGAGGATGTCCGAATGTTTGAAGGTACACCTTTAAGGTCGCCTGTATAGCGCGTGGGCATATTGAGAATGACTCCAAGTGGAAGCAGTCCTAGCGCAAGGCTGCGTATTTGCACACGTCCACTTCCCACATGCGCGGATAGTTTGACCCATCCTAGGTACTGCGCGCCAGTGGCCCCGGGGGACCTGTGGGAAGATTTTATCGCCTAGTTCGCGGTATATGGGTTGCAAATGGCCCGCGCAAGCACCAGAAACGCCAACCTGCAGCTGAAGGACGACAACAAACTGTGAGCGCTGCAAAAGTTGAGCGATCTCCTGCACGGGAACGGCCTGGATCTCAGCAAGTTCACGGGATGCCAAAACCGCCCGATCATCCCGTACTCATGTCAAGGCGAAACTACCGGTTCATGGGACAGGAGCTCATCGAAAACGAATTGGTCCAGTACATCGTGGCGACGCTCCGTCAGCAGCTAGACGCGAGATTCGAAGGGCTTTTATCTGAGCAGAGGCAAATCCTCAAAGCGGTCACGGAGGCAGTTACGATTTTGTTGAGTAGCGCGATAACATGGGCTTAACGTTAGAGAAATCTGTTCGTACTGGTTGATCTTACTCTGGAGATAATCCCGCATGTGTGCTACCTCCTCTATCATCAGCGTGTTTTGTCACACTGAGCTGGTTGTTGTTCGATACGTGTCGATGATCAAACTCGGGCTTGCTAAATCGAAATAAATACGTGGGCACATAGTATGGGGTAAAAACTTTGTGGTGGGGCGGATTTTACCCTCGGTTTACCTGATAAAAATTTTAAGGGCGTGGCTGGGTACACCCCCCCCCCCTTTTGCTGCGTACACCCCCCAAGGGTTAGGGTTAGGGTTACACCTTCCCTTACACAAGCACTTGTAACATCGTCTTGGAGAAAAGAGCGAGGACACCGTGTCGGTCATGAAAGCTCCACGTCGACACCAAATAATACTTATTTTTTTAGATATAGCTCCATAATCACATTGAAGTCACGTAAAACCTTCGACTACGGCTAATGACAGCACATTTCGCTTCTGTATTGTAGGGAATAGCAACAAAGACGTGCGATTAAAAAAATTTACTGCCTGACGCACTTGCTTATGCCTGGCGGTGATGCGTACAACTACACGGCGTCCACGTTGATCAGTACCCATCAGGAAAGCGTATTACTTCAGACTTTTTTATCGTGAATATTTACATGCAGTTTTGGCAACTGTAGTTATTCAAGCCACTTCGCAGAAGTGCCGAGGTGTCCGAAATTCTGCTCGACATCTCAAGTCGCCTGAAATCTATCGAGAAGGATACATAGCAAACGGTATATGTCCCGAAGCCCCGATATCTACGTCTAGTAGAATCACAAGGGCAGAAACAAGAAAACTGATGTTTGTCACAAGTTTCTATTGGCAAATCTGCACAACGACGGTGTCCTTGTGTTTTCAGTTCATTCCATAATCAATCAACTGTCTCACCAATGTATGTCACAGTTTTAAACATATCACAAAGCCTTGGTGACACCCTCCATGTGCTTGACAACCTCTATCACTGACTTGAAACTAAAAGGCTCCGTAGCAGCCATATCAGCTAGCACCTTTCGGTTCAGCTCAATACCCGAGCCATTTATCTTGCAATAAAGCTTTGAGTACGAAATTCCTTCCTGCCGTGCACCTGCGTTGATCTTTTGAATCCATAAAGAGCGCATGTCTCAGCAATTGCAAATGCAATAAAATTAAGAGCGTGGAACACAGCATTTTCTTACGTGTAAGGGAAGGTGTTACCCTAACCCTAACCCTAGAGGGGGGGGGGGGGGGGGAGGAAAGGGGGGGGGGGGGGGTCACGCCCAATTTTAAATATCTTAATCAGCATTTACCGATAATTCTAATGACAAGCGTTTAACAGACCCAAATTTCAACAACCCTTGAGTACCCTTCATTTTCCCACTGATGCTCGTCATCACTCTTATCTCTTATCTGGGTGACACCTAACATGTGCAGTACTGCATGGATCAGCCTTTCCTCGCGTTGGTAAATCTTCATCGATAAGCATAACTTGAAAGCCAGACTTCGAGCTACCACCACAATTATGTGGAAAATGAGCTTCATTTGGCGCAGCCCAGTCCTATCGAAGTTCCCTAAATCATCCTCATCGTTCATGACAGCCAAATAAATGTGCCTTCGTCTTCTTAGATGGTCAATGATAGCCCCGTAGTTCAAAGAGTGACTCGTAACGAAGAAGTCTCTTGGTGAAACCTGTAGAAACAGGCACTTGTGTTGGCGTAGGATTAGTGATCTGGATGGGCTGTAGCGGCTCTCAATAGCCGTAGCCCGTAGTCCCTTGTGCGTGCGTCCCAAAAGATAAAAGTAAAAGTCAAATATATTATATAAAGTTAAAAAGTTAAGTCACTAAATCAGGCTTAAATTACCTAAGCGCAAGAGACTTAAATCTGTGCACATATAAAAACATTATCAGCCAATCCGTTTCCAGCATTCGGTTTACCTGTAAAGCCAACATGGCTACCCCGGAAACCGACACTCCTCCTGAAACGGCGCGCGCTGTAATGCCGTCAATACAATCCAATTTGTTTTCGCAATTCATCCATCCGTTGCGCACTGAGGTCCTTCGTGAGCAGGTCTGCTGCCATCTCCACACTCGGTACGTGCGTAGGCTTAATGACGTTCCGCTTGTGTAGGTCTTTCAGGAACTTCAACTT
Organism: Peronosclerospora sorghi; assembly: GCA_026184515.1. Lineage (NCBI taxonomy): Eukaryota > Oomycota > Peronosporomycetes > Peronosporales > Peronosporaceae > Peronosclerospora > Peronosclerospora sorghi. The sequence continues at coordinate 8,300,092 of CM047584.1, forward strand.
GATGTCGACATGCTTGGTGGCTACAGCACTCGACTCGGACTCGACGTGCTTGATAGCAGCTTGATTGTCCATGCGCATCAACAGGGGTGCTCGGGCAAAAAATCCCACTTCCATAAGCAGCTCTCGGAGCCCCAAAGCTTCGCGACCACCGACAGCGGCCGCCACGAACTCAGCTTCGGCCGTCGATAGGGCGACCGCGGTTTGCTTCTTGCATTTCCAAGAAACGATAATTCCATTTAAATAAACCACCACTGCACTTACGCTTTTCCGATCCGCTTTGTCACCCGCAAAATCTGCATCGGTGTAGCAGGTGACGCGGACCGGCAGCGGCAGCTCATTATCGTGAACCAGTCGGAGTTTCATTGTTTTCGTACCCTTGAGGTACCTCACTATACGTTTTGCAGCTTTAAAATCTCCAATGGTGGGCGCATGCGTGCGCCGCGTCACACGGTGCACGGCAAAAGCGATATCCGGGCGCGTGCACCGTGAGATCCAGAGAAGGCTGCCTACTAGCGACTGGAAACTCTTCACGCTGGGGTGATGTTCGCGTGACTTGGTCGACAACAATTCGTCAAAACCTTCGACATCGTCCACACTAAAAATCGGTGTGCGGGTCGAATTCATATTTCCAAAATCATGTTGGACCAGGAGCTCATCGATAGCAGCCTCCTGGTCTAAACTGTAGCCGTCATGAAAATTTCCGGCAATCCGAGCACCTAGAAATTTGTTAACCACCCCAAGATCCTTGAGCTCGAGAATCTTCATATCATCGAAAAATGTATCCACTGCTTCCAAACGGGTTCCGGTGACCAGGAGGTCATCTACGTATGCCCCTACAAGAACGGTGCCGTCCGCACCACGCTTAACAAATATGCAGGTGTCCGTTACACACTGCTGGAAGCCCAAATCTTCAAGTGTTTGACACAGCAGCTTGTGCCATAAACGTCCAGCCTGTTTGAATCCATAGAAATTTCTCTCTAGTTTTAGCGATAAGTCATCACTTGATTCCACATCGAAAGTTTCGAGAGTTTCCAACGAAATATCCATCCCTTGAGGAATCTTCAAATAAATTTCATAATCGTCCTCCGTTTTCGCTTTAGGGTAGGCACTCGGCACATCGCCGTGCCGCGCCGGTACCCCCCAAATCTGGCACATCGCCAAAATAACCTTGACATTGTCCACTTCCATGACTGTCGAGAATGTGAAGAGGTAGTCTTGACCGTAAACCTGCCGATCACCGCGTGCCACCAGTCGAGCCTTATAGCGCTCGACCGTGCCGTCAGCACGCAACTTGGTCTTGTACACCCACTTCGTGGGTAGGAGTTTTTTGTCGGGACGACGCTTGACAATCTTCCAAGTGCCAATATCTGTAATCGCCTTCAGCTCCTGCTGTTCCGCCGCTGTCCACAGATTTGAATATGCGCCTGCATGCGCTTCCTTAAACGTCTTGGGATCGGGGACTCCAACCCGAGGCACACCTCCTGGTTCGTTTCCGTCAATCACCGCGTAAAGAACCATTTTGTCATCAATCACATCAACTTTGGCCTCCTCCTGTTCGTAAGCCAGGTCATCATTCCACACGTCAATGTCAATTTCTTCAACTGCATTCACTTCATTTTGGGCCGTCTTGCGCTTCTACTCTTCATAGGCGGCCACCTTTGCTGTTTTCTTGACTTCCCGCCCCGATTTTATGGGGCGCTGTTCTCCGTTTGCGCTTGTACCTTGCGCTCCAGAATGTCCGGGTGCAGCTGCAGTGCCTTGAGATGGCGTTTCACCTGTACGCTGCGCGGCTTGGTGTGCCAACTCTTCCTCATCCGCCTCACTTAATGCTTTGGTGATCTGGTCACTCGCCGCCTTGTCTAGAGTCTCAATCGCACTGACATGGCGAGTGACCGTAACCACCCTGTCGCGTAGGAGTAACACTTTAACCCCCTTGGTTTCGTCGCTTCGTCCAAGGATCAGCGCTTTTTCTGCGTGCTTGGCAAGTGTTTTCTTCCGCGGGTTTCGCCACACCATACACGGCGAGCCAAATACGACAATCTCCTTTAACGATGGCTTCTTGCCCGTGAGCATCTCAAACGGTGAATTCTGCCAGGATTCGACCGGGTCGGGGTACGATTTAGGATGTACGAGGCGTATTCCGCTGCCTCAGACCAGTACACCAACGGTACCCCGACCCAAAAATCATGCACCGGACCATGTTGAATATGGTCCGGTTCATGCGTTCAGATTTTCCATTGGAGGCTGGGTTCCCAGCCTCCGTAATCTGCCGTCGAACGCCGGTCTTCTTGCAAAATAATTCGACTGTATTGTATTCGCCTCCACCATCCGTTCGCAAAACGTAAATCCGGCAATTAAACTTATTTTCAAACCATGCGAGAAAATGTTCAAACATCTTCGCCGCTCTATCTTTTGTTCGAGCGGCGAATACCCGAACGTAACTTGAAAAATGGTCCGCGAACACCACTAAATAGCGGTTTCCACGCCTGTCGCGCGGTGTGATCGGACCCTTTAGGTCGCTGCATATCACACCGCCGACGCGTTCAATTGGTGAGTTCTCACCCGAATCAGCTTGTGGCTGAGGCTTCCTTGAACCTTTTTCCTCGGCGCAGGTCAGGCAGTTTGGCCGACTGTTGTCGGTTAGCTTGATGCCTGACCTGGGGTCCTTGGCTAATTTCTCGACCGTGTCGTAAGCCAAGTGACCCAGGCGGACGTGAAAATGATGTAACGATCCTTCCTGTACATCATCATCACTTTTCGCAGCGACAACGTTCAGCAACATATGCTTGAACTGTTGTGCGCGTCCACCCAGCCCTTCCGGTATCAGATTCGCCACAAATATAGATCCACAAATTTCAATCGGGAATAAAATGTTCCCATTCCACTGTATCGCCAATTTTCCATTCGTATTTACCATTTCGCACCATTTTTCATGCAGCTTGCCAAGCGAAATCAAATTTTTGGCAAGCTTGGGTGCGAAATATACCTCACTAAGCTCGATTGAAACTGTATCGGCACCAGGCGTGACCAAATTAATTTTGCCAACCTTCGTCACTGCCAATTTGCCACCATCGGGCAACAAAAAACCATCTTCAGGTCCACACGTGACATCATCCACAAGTAGGCTTTCATCAGCCACGAGGTGCCGGCTGGCACCGCTGTCAACAATCCACGTAGTGGCAGATGGATCATCGTCATTGTTTACTGCACCAATTTCCACCGTGGATAGCGCGACCTTCCGATTCCATTGATTTCCGTAACTTCCTTGGTCTTTCTCGCCCTTCTGTGACTTCTTGCCCTTTTGTGGACACTCGCGTCTCACATGCCCCGGCTTTCCGCAGCCGTAGCATTTTCGAACGTGTTCGGTGTCCGTCACCGAATTTGCATGTAGTCGAACTGGTAACTTCGACCTCACCGAATCTTCATCCAGCTCCTGCGCCCAGGAAATGAGTTCCTGCGCATAGCACAGGTAGTCCTCTTGCAAAGGGTTGTACCTGGCCATGATCGATGTCTTCAGGCGAGGAGCCGCATATTTAACAAAATTTTCCACAATCATACGCTCACCCAGCCCGCTCTCGCGAGCCAGGGCCACCAGGTACAGGTAGTGCTCAGTCCAGGTCCGCTTAGGACTCTTTTCTGAAGCGAACCACACTGCAGCCTGGTGAGGAGAAATCGTCACGCGAAATGCCATATGCATAAAATCCAAAATTCCGAGTAATTCAGGGGCAACTTGCCACCACGTGCCAATGTTCGCACGGAAATAATCAGCTGCCACACCTTCAAGGTGCTCACCCAGCTTATTTACTTTCAGGCGTTCAGTCCATATGAACCCCGAGGTCATCTCCGCTATTTCCACCGCTTCGATGAACAGATAAGCCCGTTGGTTAAAACCGGCACCGAGTCCGGGGAATATCTCCACCCCGGAAAACTTCTCGATGCCGAGCTTGGGTATCTTGGCGCAAGTTGTCTGGATGGGCTGCTGTGCAGGCGCGCGGGCTGCCTGCCTAAACTCGATTCCGGGCGCCTGTGCCCCTCCAGCATTTGCTTGATTCATTTGCGGGAGCCTCGCCGGGTTTGGCCGAGCTGCTCTACCGACTTCTATCCCGATGTCATCGGTCAAATCATGTATCGTCATATCCTTGCCGAACGGCCCACAATTTTTGAGCGACTCCCGGAACACACTGTTCCGGGCGTCAAGGAGAGAGTCCTTCTTCGGTGCTGCCGGTGCGGCAGGCGCTGCTGCCGCATTTGTAGCGGATGCACGCGCTTGTGCTAGCTCTATCGACGCCATGCGAGTTCCTCATATCCACCATGCCATTCATGATCGCCCGTAAACCCGCTTCCGGCTCGAAATCTGATTCACCACCGCTCTCTCTGTCATCCATGTTTCACACGAAATCACTTCCAAAAACAACAGCAAAAACCACTGCCAACAATTCAACTAGCCCTATAACCGTGAGGGGACTTTTGCTAGTAACGAGAACTGTAAATCCACGAGAATATCCACTCGAAAAAACAACCGCAGGAAAATAGCCTGCTTGCAAACTTGAGACGACTTAAAGAGACACTTCCAAAATCACGAGGCCGCTTGGGCTCATAACCTGTAGAAACAGGCACTTGTGTTGGCGTAGGATTAGTGATCTGGATGGGCTGTAGCGGCTCTCAATAGCCGTAGCCCGTAGTCCCTTGTGCGTGCGTCCCAAAAGATAAAAGTAAAAGTCAAATATATTATATAAAGTTAAAAAGTTAAGTCACTAAATCAGGCTTAAATTACCTAAGCGCAAGAGACTTAAATCTGTGCACATATAAAAACATTATCAGCCAATCCGTTTCTAGCATTCGGTTTACTGTAAAGCCAACATGGCTACCCCGGAAACCGACAAAACCTCCCTTGTAACAGGCGAGGCAGGGTTGGCCCATCGGCTTCCTCTCTGTTGTTCATGTATCTTTCTATCATCATGGATCAACATCATGTTCAAACTTGTGGTTGCTGCCCCCCCTTCTCTTTCTCAGACCAGACTTTGCCGCGCTGATCTCGATGCCGGTTTCGAAAGCAAATGGTTTTCCAGCATGCTTGGCTCGTTTCACTTTCGGGGCCGAACGCCCAGCTGTAGTAGATTTGCGAATGGACACAGTACTGCGGTTGCTGTTACTGACACAACACCCACGCAAGATTCATGGCCAGGCGTCTTAGTATTCTTCAGGACGACCTTCTTGCATGCCTCTAGGTCATGGAGGATGGTTCTACGTCCTCGTTGTCCAGGTTGAAGAGGAGGATACCGACGCCTTACCAGCTCATGTTGTTCCTCTTGAGGAAGCTCTTAAGGTCCCGCCGACGGTTTTCGATGTCAGAGCCCTTTTAGGATGAGTCCTGGTACTTCTGCTCATGTTCACTTGTGGATGCCTAGTTCCCCGCAGCAGCGTTGACAGTCAGGGAAAAGAGGAGAAGCTGGAAGGTTTGGTGGTCATAAAGCAGCACAAGAGGGAGGGGGGTAGTTCAGGCAGCCAAGAAGCAGCCCTAAAGGGAGACGAACATTGTTGCGAGGTAGCAGGGGCAAGGGCTACTTGCCAGGAAGACTAAGGAGGGAGCAGTGCTAGGCGCGGCGGTCCAGGGATGACGAAAAGCGCGGCACTGCAGTGTAGGGACGAGGGACAGTGAGGAGGGATCGGGGCAAGGCTCACCCTCCAGGCGAGGCACAGTGATGCAGGGACGAAGACGGGCCGAGGTAGAGCGAGGGACAGCAATGAAGGGAGGAGGAAGAAGGAGGCATAGCATGGCATGGGACGGGTGAACCAGTGCAGACTCTGACCTTTACCCCAGCCTGAGGAGATGAAGGTGCGCAGGTACATTGAAACGACCCATATAAAAAAGGGCTTCGGCAAAGTATGAGTGGTCTTAGGATGTATTTATTCATTTCCAAATAATATTCGCAAACAAAATTTATTTTGCCTTTATTCTGTGGTTCTTTAACGCAGGCCTCATCAAATTTGGCATTTGAATAATTTATGCCAAATATGCCAAATTTGAGTGTCAGAATGTGCCAAAAATGAAAAGTGTTTTTTTTATTTTGTTTGGTGTTGAGGTGGTAAATTCATTCTGGTATAAAAGCACCCCCCCCCCCC
>CM047584.1:8306314-8337922 GCA_026184515.1 Peronosclerospora sorghi
TTTGCCTGATCACCGCAATATGAGCAAGCGCAGCACGCCCTTCAATGAGTCACACGTGCTGGAGTATGGGCTAAAAATTGTTGACCGACACGCTACCAAGAAGTACGTGGCCGGCGTTCAGTGCCACATGTGCATAACCTTCGGCAAAGAGGAACCCGATGTGAACCAGGCGGTCGGGTCGAATTGCAAGACACCAGCTCCAAAGAACGTGAAGGGCTGGACGGGACCACCCTTCCGCTCGGAGCTCTTCAGGTCCCATATGGCTGGTCAGCATCCACGCAAGTGGGCCGAGTATTGCTCCGCCTCCAATGAGGACAAGAAGACGTTCTTCGATGTGCATACGCCGTTCGTCAACACGATCTTCAGTCACTTCGGCCATTCCCAGCCAGTTGTGTTCATGCTATCGCTCCCTGTAGTTGATGTGATCATCAGCGATCTGTTCTTCGATGCAGAGGAGGAGGGTTTCATCGCCAAGGCGCGCGCCCTGGGTCTGTTCAATCCTGTTCTCGCTGACGGCATGGATGTGCCCAGCTTCTACGTTGTGAACATAGCAAATCCGTTGCAGTTCCGCCTTGCAGTCAGGTACCTGTCCCATGGCTTGTCGTTCCGCCAGGTTGCGGTGAATTCTACCAAGGACATCACAGGCCTGACAAAGCTTGGTTGCATAGCGGACAACAAGGTGTCTGGATACTCCCGTGTGCTCGTGGCAGTCAATCTTCAGAAAATCGGAACGCTCATGTCGATGGATGGCATCTGGACGTTTTTATTAGCCTTTGATGCGTCAACGCATCTCGGCCGCTCATACTTTGACACGCGCATACGCGTCCATGTGAACGGCGACTTGTACAACCTGCACGTGCTTGCCATCCCAATCTACGGCCGCCATACGGCTCAGGTTCAATTCAACCTGCTGGTGAAGATGCTTGATGCGCTGTGCGTCTCCTGGCGCACAAAACTGATTGGCATCAGTTCAGACAGGGCTGCGGTGATGACCGGTCGCATCGGCGGCGTTGTGACACTGCTCGATCAGGCCGTCATCCACCATGTAAACCATACCAGGTGTGGGCTTCATCAGTTTGACCTGGTCGCCAAAAAAGTGATCGAAGAGATGTTCAACGGGGAGTTCTGGTCGTCAGCAAACGCGATCGCGGCGTGCTTGCGTAAGCAGGAAATACTGAAGACAGAGATGGGCGCAACCTGCCCAAAAATGACGACGCGCTGGATGGCGCTTGGCAACTACTGTGAATGGCATATGCATCACCGCGTCAAGCTAATCGAGTTCTTCAACGGGCGCTGGGACGACCAGCTACGTCTGCCGTTGTGGTGGTGGCCCGTCGTTGCCGCCATCAATGCCTTTTTATACAAGTGCAACAAGAGGATCGCGAAACTACAGGGCAAGCAGCTGCTGATGTCGCAGCAGGATGAGTACATCGATCAGCTACTTGAGGCACTGGTCGTACAGACGGATGCCAAGAAGGAGTACACTGCGAGTATAGTGGGTGTGGCTCACGAGAGAGCCGGCAATTGGTTAGTGTCGCACGACGATGTGTCAGGGTTCCTCAATGACCAAGGCACGTTTTTCCGCGAAATACTCGATAAATTTACCGAAGGCGCTGTGCTGGAGATCAACCAGCAGATTGGCCGCTTCATTGTCGGCATGATGGATGGCATCATGCAGATCAAGACGCTGCGTGACAGCGACAGCTCAGCGAGCTTGATGGAGGTACCCAGTGTCCTTCTGAATCAGCTCTTCAAGCTGCGCGGACGCGACTTCATGGGCGTGTTCGCCCCGTTCAAGGATCTCCTGTCGGTGCACATGGACGCCCATCGTGTGGCCGAGATAGAAGACGAGCAGGCTGCCTTGTTTCGTGCGTACAAGGAAGAGCCCGCTTTGGCCGCATCGCTCGACACATGAAACAGCACAACTACCTTCCACCAGGGATGGACGTTGTTGAGCCCGCGCTTCAACGCGCTTCGTGATTGGGCAGGGGGTGTGGCATGTGTCTTCCCAAATACTGCCACAGTTGAGTCCGATTTCTCTGTTCTCGGTTGGGATAAGGACAAATACCGTCAGAGTCTGCCTGATCTGTCACTGAAGGTTATTATGCAGGCTAAACAATACGACATGCTTGCTAAGATCGTGTGATAGAGTCACCTTGTAGAAAAAACATTTTATTAACGAATCGGAGAAAATTGCTTCATTTTTGGCATATGCCAAATTTCGGGCCTGGAAGTGTGCCAAAAATGGTTAATTTTTTTTAAATATGGCAGATGCCAAATTTGATGAGGCCTGCTTTAATGCAATCCTTTGCACCAGCACAAGAAAACCTATGGACCCTCTCGCCTAACCTCCTCTTGGCTCCAAAAGTCAACAACAATTTTGCGAACACCCAATCGAGCCGTTGTTAGAATGTATCGTTTATGGTCCGACCTCACCTGAATGGCCGTTAATGTCGTCAGACGACAGACGTGTCACAAACGCGGCGGTTGCCAAACGACAGACTGTCATTTGACCAATAGTCGACGGTAGCCATGGACAGGCTCTCATTTGACCAAGATCCGACGGTCGTCATGGGACAGGCTGTCGTTTCTGGCCATGCATATCTTAGTGTTGGAAGCTTTAAACTATCAATACATTTCACTTTTACTTTCGACATAAATTGCGACAACAACCTCAAACTAACAGGTTATGAGCCCAACGATACGTGATGGCGCCGAGGCACGCGGAGCTAAACCGTCTGTGGTGATCGATGGTCAAAACACGACTATTTATCACCAACTGGAAGAAAAGTCGGCAGTGCCCGACAACGCGGCACTGGAAAAGATGTTCGCCACGCTTGGCGACCTGCCGGAGCGGATGTGCAGGATTGAATCCTCATAATCCAGACAAGTCGGCCGGCAGCGAATTGGCACTTTCGATTCGCATTTGGGTGGTAGGGAGGGTATGGACCTCCGGGCTTTGGAGCATACCCCGTCACCCAAGAGATCTCCGAATGTTTCACCGGCCACCTGCTTTGGTGCCCGACGACCAGGTTTTTCTGGGAACATGGTCGGACCACCGGCTCAAGGTCATTATAATCATGGGGGAATCCCGGCACCGATGCCGGAAGTAGCGAATATGCCGGCGGGAATGTTCCCGGGCATGGGTGGCCAAGCTCCGATGTTCTACCCGCAGAACCAAGTACACAAAGGGGTACCAGACGGTCGGCAACGGAAGCTGGCACTGCAACCCTTCGATGGTAAAGAGCTATACCATGGACTTGGTAGTGGCTTTCTCGAATGAGGTAAGGAGTTCATGCAACAAGTGAATTTCTCCGAGCGCGCATGAGGTTTTGTCTGGCCTGAAGACATCAAGGTTGATGTGCTTGGCCAGCACCTCGCAGGAACGGCGAAGATAAACTATCGCCGGCAGGTGGATACTTGGTGGGCCGAGAGCCAAACCTTGGAACATGCTATGCAGAGGTTACTTCAGACTTTTACCATCAAGATAACACCTGCTCAGAGCATGAAGCTGTTCACTGCAGCGAAGCCCTCTCAGCAAAATTGGACAGAGCACTTTCTTTATCTAACAGCTGTGAGTGACTCTTGCGGAGGCATGGACAATCTTGTCTTGGACAACATTGTCCACTACGCAGACCCGTCTATGCGAATGATGATGTTATCCCGCCTGAACACGGACCGGCTCGACTACCCGCGACAAGCTGAGGAACTGTACCAGTTCGCACAAGAAACGGAAGTCGATGTTCGTGTGAAACACTTTCGCCGTGAGGCAGTGAATGTTGTTGAACCAGTCAAGGCTGCAAGTATCGTCGTGACGGACACCCGACGCAAGGAGGATCATGGTTCCGTTCCAAGAAATGCTACCTTTGTGGCGCTACTGGACACTTCAAGGAAAATTGCACCAGGAAGATGAAGACTATAGGCTTTGTCCTCACGGTACAAGGTGTCGATGATCAGACTGAAGCAGTATCCAACTGGGTGCTGAACAGCGGCTCGGGACGTCATCTTGTGAATGACTTGAGCAGCTAGAAGACGTGACCGACTGCAGTCACGAATGTTTTACTGCCGCCTCGGATGGAGAACCCCTTTGGATCACGAATCAGGGAAGCACGACGATCAAGGTCAACGCACTCGGATCAATGAAGACCATCAAGCTTCTTGATGTCCAATATGGCTCGACCTTGGGGTGTAACATCATTTCCTTTGGGAAACTGGAAAAGAAAGGATGGACTCTTGAATATCGAGAAGGTGGGTGTCTTCTGGTCTCTCATCCTGATGGATTACCGATCATGAATATTGATCGGATCAACAATGTGTTGATCGTGAAGGTTTACGGATCTCCTTCGAAGTTTAAACCCCGCATCTCTGATCCAACACGTGATTCGATCATGGAGATTATGGAAACTCATGAACATGGTCGGAATGGAGATGTTCAACGTGGAAGCTTGTTACAGTTCCATCAAAGTCTAGGCCATCTATGTTACGACACGATTGTCAAGATTGCCCACGACCCAGCATCTGGTATTCTGTTAACAGATACTAAGCGAGCCAACTGCTTGGCCTGTGCACAAGGCAAGCAGACGAAGAACCACCGCTCACATCAAGACAGTGGGATGAATTCTCCAATCGACGCGATAGGAGGAGTCATCCGATCTGACCTCAAAGGTCCCATGACTCCTCATGATCGACTCGGCAATAGGTACATGATCAACTTTGTTGATCATCGTTCAAACTATTGTCTGGTCTTCTTAGCCAAGACCAGGATGTTGCAGCAGCAAATTTCAAGCACTTTCTGAAGTTTTTTTAGCGTCGGTTCAATTATCGGGTCCACGTCTTACGGACGGACGGCGGAGGCGAGTACAAGCCCCTCGATGTGTTCTGCAAGGACACTGGGGTCACTCGACAAATATGTGAGCGAGCCAATCAAGCCAGCAATGGAAAAGCTGAGAGGATGCACCGTATCAACATGAACATGGTGCGGAGCATGATGTTCGGATGCAACTTGCCTCTGATGTTTTGGGGTGATGCAGCTGATTATGCGGCGTACATACCCAACCGAAGTCCGACAAAGGCCAACGTTGGAGGTGTGTCCCCGATTGAGCTCTTACCAAGAGGAATCCGAACATTGAAGATGTCGTGTTTTTCGGTTCTTCATGCACTGTTCATCTGTACACGAAGAATAAGGCATTGAGGGCGCGTGCAAAGACAGCGATCATCATCGGAAGAAACGATGAAACGAAGGGATTTCGCGTGTACCTAACAAAGGAGCGTGTTTTCACCGTCACCCAGCATGTCAAGAACATATCGTGCCTGACTACGAAAAAAGACAGAAATCCATCAGAAGCTTTACAAGATGTCGAAGGTCAGGAGGAGCTACCCACCAACGATCGTCCTGCAGCGGCTCGAAACTCAGGATGGATTCGAGACCGTCCCATGACTCGTTCATTGAGCAAGAACAAGGACAACCCAAGTAACGTAACGACGTCAAGGATATGATCAGCACTGTCGCTGAGCCGGACCCACGAAACTATGGGGAGACTGTAAGAAGCCTTTCGAAGGACAAGTGGCTTGTGGCGATGACTGAAGAGTTGTCCGCACTCGAAGCTAACGGGGTGTGGACGGTCATCGTACCACCATCCGACTCCAACGTCCTCCACAATAAGTGGGTCTTCAAGACGAAGACGGACGCCGATGGAAACATTGAGCGTTACAAGGCAAGACTGGTGGTGTGTGGTAACGAGCAACTATTTTACTACACACTTACCTTCGCGTCCGTCATGGAACTCGCAACTGTCAATGTGATCTTGGTGCTGTAGCGTCGATGGAACGTTCCGGCACGACACGGTGATGTCCCTAACGCGTAATTCAAGGCCGACAAGGAGCACGATTTGGACATATACATGAAGGTGCCAAGTGGGATGCAGATTTCGCAAGACACTCTGGACAAACATGGAGTTAATCACTCAAGCAAGCTCGCATTACATCTAAAGAAGTCACTTTACGGGTTAAAACAAGCTGGACGTCTATGGAGCCAACTCCTACACTCAATGTTGGTAAAGCTAGGCTTCATTCAGTGCACAACGGACATGTGCCTGTACGTGAAGAAGACCAACGAAGACGCCATCATCGTTGGTGTCTACGTCGACGATCTTCTGGTGACGGCTTCGACATGCGATGCAGTGGAGCGATTTTTCAAGGACATGGCAACATTAGAAATCAAGGATATGGGCGTCGTTAACAAGTTTCTCGGCTTGCGCATCATGATGGATAACAAGCACGGCTATGTGCTGGACCAAGAGGTATCCATCAACATGCTTCTTAAGGATCACGGATTGGACACCGCGAACGGAGTGCGATCACCGATCAACGAAGATTGCAACGAGATAGATGCGGAATACACAAGCACACTAGATAAGGATGCTGATGGGAAACCCAGTGTCAAAGCTTTCCACTTTCTCGATTGAGGTTTGCTTTGGATTGCGCGATGTACTCGGCCGGACGTCAGCTTTGCAGTGCATCGGGCTACGAGACAGACGAACAAGCCAACGATTAAGCACTGGAAGATGGCGAAGAGAATAGCAAGATACCTCAAAGGAACAAAGGCGTTGAAGCTGTGCATCGACAGTTCATGCAAGTCAACGGACCCCATCAAGATCGAAAGCTAGAGCGACGCTGAATTTGCGGCGGACAAGGCTGACCGAAAGTCAGTTTCAGGATGCGTGGTGACCATGCAAGGAGAAGCGGTGTCATGGACGTGCAAGAATCAGACCGGTGTTTCTCTTAGCACCATGGAAGCTGAGTTCATTGCTGCATCACAAGCGGGACGCGAGCTACTAGGACTAAAGGAGATATTCAGCAAACTAGACATGAAGGTTCATGTTCCCATGCCGATGTGGATGGATAACCAAGCCGCAATCAAACAATTGGAGAGCGATAAGAGCACATCAAGTGCGAATCATGTCGACATTCGTTTCAAGTTCATCTGCCAGCATGCTCAAGACAAGACGATCAAGCCATGTTTCGTCAAGTCCTGGGAAATGATCGCAGACATACTAACGAAGGCACTCCCGGCACCGAGGATCGCCAACTTACGCGAGGTGATCAAGTTGAAGACCATTCAGGGTGAGCTCAAGGAGGAGTGTTAGAATTTATCCTTTATGGTCCGACCTCACCTGAATGGCCGTTAATGTCGTCGGACGACAGACGTGTCACAAACGCGGCGGTTGCCAAACGACAGACTGTCATTTGACCAATAGTCGACGGTAGCCATGGACAGGCTCTCATTTGACCAAGATCCGACGGTCGTCATGGGACAGGCTGTCGTTTCTGGCCATGCATATCTTAGTTTTGGAAATTTTAAACTCTCAATACATTTCACTTTTACTTTCGAAATCAACTGCGACAACAACATCAAACTAATAGCCGTGTCGCAACAGGCGAGACAACAACCTTGAACGATGAAATGGCACTCCGTGTGTCCTCAGCAGTACAAATTCAACCTCGACAGCGTCTGAGGCCAGGGGTCTGCAGACGTTGGTAGGGATATGTAGGTCGTCCCTCACATATAGGGCGGGACCCCTCGCCTCCAGCTATAATTTTGTGTTGTCTACTAGGGTTGCGTTTACGGCAAATCTCTAAAATATGCACTTCTATGGTTGATACATCAATAGGGAAATCATTATACAGATTGAAAGACATGGACTTTAAAATTTGTCAATGCACATGGGGAAACGGATATGGGATAGCACCAGAACTCACCAACGAGTTCAACTAGGATGTAGGGCCACACCAGTTCGACGAAATGTCACAAAACAACATGATTATAGGCTCCGTAACAAACAGCAAGATCGATATCCCACCCTTCAGGTTGCATAGCCGGTCGTTGTGGAGAAGGATAATCCGTGGATTAATATTATATGTGATATGTGATTAACTTTCAGAATAATATCTTCTTGTATACTGGACTGTCATACTAAAATACTAGGATCGGTCCAATGAAATTAAAATATGATATATAAATGTTCTAATTGGAACAGGATCGGCTGCGTTTGAAATGCTACAAGCGCTTAAGGATGTTTTAAAGCTATTCTTTGAGCCTCCTCCAAATCTTCTGGGAGATCACGTGCGGCAATGAACAGGAACGGCTCACCCTTCGGTAGTTCAAGTGTATTTGTGAATACTCTCGCACCGTCAGACAGACCGGTGGGAATAGTCAAGTGAGACTTGTTTGCGCAGCAGCAGAACAGCTGTATGAGGAGGCACAGCAGAAAAAGACCGCCATGATATAGTATGAAGGAGACACAATCATGGAGATAAATAGCCACCATGAACGGAAACTACCTACGGTAGCCAGTGGCCACGGTGTGGGAAGAAACAAGCCATAAAGATCATCTGACCTGAGTACAGAAAAGTAAGCACATACCAAAATATCTACCTAATCAATGACTCAGTAACCTACCAAATCATGTTTGTAGTTTTATGGCTTCTTTTCAGCTCTAAAATTGAAAGTAGTTGATTAAAATCTAGCGTGGTGATCAGATCAAATATATCTGTATCCTTGTTGAACATGACGAAACCGTGTATTTAAATGATCAAATATCTCCTTTACAAGCACGTGACTTAGGGAACGAACGCATTCCCGATGACAAAATCAAAGTTAGCTCTTGGAAGCGCAGGTCTCAAACTCGTCATCCCCTTATTTTGATGTGCTACGTAATTGTGCTGAAGTATTCCCAATAACAGCTCTATGCCAGCTCCCCAAATACAAATGCTCACGACATGAGATTGAATCGTGCATATCACAAAACGTATTGTTTCACAAGGCAATCAATCGTCTCTAATGCGTGATCTGGTGAAAGCGATCGACGTGTGCTGTTGAAGCTCGCCGTATTGCAGCCAGTCCACCTCACCGTACTCCTGTCCATCTTTCTGTGTAAAAAGTCCACAAAGAGCTGGAGGATCGCTCGTAATTGTAGTAACCCGAAGTATCGGCTCAAACACGGATAACCAGAGAGATGGATGGCATCAACTCGATTTCAAGTTGAAGAAATGCACCTTTGATCCATCTTAAATACCAGTTTTTGGTTGCTTTGTAGGTGATAAAGTCATCCAGAGAAAACCAGGGCTATAGTTGAATGGCCACGCCAAACAACGTCAAAGAACTTGTAAATTCCTTGGGTGAGTAACTTAATTTCATAAATACTCTTATGTTTTGCAAGCATAATACGCCCTCGTTTGCATTCCTTAAGAAGCACGTTGAACGGCTTTGGAATACACGTTCATTGATGCAGTTAAGCGAAGCTTGAATAAAGCACGGTGTTAGCGATACCCAATAATGATTTACCATTTTACGTCGTTTGCGACGCGAGGGGTTTTACGACGGCTGTGCACGATGCAACGCGATCACGATGATCCGGATCGCGTATTATTTACCAATTGCGTCATCTGTGTCGATCCGAGCGGAATTTTTCGGTCCATGACAAGAAACCCCTTGCCATGGAGTACGCACTGGCAAAGGTTTGGATTTATCTATTAGGAGATGGACCCATTGTGATTTTTACCGACCATGAGTCTTTACGCGCGTCCGTAGATTTGCCACATCATTTCACAAGAGTGGCAAGATGTTTGTTATTCGTTGCAGAACACAGTTTCATGGTAGAGAACAAACCGTAAAGATTAAACGTGGAGCGGGGTAGGGTCCGACTACGAGATGAAACCGTCTGTAACAGAAACCACCAGTTCAAACACAGTCCGTTGCAATGTCTCTTTTACAGAAGATACAAGATTATATGAAATAGACGACAACACTCGTCTATTGATAAATTACTTAAGCGATAAATCAGAGAAAAAGCGCAAATAACTTTCAAGTTCTTACGCGAAAGTGTGTACCACTATCGATTGAACGATGTTCTGTTGATATTCATCATAGATCAAGTAGATGACAGTCGAATAGTTTTTCCCAAAGATTATGATCTTAAACATAAAATCATATATGATTATCATGATGCACCAATTTATGGGAATCAAGGTCGGGAAAAGACATACTCTTCTCTCACACGCGATCTCTTGTTGAGGAACCAGTATCAGTGTACGTGCGCGTTTGCAAGATAAATTGCAAGTGCGTAAAGTATGAGCAATATGCGCAAGCTCTACTTTAAATCCCTGTCGGTTTCAACGGATTTTCTGGGAGTCCATTCCTTGTACTTCGTTTTTGGTCTTCCGCTTGATAAAAGTCGGAAGACCGGAATATAGCAATCCGATTTGCAGTTCAATTTGCAGACCAATTCTTTGAGATGGTAGATCTTATTGCAGCGTCGGCAAATATTACTTCCGCGCAAAAAGCGCGTGTGTTTGGCGATACGGTTTGTTTCGTCGTATTACACTTTTTGTTGGAACCAACCAGGTTGGGTTAGCACCGGGATATAATCCGAACGTCCGGTCCCGTAGTGAGAAGTGAACCATTCGACCATGGTCGGTCTTGTTTGTCGATGCGGTATTCAGCATATTTGGAATTCAGGAAAAATGTTCCCGAGATTTACAGCACGTTTCTGCAAGAAACATTCTCGTTATTGGGCACTTAGGTGAAGATTTTAACCACGGACCATCCAGAAACGGATGAAAAACAGATCGATGACCGCACTCGGGGGTATATGCTGCGTTATTGCGGGTATGGCTTAGAACATGGTGTGATTTGTTTCTTTTACGCTAAACAATTGGTCCATGGCTCATTAAGCACACACCGTTCCATATGTCATCCACGTATCCTCGTTTACTTGGCGGAACGCCAAATCTATGTGGGGGAAGAACCCGCTGAATTTTGTAGTGAGTCTATGCAAACAAAATACAAATAGCCACTGTAACTTGCGAGGTTAGTTGAAATGCTCCTACTTTCAACATAGTAGTCGAGTTTGCCGATGCCAATCATCCTACTGCTAATACAGAAGTAGATATCGCTTTATATTGGCAGTACCGAAGTAGAAACGGAAACGAAATTAGAAATATTTCTATATTGATGTAACTATTGGAAACGACTGAAGTTATTAGCCATGAATATGCATCTATTGCGAAAACCTCTGATGAAGCAGACAATAATTTACTGCTAAAGAAGTAGAAGATGACTGCGCTTTACAGCGTAAAGTTGTAATACGCTGTGTGAAAGATGCACCTACTCCTGGTTTAGATAAGCAGAAGAGAATATAAATGGAAAATGGGAATAGTGAACTTTATTTAAGATAGGTTTGTTATTGAAATATTCGTATAAATGTTCTTACCTATTGAGCGTTTCCTCATACAGAGTAAACCAGTAATAATAGGACCTGTAACAACGACATGTCAATGACAGTATCGCCAGACTGGAGAATCGATATCATTCCAGAGATTACAGCTTAAGAAGTTTGGTTCTAAAGCAGCGTAGATATGAGGCTGCGCTTTGTACTTATTTACGCTTACATTTAACTCACTAAGAGAACACACAACACCTATCAATACTGTTTTTTAGAGTTCGTATCCATTTTGCAGATGTAAAGGAAAAATTAAGTCGTAAGTGCGAGAAAATAATCCACATATAACGAAAAGTCAGTAAAGTCGATATCTCCACAGTCAATCACACGTTAACAGCGAATAAGGTATCAGCAGACACTTCTTAATGTAGAGAAGAAAATATCCAAACCAGGGACTAAATCAACGTAATGCATATTGAGAAGTGTTTAGCTAGCCTAACATGAAAATATATACCAGATGTTGAAGTTATGGTAAACTTCTATCTGTTGTGTGGTATACATTTAGTATGCGTAACAAAATTATATGTGTACTCAGAACCGAGTACTAATGCACTAATTTTTTATGCTACTAATAAGAACGAAATACAGATTGCTACCTAAAATAGTCCTACTCAGTTTTGATAAAAGCCAAAAATAGACGGACTATTTTAACAAATACTACCGAGATATTGCCAATTTCATGTGTTTCGTATCGACTGCGCGCACTTTGCTAGTATATGTTTCGGTAATCTACTCTTGGCAACGTTGACATCTGTAGGAAAATAAGGGTAGGAGCAAGTTATACTATCTGACCTGACACTTTTGATCTGATAGTATATGTTGAAATGTGAAGGTGCGTCAAGATGTTACGTTATTCCAAGGATGGTGCATCAGCGCACAAGTGTCCAAAGTAGGTGTACACAAATTTTATAATTTTTGACGGACTATAATTTAGTCTAGTCAAAATATATCCCTTTAAATTTTCTTATTATTATTAACTGACGTTAATTTCTCTCACGTTACTTTGCGCGCATAATTACTTTTACCAGTGGAGTAGTTGTATAACGAGGACGAGGCAGTGATACCACGTGAAGTACCGAGTATTGGTGAAGTGGATATAAGTGGAGATATTTCGATTATTGTGGCATAGGCTTTGATTAATTGATTACGCATATTCACCTGGAGACTCTACATAGGTCAAGTGAAGTATACACAGCCTCACTACAACTATGTTATGGCGAAAGGTAAGAATGCACAAAAACAGGTTATGAGACCAAGAAAGAGGCGCGAGAATGCAGACGAGAAGGTTGCTGTCGTGGAAGAAAATGTAGGGTCGGCCGACGTCTTGGAGGCCCTTTGCGAGCTCACGGAACGGCTGAACTAGCTGGAGAATTCTCGTGGAGCATCGTCAGATGGGAGTGGTAATGCGTACCACACCCTTAGAGGCGATACCAAGATGAGCATGGCTTCCTTGGAGGGAAGTCATGAAGAGAGGGTTGCATAAAGGGCAGGCAACCCTGCAGCATTAATTTCTAAGCATCTGAGCAAGGTTGGAGCCGATTGTTTCTATCGATGTGGCATAGAAGATGCCGAACAGAACAGAGGTCAACCTGGGATCCAAGGACGCGGGTATGTACACCCGGGGTTCGACAGAGATTGATCACAGGCTGCGCACGCGCATGTAATGCGGACGACTTCACCCAAGCAGAGTAAACTGCAAATTAAAGTCTTCGACGATACGGAAGTGTACCGGGTACTGGGGTCGGGTTTTCACCCGTGGGGCAGGAAATTTTTGCGGCAGATTGGAATCGCTGAGGCAGCGTGTGGGTTCTCATGGAGTGAAGACGTTAAAGTCGATCTCCTGGGACACTATTTATCTGGCACTGCAGAAAGTTATTACAACCGTCAAGTTGAAATGTGGTGGAGTGAGACTTCTGCGTTGTGGTATGTAATGAACAAGATGTTATCGACTTTTCACACGCAATGACGCCGGCTCAAGCGATGAAGTTGTTTCTGTCGAGAAAATGTTTTTCAAGAAAGTGGCCGGACCATTATCTTTGTATAAGGGAGGTGGCTGAGGCGGTAGGAGGCCGTGCGGGTTCTCTGGTGCTGGATAACGTTATATATCACGCAGCACCAGAGCTCAAGCAAGTCATGATGTCGAGATACGACTACACGCGCATTGATTACCTTCGGCAAGCTGAGGAGCTTTGCCTGTTTGCGCGGGCCGTCGAGCATGGAAATGAGCCAAGGATGGCGACACGTGGAACAGTTAACGTCGTGGCGGAAAGGAAGGAAAAATGAAGGAAGTGTTACGCTTGTGGAGAAGATGGACATTTGAAGTGGAATTTCCCGAAGAGAGGGGCCAAGAAAGTGGATTTAACGTTGACGATCACTGGGTATTACGGAAACATACCAAGTAAGAAGTGGATATTGGATATCGGAGCAAGTATGCATTTAACCAATGATTCGAGTTTTTTGCGGAACACTGAACCAGTATCTGGTGTGTGTTTTCAAGCTGATGGTAAGCAGTTGGAAGTCGGGATGAAAGGTGATCTACAAATTTACGCAAGCTGCGGAGGTGTGGAGCGCCTGATCAAGATAGAGAATGTTTATTACGTGGAGAATTTGGAATTCAATATTCTATCGTATGTGCTCATTGAAGAGAAGGGCTGCGAGGTGGCTTACGTGGACCGTCTGCTAGTGATTAAATATCAAGCGACTGTGGAAAGCATATTCGACGTTGAGAAGGTGAACAAGGTTTTAACAGTTGACGTGCGAGTGAATATGCATATCAAGAACATCGAGACTTTGGATGACACGCAGAACGAGCAATTACGCCGTCATTTCATGGATGAAGGAGATGCAGTGTTAGAAGGAGCAAGTGCAGTGAACGAAGGTCATAACGAGGAAGTTGCAGAAGCGGAAGACGGCAAGAAGAAGACCAAGAAATTCAAGAAGAAAGCATGGACAAGGGACCGACATGTTACGAGATATTATGCGAAAAGGAACGCTGACGCAGGTGAAGAGGTCAAGCAGGAGGTAATGCAGAAGGAGATGACAGTGGTGTGGTAAATCTAATTACGGAGATGGATCCAAGGAATTTTAAGGAGACGATGAACAGATAGCGAAAAGATGAATGGACTGCAGCTATCAAGATGGAAATTACGGCACTGGAAACGAAATAAGTGTGGAATGTTACGAAGAAACCAAGTGGATGCAGCCCGCTACACACCAAATGGGTGTTCAAGACCAAGAAAGATGCTAACAGCAGCATAGAGCGGTACAAGGCACGACTATTCGCGTGCGGTAACGAACAAATCTTTGGAGTGGAGTATGGAATTACGATTGCAGCAGTCATGGACGTGGGACAGTCAATAATTTTTTGGAGTTAGCGAGAATATGGAACGTGAAGGTGAAGCACGGAGATATCCCGAACTCATATGTGAAGGCATTGGAGCAAGAGCACGACATCTACTTATATATACCTAAAGGAATGGAGTTGAAGAAGCAATATTTCACGAAGTTCAAGGTTGAAGGCGTGAATGAACTCGTGTTGAAGTTAAAGAAGATTTTGTATGCCTAGAACAGGCGGGCAGACTATGGAACAGATTATTACATGACAAGTTACTCAAGTTGGATTTTTATGCAGAGTTGCACTGATTTGTGCTTATACATCAAGCGACATGGATTAGAAATAGTAGTGGTTGGCGTTTACATGGATGACCTGTTGGTCACAGGCACGCATGAAGAACTAGTGACGACATTTTTCAAAGATATGAAGATATTGGATACCAAAAATTTGGGTGAAGTATCGAAGTTTTTAGGGATGTGAGTGACTTATGATGCAGAAGGAGGATATTACCTCGACCAAGAAGTTATGATTATCTGTCTCGTTGATGAACATGGATTGAAGGATGCGAATGCTGTGAAGCCACCAATTGGAGGAAATCATGAATACGTGTGCATGGAGAATCAAGTCGATCTGCCGGTAAAGGATAGTGACGGATCGCCTGCAGAGAGGGATTTGTGGTGGAGTCAAGTTCAAAATCGAACACCGAAGTGTCCGGAGCTCGACCACCATCGTGCCCAGCCGACCAACTTACGGGGGGGGTACCCCGCGAACCTTCGCCTGTATCCCGAGCTATTGATTCTTCCGCGGTGAGCCCCTTCAAAGCACCACAAAATATGATTTTTAGATCGGGTGAGCGATCAGCAAGGCAGGACACCTGGTCCGATTTAGCTTCAGTAATCTCACCTTGTGTACCCATTGGTATGGGTGGTAACACACTCGGTGGACCGTCGCGCAATATGAGTCTTGAAAGGTACCGATATGTAGGGACCTCTTCTAGGGTAACTTGTACCAAAAACCAACGCAAGATAATCCAAATGAACCGATAGGCAAATGGAGCGGAAATCGTCACTCCAAATGCAAAGAAAACATGAGGCAGACCGCGCGCAGCAGTGTGGAGACCCAGCCAATAGAAATTTGGGGAGGACCGCGAGGCGGCGCGTGGACCCAACCAATAATCTGGGGCAGATCGCAAGACGCGATGTGGGGACCCAGCCAATACAAAAATGGTGATAACACGTTCCAAACCTTTGGGTCTTGAGGGGTGAGCGAACGAAGAGGAGCGCTCGATTCCC
The DNA here is from genome assembly GCA_026184515.1 of Peronosclerospora sorghi. Lineage (NCBI taxonomy): Eukaryota > Oomycota > Peronosporomycetes > Peronosporales > Peronosporaceae > Peronosclerospora > Peronosclerospora sorghi. The sequence goes on from CM047584.1 coordinate 8,322,220, forward strand.
GTCGTGGGACTTCCGGTGTACCTTGTGCGTCTGTTACGCGTCCTGGCCGGGAAAAATGAGCTATAGGGGACCTTGTTAACCCTCTTTCCCCAATAGATCCACGGTAGGAGCGGCTACTTATGCGAACCAAAGAAAAATGAGCACTATATTTAATATCCAATTATAAACCAATATGTAAACTACATGCATAATCGTGTGACGAACCTTAAATCTGCATTCCTAACACTCCAGTCATACGATTGACCCCAAAATACTCCCCCTTTCAGCCAACCCGATCGCTCCAACTTGATCACTGGTACACTGGTACATGCCAGCCAAAACTTTTCATCTGCACTTCACCACAGATTTTCAATCACTTGTTGGATTTCTCTGTGGATAACGAGATGCACTAGACCGGAAATAGTATACGCAGTGCACAGGGCGACGCGGCAGACGCATGCACTCAAGATGATAGATTGGAGTTTAGCCAAGCGGATATTACGATATTTGAAAGGTACAGGGCGACGCGGCAGACGCATGCACCCAAATAGATTGGAGTTTAGCCAAGAGGATATTACGATATTGAAAGGTACTATGAAGATGAATCTAAAGATGGAAGTAACGTGCAAAGCTGATGTGGATAATGGATTGGAACTGGAAGCATACAGTGATCCAGACTACGCTGGATGTAAGGAAGACAGGATGTCAGTGACGGGTGTATTGATTACGATGGATGGCATTGTGTTGTACTGGATTTGCAAGCGCCAAGGATGTGTATCAATATCGACGATGGAGGCGGAGTTTTATGCGGCCTCTCAAGTGGAGTGCGAGGTGTTTTGAGTGTTCGAGTTGCTGACAGAGATTGGAGTGAAGCTCAAGTTACCGATGATTCTCTTTTCAGATAACCAAGCGGCGATCAAGTTCCTAGAAGGAGAGAACAATTCGCCAAGATGAAGCATGTGGACGTGCTTGGTTTCGAAGCAGATGGAAGGACGTGTTAAAGTGCGATTCAAGGGAAAAAGTGAAATGATTGAAGACATGTTTACGAAGGATCTGGAGACGCCAAGGTTCGAAGAGATGAGATCAATATTTGGACTGTCAGAACACTGAGTGGAACCTGTTTTCGAAGTGCGCGCCGATGAGAAGGAGTGTTGAAATGTGAAGTTGCGTCAAGTTGTTACGTTATTCCAAGGATGGTGAATCAGCGCACAAGTGTCGAAAATAGGTGTACACAAATTTTATATTTTTTTACGGAATATAATTTGGTCTAGTCAAACTATATCACTTTTACATTTTCTTCTTATTACTAAATAACGTTAATTTCTCTCACGTTACTTTGCGCGCATAATTACTTTTACCAGTGGAGTATTTTTATAGCGAGGACGAGGCAGTGACACCACGTGAAGTACCGAGTATTGGTGAAGTGGATATAAGTGGAGATATTTCGATTATTGTGGCATAGGCTTTGATTAATTGATTACGCATATTCACGTGGAGACTATACATAGGGCAAGTGAAGTATACACAGCTGCACTACGACTACTTTATGGCGAAAGGTAAGAATGCACAATAACAGTATATGCATGAATAAGCGCGGGACGGACGCTGTTCGGTCGATGCTAGACGTGATGAGTATTCGATAAGTTGTAAAAAGGAAGGTATATTTAATAGAAATAAAAATATGGCAATTGATATCCGTATCCCCCCCAAATTACTACCCGTATCCCCCCCTCAATTATAGGACTATCCCCCATTAGAGTCGCTTTTGGGCGACGAGTCGTTCCTTTTAGGGTATAATATTTCCAAATATAGCTATAATTTCACAGCTAATTCGTGGTTCATGATTTTTTTTGAGAACCAATTATAACATCAAGCAGACATTACGCACTCTTTTGGCTATTCCATTGCGTGCCTGCCCCGAGCGCAATCTTTTTGTTTTCGATAATGTGCAGGCACTACACGATACCGCATTGCCTGTGTCAGACGTATTGTTGGTCCCTCTTAACGGCAAACGTGCTCCGTTCCAGCTTTACGTGGATGGCAAATCCATTCGATTCTTTGACTGCACCAATTCCGTTTTCCTGTTTCTGTTTAAAGTCACATCCAGAAAAGTATCCTTAGGCGAAGGAAAGAATAGCTCAAGGTTGCTTGATAATTGGCGCGAATTTTTGATGCAACGGTGGTCACATCCCGGAGGATCAATCGAAGAATTCACGCCTTAGGCCTTTGTTGGAATAATAACTGATGCGGTGGCAGTGTTTACACTTAAAGGAGATGGAAGATTAGATGCGATATATGATGAGTTCAAGCTATCCCCTGAATGGCGAAAGTGTGCGAAGTGCAGCTTAACGACTTGCAAGACGAAGCCATTAAGGTTGAAGGCTCCACAAGAAGCTATGCTCAAGCTGCGCTAGGTCTAGTAGCTGAAAAAGTTTCTGCTGCAGCAGCCATTATTCCTAGTGCAATAGCGATGAATTTAATTCCAGCTTTTCTGCTGATTCTCACACGTGCCAAGAGCTGGAATGGTGAAACAACAAAGGTGAGAGAACGGCGCATTATCAATCGACGCAGTAGCGGGAGCATCAGTGCTCGACGAAAGAAGAAGAAAGCGCGAAAGTGAGCTTAGCTGCTAAGTCGTGGTTGAGTTTCGAATGAAAACGAAGGGGTCTCGAGGTTAAAACACTAACGTATACATTGCATTCGATGATGCGTTTCTATCTATTTGTCAATCTATTTTACAGCTTAATCGCCATCGCCTCCGCAGAAAAGAGACGAAGATTCATTTCAAGTCCCGCAATAGGGAGATCAAACACTTCCTAGGTGTAAAAATGTTTCCTCTTGTTCACGTTGCGTTAGCCATAACAGTTTTGTGACTTCGGAAATTCAGGTTCTGCGTTGTATGTCTCAACGTAGTAATCATCTTGCTTCAATGCATTGCTGAACGACAGCATGTGCGTCCATACGACAGAATCTGGGTATCCGTCAGGCTCGGGAGGTTCCAGCGTTGACGGCGATGTCTCTGCAGCCCGAGCAATGGCATCTTGCTCAGACCACGTCGGAATCTCCTTACCCTCCCGTCGAAAATTCTGTCGGATCGCTATTTTCTTCCGTGCCAGTGAAACAGCTCGAGATTTGTAGCTGATTTCTTCACGAAGTGGCTCGCCCATGAGCTTGTGTGAGTCGCGGTGAAGGAACGCTACGTCTCCTTTAGGGTCATGTTGTACCATGGTCAAACCTCAAAACTTCCATTAATAATTTTGCCAGCTATCGCAGGCGGCGTCTTAATCATGTGGAATGGAGCGTCAAGATTGAGCCATGAAATACGAAAGAGATCTTTGTCTCCATGGACGAGCTTCATAGTGTAAAAAAATGATGGCCGGTAAAAGGAATAAAACTTGACGAGTTCTAGTGCTTGCGCATGACACCGTCGATCGATAAGGATCTGATCGCTTTCCATCAAACATGTCGACGAACGGCGTGTCAATTATCTCCCAAAAAAGCGACTGATTATGAATATTAAAGATGGTGTGCTTGGGAGCGACACTTTGGGGGGAATACGCCTATAATTGAGGGGGATAGGCCTATAATTGAGGGGGATAGGCCTATAATTGAGGGGGGGATACGGGTAGTAATTTGGGGGGGATACGGGTAGTAAATTGGGGGGGGATACGGATATCAATTGCCAAAAATATTCCTAAGCCTTAAAATCACTAAAAAATTTAAACTTCTAATCTTCCCACATGTATCCACATTCATTTATAGCCAATCCGCTTCCGTATCCTGAATTTACACCTCATGCAAAACTCCAAAATCGCTATATGCAAATTCGACAACATCACCACCATATAAAATGGGTGTACTGTACCATAGCCACAATTTAGGGTCGCCCTACCAGTACACCCCTCCGCCCTACGGGCACACCCTCACGTGACTTTCGACCAATCGAAATAGGAACAAGTAGTTAAGGAAACCCCAACAAAGTTCATTCTCCATATGGCACAGCTTGCCTAGTACCTACTTCATCTATCACTTCTTCTGCCACCCTCGCCGTTGACGGACATTTATAGAACTCCCTCGTAGTACCATGGGACACACTCCAGCCCGCTCAACCACTGCGCATCGGTCGCATTACTTCTGCTAGTGGCATGCCGCTCTTTTCTCGGTCTTCGGAGCGGAAATCGCTCCGCCTTTCATTGCGAAAGCACCTGCACCATGAAATCGATACCAACGTTGGCGCAGTCTCCCGTATCAACAGCGTCCACACGAGCCATGCGGGTAAAACGACACGTCGACAGACTCAACTTGGTCGAGTAACAGAGCATACTATGGTCGTGCCGTCTACGACCGCGCCTGGAACGATCAACATTGGCCACGCCAAGTTCCGCCACCCAATTTGTTGTCATCCGTCGGATCTTCAGCTTCTACGCTCTGTTGCACCACCCCTATACTCCACGAAAACGTTTCTGGTGGAGAGAACGACACCGAAATTTCAGAAATTTCGGTGTCGTTGAGCTCGCCAAAATAGTATACCCCTCAGATCTTCGGCGGCATACGCAAGCTCCAATGTAAACTTTCACATGAGCTAAAAACTCATTTCTAAGAGCATCAAGGAAGAAGGCAATTCTCTAGGGAAGTTATTACACCCTCGACGCTCGCGAAGCGCCTAGAACAGATGAAACAGCGTGAAGAATCTCAGAAGCGCGAGATGAAGCAGTTCTGGGAGTTTATACGCACGACACAAATGCGCATCACAACAGCGCAAAATACGGATACTCTGATGTCAGCAGCTGAGCAGAAGAAGGCTAAAAGCGTACTGGTCGAACTGGCAGACCCGCTCCTGCCGGAATCGCTGGTTAATTTTTCACCTCTAGAACCCATTCAACTGATCTGCATACTTCGCAAGAGTGAGATTGAGCAAGAAATGCAATTAGAGGAAGCTAAGATCCTCGTTATCGCTGCGATAGAAGCGCGCGAAGATGCTGAGGCCACTGCACATGAAGCCGTGGAGCTCATGGCCGTGCTTGATTCCAAACTAGACCGTGCAGTACATGAAGAGCAAAAGTTGGTTCACAAACTGTCGGTATCCGGTGATCTTCGACATTCGAGAGAGTTTGGAGATGCCAGTGGACGCTCGTCCACCCTGCAATGTGGTACACCGGCATCGTCGGGTGCGATAGAATAACTGTTAATATTGATGTTTGTACGTCAGACAAAACGAACTTAGTTGACCCTATACATCCTATACATTGTGAATTTGTACCACTTAAATCATTCTGATGTTGCACACATAAGCAATTTCTATTGGTCGAAAGTCACGTGAGGGTGTGCCCGTAGGGCGGAGGGGTGTGCCGGTAGGGCGTCCCTTTATTTAAGGCTAAACAGAAGTCGCGAGATTTTTTAGCTACGGTCATCCCTCTAAAATCTTATCCCCTGCTACTTAATAAATTCCAGTACTTTATAAGTCTCGGCTTCCACCGCTGTCTGTCCTATCTGGAAATCTTATAATTTTTTTCCGCTAGTTTTTACCCTCCGATACGTTATAGGCTCCACCTTCCACCGAGGCTATACATTTTTGGAGTGACGTCTGTACATTATACCGATGGTGCCATAAAATACACGGCTCTCCCTTATTGGCTGCAGGGTTGGTTGAAATAGGTTTTAATGCATTAGGTCTTATTAGGTTTGCAATAAAACCTAAATGGTTTGGAGATAGGTTTAAATCAAGGTTTTATAATAATATGAGTCACCATTAGTTGAGAGAAGCAAATTTTTGAATTGCAATCCAAATCTCAAGATTTCTCCAGAAATCAGGCATCAATCACCAGATCTTCTTGCCATTTCCCAACTTAGTGACAACCAACATGAGCAGCAGTTCCAACAACACAGCCGCCAGTATCGATGTAAACTTGCAATCTCCTGAGCAAGGTAGCAGCAACACAACCCAAGCAATTCAGGAAGCCAACAGCAGCACAACATTGAAGAGAGTGCGCGGTCGTCCTTTGTTCGAGTTCTGGTCTGACTTCACGGAGACCGAAGAGCCATGGCAAAAGAACCATGTTCCTTGCGGGCATTGCAATGAGATTGTGCCTCATTGGACAAAATCTGAGCAAGCTAAGGCGCATTTAATGAATTGATGCCATCCCTTTGCCCAATATCTCAAGACTTTGACTCAGAAGCCTGAGTGGGTTACTTCTTGGAGGAACAAGCCCAAAAGCAGAAGACGTTACAGTTCGGTGCAGGCCAAGCAGCCCATCGGGCAGTCAAAATCGATGAAATCTTTCATGTGCCCGAAGTTCCCTCAATCTACCCATGCAAAATTCCAAGAGACCACGGCACTGCACTACTACATGACCGGGACATCGTTCCAAAGGGTGGAAGATCCGACTTTGGCAGAAGACATCAAGCTTTTGAGGCCTGATGAGGATCTGCTTCCAAGCAGAAAGCAGCTCAGTGGACCGCTTCTTGACTAGTGCCACGAGATGGTAAGAGAGAAATGTGACACATTTCTGCAAAAAAATCTCTTAACGCTTGTCTGGTTTCGGACGCTTGGTCACACGTCCGCAACGAGTCCATCGTGAACTATATGGCTACCGTCCCGACACAGAAATCACTCTTCCTCGAAGCAGTAGCCACTGGTCAGCAGGGCCACACCGGGGAATGGATCTCAGTGGATATTGCCCGGGTTCTCAGAAAAACCGACCTCAACTTTGTTGGGGCCGTGACCGACAATACTACTGCAAATAAAAAGCATGGGGCTTTTTGAAGGTCATGTTCCCTGCGCTGTTTTTTCAAGGATGCACTTCCCATAGCTTACACTTGTATGTCAAAGATATTTTTGCTGCCACCAAAACCAAAAAAGGATCAGATGTCGCTACTCCCCGTTGGCTATCCCTTCGAATATCTTCAAGTGTTTGTGAAGGACGTCAAGAGGTGGTCAAATTTTTCAACAACCATCATGCGATCAAGGCTAAATTGACTCAATTACAGCGTGCGAAAGGTGAAGGATTCCGAAACTTGCTCTACCAGCTCCAACACGGTGGGGATCCTTCCAAAACTGCTTTGAAACTGTGTTGAAGTCGGAAGAGCTATTGCACACATTGGTGAATGAACGCGACTTTATCTCTGGCAACGCTGAGCAGAAGGAACATCGTCGCAAAATCAAGGTCATAGTAACCTCAGACACCTTCAAGCTACTTTTAGAGAAGGGACTGGTTTTGCTCAAACCACTCGACGAATTGATAGCCAAGTATCAATCTGATTCCTGTCCTGTCAGTGAAGTGTACCCTGACTTTACCAGCATTTCAGTCAAGTATGCAGAAATTTCAGCCAAGGGACTCATCACTGCACAAGAGTGTGCCTACGTGGCAGGTCTTACGGTTGAACGGTTCAAGTTCATGTATGGAGACGGCCATGGCATGACATATTTGTTGGACCCTCGGTACCTAGGGGAGGCCTTGGCCCACACGTTCAAACAAACTGTTCTCCAAGCACTTATGAACACTCCAAAGGACAACAAAACACCCGTAGATAATGCCCGATGTGAGACAGTCTACCTACAATACTCCGAATTTGTGGTAGATGCACAAAACGACAAGCGGGATAAAGGGCTGCGTTACCGTATGCTGGTCAACAGGCGCCAGACAGTCTTGCAATACTGGCAGGTTCATGGCAGTTCATGGCCAGTCTTGCAAGAAATTGCACTGTGCTTGTTTGCAGTTGCAACGTCTAGTTGCGCTGCCTCCGAACGCAACTTCTCAACATTTCGCTTTGTTCACTCAAAACTGCGGAATTGCCTGACCAACGAACGTGTAGAAAAGCTTGTATACATCAAGACAAACTACCCAGTAGTTGCTGATGTTGCGGTTAATGTTGGCAGTGACGACAACTCGGGCTCCGAAGATGATGGCAATTAGCGCTACTGGAGGAGTACTATGAGGATTAGGTTTTTCACTACATACTAGTTTTCCAAACTCCTTTTCAAATAGTATCCTAGTTTAGCCCCTTTAGTTTTATGTAGGATTTGCGCATATTTTCATCCATGTATCTTGGCTTTGCGGTCTGCTCATAATGTTTTGTCTCAGGAGCCCCAGGTCATTGCTCTATATATACCTGTCAGGTGGCTGGCTGTGTAAGTGGTATAAGCTGTGCAACTTAGGTTTGAATTCAGGTTTTATTAGGTGTTATTCAAACCTAAAATCCGGTTTCAAAATTTTTAGGTTTAATTCAGCCCTGATTGGCTGAATCTGAAATCGTAGACCGTAACGAATACTGTAAGTACCTAAGAGATCATTCATTCGTCATGGCGACGTCTGCAGCGGCCAAAGTGCTGGCCGAGGTGTACCGTCTCCACCACGTTCCACTTCCGCCTATTACGCTGCGAGCACTGCTGAAGCGAGGGCCTCAGGCCAGCCCTGCCATCGTGGAGTCCTTGCAAAATGACCCGCAGGCGCTGGACCAGTGGCGCGAGCTGAACGCGCCTGCTATTGTCACGTCAGCGCAGCTGCTGCACCGCGAAGTACCAATTCGCATCGCACGCCGCATCGTGGACCTTGAGAATCTTCCTGATGAGCTGCCGCAAGCCGAGCCCATTGTCTCTCTGCGTCAGCAGCTCCTCAGCAGCTTTGACCAGCTGATGAGCTGTCCACTGCCTGCGAACCTTTCAAGCGAGCGAGACTTTATGAAGCTTCACCGTAAGATTCGAAAGGAACATAGTGTCATGCACGGAAATATCGCTGATGCCGTGCAGGCCCTCGAATACGAGCCCCAGGGACTGAGCGAGTCGCTTGACAATATCTATAACTCGCGCATTGGTATCCGCATGCTCGTGGACCAGCACATTGCAGCACAGACGCCAAAGCCTGGATTTACGGGTATTGTCAACGATCAATGCTCGCCTGTAAAGATTGCACAGGAGATTGCGCACAAGGTGCGTCCATTATGGCAGGAGAGTCTCGATGGCCAAGAGCTGCCTGAAATAAGCGTGAGTGGCGATGAGAGTGCCACGTATCGCTACATCCCCGAGCATATTGAGATCATTTTAACGGAAGTGTTTAAAAGCGCGGTATTGAACAGCATTGCTGCAGCCAAGAAGACGGGGAGCAGTTCTCCACCGTCGGTTCATGTACAGATATCGGGTGGCTCGCACGGCGTGTGCGTCAAAGTGTCCGACTTTGGGGGAGGAATGACTCGCATGGAAGCCAACGCGTTATGTAACTACTATCAAACGCCGACGTGTCAACCCTCAAGCCGATACGATCCGATTTCAGAAGGTTTGGAACGACGAGCGAGTGGTTTAGACTTTTTGGATTCGTTCGGGTTGCGTATTGCGCAACTCTACGCCAAATATTTTGGAGGAGAGCTGGCAATTATGCCCATGGAAGGGCACGGTGTGGATACGTATATTTATATGAATTGCCTCACCGGTGCCTCCAAAGTCAAATAAGGCGTTACTTGAACTCAGAATGAACCTCTCAAATCGAGTTGTTATCCTTACTCTTATCACTTAAATTGTATCAATTACTACGGAGACGTCAGCTATTGCTCCATAATCATATATTTTTCATATATTTGTTGATACCAATCGACTGGCGAGAACGTCCATAGTAAAACAGATACAAGACAAGAAAAGCAAGTGTCCACTTGACACTGCGTCATGGAGTTCTGAGGGCATACATGTAAGGGATTTTGATTTGCTAGAGGCACTGAAAAGTGTTTCACTGCGATGAAAAACCGAGATATGTCGTGTCATCCACTGGCGCTACAGAGATTCTTACGGATCCTATGTGTGTAGAGGACAATGACTAGTCCATTCCTTCCACTCCTCAAGAATTGGATCATCCATTGTATTTCCACAGCCCGTTCTTCTGTCGTTCTATGTGATTAGAATGCTTAAATGTTTAGTAAGGAGTTTTTTTCCAGTCTGACGGCCGCCGTCCCGTCTTCAACGTGTTTAGCTCATGGGACCGCATGCTGCAGTCCCTTCCAAGTCGATCAATTGCCGCAGTACCTTGATATTTTACGACATACAGTCTTCAAACTGACACTATGCGACCCAATAGTGTGAGAGGGAAACTAACCTCACGGAATTAATACAAACAGCGACCGCACCTTGTGGTGCACGAAATGGAACGTTGTGGTGGACTTGCGCTCGCAATCGCTGCAACAAATGATCGACTTGTAGTCTTGGTAGTCGGTTGGCATTCGTTCCCGTGCCAGTGGATGCCATCCAATATCTGAGTATTTCAAAATGCGCTGCCCAATTTGCGAGTGATTTGTGAGACACACAATTTGCCATTCGCGACGGATTTGTGACCGTTGGTGTCCATTTGCAGGGTTCATGGATGTCTTTCAAAATAATCGAGGCACATTATATTAGGCCTTTCAGGCCTTTGCACTATGGAATGCCTCATTTATAGAGACTTGATCATGAAGGAGGAAAGAACGTTGACTTTGTCTTCATGGTCTACATGTAGAAGAAGATCGTCGAAAGCTACGGTTCTAGCATCGCAGGATCATGAATACCCCCACAGGGCACAGGGCAAGTCGCATTGGCTTGTTTACCTGCTCTGCGAGCTGAGCACGAGGATTGTCGGCCCATTCCGTGAATTTGGCCATGTAGGCATCATACATGGCCGTGTCGCCGCCGCCGCAGAACTTATCGCCTCCGACAGCGTTATTGCAATCCCCAGTGTTATTCGAGTAGCCATTGCATTGGCAACAAAACGAGCTGAGGAGCATGAACGTCAGCGTCATTCGTGTCGACAGTGAAAATAGCAACGCTCACGCCCGACCCCGCGTCTTCAACCCGATAGACGTAAAAGTGATCCAGCGATTATCGTTCGGGCTCACGTAATTTCTTGGCCAGTTGAACTTGTCCTCTATCCCCTGAAGCAATGCCTCTCGGTGTTGGGGCATGAACTTTGACATTGTCCTCGTGGCATATATGACTTCCGCCCCCGTAGTCGTGGTAGCCCATCGCAACCACCCATGGCAGAAACGAAGATATTCAACCTCATAGACCATTTGATTTCGTATACATGTCAGGGTGTAGGCACAACCATGCGGTTTATTTTGTATTGCGCACACAATGCACACCTGCACTACTCACTTCGTGCCTTGTATCCATCCGCTTATACGCTGCGTCGCACTCGTCCAGCTAACTGGGGTTCCGCTCATCTAAACCGCTTCATGAAGATGTGAATGAGCGATTTGAGTCCTCGCAGCCAACCAATCCTTGTGCTGCGCCCAATCCGATGCCGTGAGAGCTACGTAAATGGTTTGTGCAGTGCCAAAATCACGTTGACCAAAGGGCGCCACGATCTCATGCAGCCGAGAACCCACTTCATGGCGATAACTCACCAATGTTGAGCTTTGTGAACATAATCTCCTTGCCCTTCTGGATTTCTTGTAACTGCTTTTGTTCCATCTATATAACGCATGCCAGGTCATCGAGGGATTGCAATCATCCAGCACAAGCTTCTACGTACCATGGTGAGAGGAAGACCTTGAAGCTGGCCCACGAGATCGTTAAACGCATTAACGATAGGGAGATCCTGTGGACCGAGATTCTCAGTGCTTCCAGGCACAACGTTGGGCGGAAAACTACCAGCTCGAGGTGTAGCACTAGCAACAGGCGAGAGCGAGGCTGTCGTGGCATTCCCGTATTTGAGTGTCAATTCCTTGTTGACCACGCTGCTGACAAACCCACCCCGCTGATGCGAGCTCATATCAACAGAAGGTTTGGCAAAACGCGATGATCCCATCGCAGCAGCAAGCGGATTTACCCCTGTACTTTGAGGAATAGGTGGCGAAGAAGTTCCAGCAGCAGGCACAAATCCTGTCCCACGGGGCACGCCACTGTATGCAGAGGAAGGCATGTGGGAAGTGCGACCGGCCGATGGAGGTCCGGAGTATACTTGCTCGTGCGAACGATTGCCTGAAGACGACGGAGGGCCTTGCTGGGGAAATTGCTGGCCTGAGAACCCCGGTTGCTGCGGACGTCCATAGCTAGGCTGCTGCGGAGGTGCCGGGCGGTTTTTTTGTACCTGATCTGGGAAGGCTGGAGCGGCAGATTCACCCGGGAACGGCGTAGGCACCGGACTTCCTGTGTACGGAGATTGTGCAGACTGACCAACGTACGGAGTTTGTGGAGCCCGACCTGCGTACGCTGGTTGCTGCTGGGTTGGATACCCTCCAGATTGCTGCGGCTGCGGGGGCACCCCGACGTAGCAGGGTACTGAGGTTGATTAGGCGTCTGCTGATATCCACCAGACTGTCGTGGAAAGCCTGGTGTTTGTACCGGCGTGTGTTGTTGTGGCGGGAAGGTGTTACACCTTGGGTACCGCCATAAGCTGAAGGATGCATCGGAGCTGGAGAGGGTTTTGGCGCAGCGGAAGCACCAAATTGGTTCGTTCCTGCGCCGTCAGCAAACTTGCTGTTGTAACCTCTCTGTTGCTGTTGTTGCTGCTGGTGCTGTTGCTGCTGCTGCTGTTGTTGTCGTTCAATCTGCGCCTGTGACTGGATCTGAACCACATCGAAAGGGAACGGAGGGGGTTGGTAGCCTTGTATCGGATGCGCATTAAAGATGCGATCTTTCAAGATCGCGCAACTGAGATCCGGGAAGCGCGCATACTTAGCGGCGATATCCAGTCTGCCCTCTGCTGCCATCTACGAACGACACAACATCGCATATAGATAGAAGTTTAGAACTGTATATCAGCCACTCGTCAAAGATTTCCACGTACGAAAGAAGCATACTCGGCAAAACGTTGTGCTACCTCAGGGCCTATTGCTTGGTCAGCTTGATCAACAGCCCTAGCGAATACAGAGACCTTCTCAACAAGACTATGGAGAGCAACAGTTTGCCCATGCATTCGAGACTCAGCTTCGCTTTCCTGACACCACGCATGCACGGTCTTTTCAACATTCACGGCACACATGAAGCACAGAGTTGCTGAGTGGAGATCACCAGCTGTCTCGAGACGTGTAGCCAATATGTCACAGAGTGAAGGAAACTCTTCGCTTTTGGCGTAGGTGCTCAAGATAGCAAGGGTTGCGAGGTCTGATCCTTCCACAAACTTTCTCAACTCACTCTTGACAATAGCCGCCACAACTCCCATCACGGGGCGTTTCTGGCACGAGAAGAACGCACGCTGAGTCTTTTCCCAAAGTTCTGGTCCACCACAAGAAGCAAGCAAAAGCGCATCTGCAAGTTGGTTGTAAGCCAAACAGCAGTTGACAGCTACTTCGAAGTTTCCTACCAGTAGCGCCTGCATCAACGTGTATTCCGACTCCTCTGTATATATGGGAGTGGGAACTCAGTTCAAACGCTTACTCTTGTCGCTATCGAAAGGAGAGGGTAGAGCTGTAGCCAAAGCAGAGATGTTCGAGAACGAAGACGTGGCAGCGGTACCGTTGTCATCATCATTAGGGTGCAAGCCTGATGAAAACACGTCTTCAGCACCCATAGCGGACTAAAGATACAATACATAAACAACGTACTTTTATGAATAAGCGCCGTAGTACCCGAGATAAAACAAGTACGCACATCAATTCGATCACTGAGCAATGCTCCCGTTATGGGGTCAACCTGAGCTCTTGGAATGTGCGCCGTCGAGTTGGTATCAGCTTCATCTTTCTGCGACGCTGCGACCTCTGGATTAAACTTGGCGTTCATTTCATTAATTTTTTCAGCGTTCATTCCGAGGTGAAGCAACAGATGCTGACGAGCACCTTTCTCGAACAGAATTTTCATAAAACTCCAAACGCTACGCTCTTCGGCAGTTGTGGCAATTGTAATCTTGTGTTCACAAGGACCTTTAAAGTCATGTGATTCTAGAGATCGATCTAAAGCCTCTGCTTCCGCAACAAGTTCTGTATCACTTACAACGCGTTGAATGTAATAAGACGGCGGTGAACACCATTGCGGCCCGTCGACTCCTGTGGATTGGCGATGATCACCAATTTTCCTCCAAATCCAAAGGAAGCACCAGCCGGTCGACGCATCCACTTTGGTGGACGGCAGTTCGGGTTCCCGCGGCCGGAAAAAAACCAAATCTGCAATTTACCGTCTAATGAACACGTCGACGCGATTGCAGGAATCAGAGGAGACCACTGAACATTCCAACGACGCTGGCCAGCAAGACCACGACCAAAGAACTGGTCCGATCCCATTACTGGAGCGTTGGGTGCATCTGACGGGAGTTCAACCATTATTTTACGCGAATAAAGTTCCCAAGCAGCGTCCTGTTGTCCTTTCCGCACGACAATAGGAGCCCAGGGTCATTTGGACACCACGACATAGATAAGACGCCGGCAGTGTGATCGTTGAGCTCGGCAAGCGGTGTACTTGTCGAGTTACGTAAGTCCCAAAGCTTGACAACTGGTTGCTGGTCAGTCATCACCTGATGCAGGTGCAATCTGCAACCCTTCGTTGGGATTCCAAGTCAGAGCCGTGGTGGCTCCGCGAGCAGGCTCACGTAACTCACACCACGGTTTCTTTTGTTTCAGAGCCCAGCCAACGACAGTGCCATTTTGTGAGCCAGTCGCTAAAATGTAATTGACTTGAGTGTTCCACGCCACGCTAGTTATCTCGTTCACCTGTGATGTCGGCGCTATGGGACCTCCAGGCGTAAAGACACGAGGACTCGTCAATTGCTCTAAAGACATAATAATGTACACTTCGCCGTCGGCACCGTCTTGAGATTCGGGCCACTAACGCTTCTCTTCGAAGGTCCTGGTCATGCGCGAGTCCCGTTCTCCGAGATAATCGATGCCCGTCCAGTTGAAAGTATCACCATTCGCTGCAAAGACGCGCTGCTCACGTCGCATCCGATTGAAGTGGACGTGGAGCATCTGGATGAAATTGACCAAATCTTTGACGTGATTTCGTATGCCAAGCGCGAGACTGCTGTCGGAGCGGGATTTCGCATATGCAGGATGCCACGCGTGGCGAAACTCCCTTGTACGCTTTAGGGGTCGAAGTGGGTGGGTTAACGCGCAAATTTGCGTATTTTTCGTCTCTGCAAATTTACTCGGAAAATACGCTGACGTATTTTCAAATTTGCGAGTGATGTGCGTCACACACAAATTTGCGAATAGTGGGATTTTTTTGGATGACATCCAGTAGCTCGCTCATCCATACTAGCAAAGTACAAGGTCATGTATACAGCCATTACAACACAACGGACAAATGTAATTGGTCTAAAAAAACATGACAGCTTTTTAGCCACTCACAAGGCGACCAAGCACGCACTAAACGAAAACGTACCAGTGTATACTCCTCATAACATGCATACTGTATACTCCTCATAACATGCAATGGCCACATGGAAGAAGAAACATGACAGGTGTCGTTGACGTAAACATATAGCGATGGCAAATGGGGCAATCGGACTCGAGCGATCGTATGACGCACTTGTGCTGCCGTAAGCTCATGCTCATGCACGCAGTACAGCGATCGCAGTGGAAGTAGTCATATCCAAGCCTTTGTGAATACGACAGCTTTGGCATTTCTCGCAATGGTATATGTCCTTCCTTGGATCGTCATTCAAGAAACGGCACCATGGACAGTAGTATCGACCAAATTCGCACTTGCACGCCTCGTTGATACACTTCTGCCCCATTGGCTGCCAGACAAGCAACAAATGACGTCTTCAATCACTTTTAGTGCTTTTTTTCGACACTTCAATCGACATACCTGCTGTGTGTTGCATGTCATCACGAC
>CM047584.1:8337932-8349279 GCA_026184515.1 Peronosclerospora sorghi
ACTTCAATCGACATACCTGCTGTGTGTTGCATGTCATCACGACACTTGGTCGACCGCATAACGATCAAACGCATGATCCTCCTTTTCATCGATGCAAATCAACACTTTGAGTACAGCAGTAGGTACGAAGACGGCAAGGAAAGCCGAGGCCTTGTAGCAAAAGCGACATAAAAACCATTTTTCGCAGCATTTGCTAACGAGTTTGCATTTTCGCCTGCAAATGACAGAAAAAATCGCTGAACCCATGTGCTTGTCACTACGACTGCAATAGTCGCATCAGTCTCACAACTTCCTTTCAAGGACATGGTGCCACGTACGTGATAGGATTGCTGCAGCCGCTCGCCTTCTACATCACAGTCGCGTTTTGCAACTCGTACCTTGGTTTTGCGTCATTATAGTCCTTCATCATGAGTTGCTGTACGGAGTCCGCCTTTCATTTCGATGTCAAGACTGGATTCGAGTGCATGACACGAATCTTTGCTTTGAGAAGAGCTTGCATGACGTTTGAAACACGGTGGAACATGAGGACTAAACCGTAGCCTCCACACTCGTCTATTGTCATCGCTTACTTCTGTATCAGACAGCGGCGTTGGGAATGGCGTCGGACGCGTTTCCTCGATCTCGTGGGCTCTGTCATCTGGACATTGACGCTCTGGACTGGACAAAGAACGGTAACAGGTCAGCTTTATTGTCTCGTATTAAGTAAAGTAGTCACTTGGAACCTTCTCAGCATGATGGCACACGACAGACAGTAACGAGCTTCCAAAGAAATAGGAGTGCCAGTCGCACTAGGATTCATGCCGCCCGAAAATAAACTCTTCTTTTAAGCAGGAAACGGTAGTTTGCGGTACCGTTGATGACAGTTTAAACGCCCTGACGACGTTCTCCCGAATGTCACCCAAGTTGAGCGTCGAGCGCATGAAAAAGGAGGTAACGGTCCAAGAGGCACGTGCACGAGCTTTAAAACATTTGCAGACAACTGGTAGCGGCCCCAGTCAACGCGAATTGGCTCAACAGCAGCAGCTGCGACGAAAACAGACTGCAAATGTCACGTCGTCGGTGGCGCAGCGTCGTGTGCTTGGCTTGCAGTCTCAGGAAGTGTCGACGGACACGTTTGATCCACGAATGCGAGATAACACATTGCATGCAGTGGCAGTGCAGCGGGCGCAGGAGCTTCAAAAGACACCTCAGACGGAGCATGTAAAAGAAGCTTCGCCAGTCGGACGGGCGAGCACGACAGATTATAACGCCCTACCTCCTCCTTGGCAACAAGTCGTTGATCCAACTTCTGGCGACGTGTACTATTGGATTGAGGTAGGAACAAGAGCATCTCCGTAGTCTGGAGACCAACTAACGCAAGGCTGTTTTGTGGTGTACTTAGACTACCATCGAGACGGTGGGAGCGGCCTTGCAAACCGTTGACACAGGTAAGTTTTGACTTTTGCATGTGCTTCATTTGTTATCGCTACAGCGTTTGTGAATGCCTGCCTCATGTGCAAGCACGTCAAGGAAGGACTTGGGATTCAGCGACCCTACGTGAATTAGCCGTTTGACTTCCTCTCTTTTGTTGGTGAATCTTACGGCAACACGAAGTACATTGTTTGTGCTCAAGGATGAACATACGCACTTGCTCAAGCGTTATTAGGGCAACGGTTCCCACTTCAACAACAATCTCCTTGAAGATCGCTTGGCCGGATAAGTACCCTTCACACCTTCGTACCGGTGTGTGAATGGAACCGTCGAGCGTCTGAACCGCGATGCAATTCAAGTCTTCGCGTCTTTTTGTTTGAGTACGAATTAATTAGACACGAAGAATGGGATCTATTTGCTTCCCATAGCACTGGCCCATCTGAATCAGACTCTAACGCGCTAGCTGACATCAGACCAAGTAGGGCAGTGAGCAGAGAGTGATTCACCTTCGTTTTTGTCGTTTGACTCGCCTTCCATCGTGGTACGGACACAACCTTCCAGTCGTCAACGATCCGGCAACGTCTACAAACCGCTATTGTCGTATCTGTTGGGCGCACAGGTGACGACAAAAACAAGCACACTCAAGCTAACGAGGCTCAGCGTTCAGTATGTACTACGTTAGTCAACATCAAAGTAAATGTTGCGCTTGGTGAAGGCGTGAGTTCGGAACCAGCGCTTAAAAGAAAATGCATATTAAGGCAGAAAAGGCGGATGGACTGTCAACTATAATCTAACGCTAGTCTTGTTCACATGATCTTACGTAAGTTAACTAACTAACTCTACCATCACGATGGAGGATTCGAAGAGTGACGTTGTCGTTTTCTAGATCCGGCGGGTTGCGTTGTCTTTGGTTGCGTTATCGTTGGTTCCGTTATTTGCGTTATCTTTGCCGACGCAACTAATAATTGTTTCCGTCTCTCCTTATCCTTTAAAGCAAATTTTTGAAACGGTATGTCGACTTTACGCTTTAAATCGGGACGAAGACGATCGAAAGCCAACGGGAGAGGAGGATCTAGCGGACTTTCCGGTGGCCAAGTTTGTCGAAAATTACTCCACAAGATACTCCTATGGAGCCCAACGATTACTTTTTCTTCAAGTGAGGAGGTAAATTGTATCGAATCCACGACTTTGGTTTCATCAGCTTTTACGTTTAGCGTCTGCATCCATTTGACTAACCTCTTAGAATTTCCACCAATAAATGCGAGGAAGCTGGGCCTCAAAAGTTCTCGGAGGGATTGGCGCTGATCAGGTTGGAGATGATCAAGAGTGGTTATTCCAAGAAGAATAGCTGCCTGCGGATCGAAATCTCTCCACAACGTCTCCTCTATTTCGTGAGCCTCCTGCTCTGTCGGTATATGGACCATCTCCATCATGAACTCAGGACCATTAGTGCCAAAATTGGTGATACGCCATTTTCGCCATTCATCAAAGATGGCTTGTCTCACGGGATCTAGTGCAACAAAAGTCAAAAAGATGACCTCGAATTCTTTTCTTACTCCGGGCCTTTTTCTCACCATGTCTAACAGTGGCTCGAAATCCGTCCACAACCTTTGTATTATCACCTGAGCCCGAGCGTCGGAGAGCACATTCTTGGTCTCTGTCATTTCTTGGACCACAGCAGGCGTGAGTTTTTCTTTCGCCAATGCTTCTTCAGTGTTAGCTTTGAAGTTTAGCCACTGCATCCATAGTTCTGACCTCTGATGGGTTGCACGTACAAATTCAAAGAATTTGGGCTTCAACAAATCTTGTAAGTAGGAGTCGAGAAGATCGATAGTTGGCGCTGTCCGCGGAAGTTTGTTTTGCTTTAGGAAACTTCTCCACAACGTCGACATTATCTGGTCAGCCTCTTCCTCTGTCGGTATATTGAAGATGTTAAACGTGAAGTCAATCGTCTTCGTACCAAAATTAGTCTCCCGCCATTTTAGCCAGTTTTGATACAGGCGCTGTTTCCTCGGATCTCTACGAACAAATGTCACGAAATTACGTCTGAGGGATATTCTGTCAGATTTAGCATCAAGCAATTTCGGAATTTTATTTTCCTTTCGGAATTCCATCCACAACTCTTGAATGGTCGACGTAGCCGCTTTGTTTGAGAGCACTTGCGCAGTTTCGGTCTCTGTATGAATCATCGCTGAAGTACTTTCTTGAGCCAATGGTGTGTGTTTTGCGAGATCCAATAGGACTTCAATCATCTCATATTCTTGCTTTTTCTGATTGTCTGTTTGAACAAATTCCTTGAGTTCGGCCCACACAGCATCTGATGTAATCAAATGAGGTTTACTTTTGAGCAATTCGGCATGCAACTTGTTTATTATCAAGGTAGCCTGTGTTTCGAAGAAGTTTCTTTCCTCAGCCGCGGATTCCGAAATGGCGATGGACTGATTGATTGGGGGAGTCCTTTCGTTAGGTGGTGACGCTCCAGGCTTGGCGTCGATCTCTTGAAGACTCCCTTGTATTCCCTCGGTGCTCGAAGGTTCTTCATGCAGAAGACGTGTGGGTATACTATCGTCGGTGTAGTTTTCGAAGGAGATAGAGGTAGCGGTGGAGCCAGCGCATCCCGTGAGAAGAGTGGCCATTGGCAAGATCCAGATGATGCTGAAGCAGAGGATGGTGTTCATCGTGCAGATTTCACTGGAATAAAGCAAATTGGGGAATGGAGACGGCCAACCGATCTTGGGATGCAGTGGTATTTGTACAGCTGCACCTCATCTGGTCTGCTTCGTTTATACTACCTCTAGATAATCATATAAGGGTCACACGATTTCATTATATTAATATTGATACCCTTTGAAAAATATTATTACTAAGAGTCAGTCTGTACGTAACAACCCAAACGTACAAGCTGTATACATAAGAAAACAAGAGTACTTGAGGCTTTTACATTCTTAAGTTTCCTTGTCCGTCGCAGAACGTTCTACGAACGGCAACTAGGAGTCAAAGAGCGGCGTCAAACATAGTAAGTGACGTGGTGGGACTCCGCCAACGTTCCTTGTATGTTTTAGATGTTTGTCAGCCTTGGCTAATCGCGTTTCAAGACGCAGCAACTCTAGTTGTGGAAGGTATTATTAATTTTCATCATGATTTAATGTTCTTTTTAATGGAACGTTGACGGAGTTCCACCACGTCACTTTGTGATAAGCGCATCGCAGAGTGCTCAACCACTCTTTGTGTCTGAGTGGACGTGAATTAACAAGCGATTGACAAGGCGCTTGATGATTGCAGTTTGCCTTACAAGTCAGTTGCCATTAAAAATTTGCACATAGCCAGTTTCTGGAACAAAAAGAGTCGTGCATAATATACCACGTCCCTATCGCTACCCGAGCTTAAAACTGGAAATAATAGTGGTCCTCCATGTTGTTATATAGTTAGGCCGGGAGAAAAAAATAGACTTGATGCTCCCAGCCTGGATATATAACAACAACATGAAAGACCACTAACAGGTTCAATGTTGACAGCGCCTGTAGCTTGTCCACTGCGTAAACATAAGCTTCATCGCATCCATGGCGAGCACCTAGATCATATCTGAGATTCCAAAGGGATCGTAACGTTGCATCATCTCCGTCGACGAAGCTGCTCTATATTATATTTACGAGCAGGCGACGTTCTCCAACGACGATCATAGTTACAGAAAAGCGAGTGTAAGCCCGCCGAGGATGGCGAAGGATCTCAAAGTGCCAGTGACATGCTGTCCCCATCGGATGACGGATCCACTGCGCCTTCAAGTTCGCGGTAGACCCTGAAAACTGCTGTGGATAGCTCCTTTTTTTCTTGTTCTACCGCGTTTTTCTGTGGTCTATCCATGGCTGTTAGGGTCGCTAGGCGTCGAGCTGCACGAACTCGGCATCAAGGCGTGACTCTATTGCCAATGTATTGGTGTAAGATTTCTTGCTGGGTGCAGATGTACTGCTCTACTTAACTACATTAAAGCGTTTGAAACGCAATCTTTGTGCATCGGTTCTCTTTTATATGCATTATTCTATGTGGTCATTTCGACACGAATTCTAGAAAGCACACAGCACACCGACTGCGGATCTACCATGTGACCAATCATATACCGTGCTGCATCCGGGAAACAACGTACTCTTCAACTTTAACAGCCCACTATACTCTTTAAAGGATGTACGTGCAAAAAGACAAACACACATATTTTGAGCCCGAACTACGAGTCGAGGTCTTGCACATAGGCGAGAGTTTGTGGCGCTAGACCCTGGGAAGTATCGTCCGATTTTTCGTGTATAGTCCACATAAATCAAGTGTACGCACCGCATCTGTAAGCGTCATATCGAGTACGTTGGGGCCATAGACTCTTTTTGGAAAATTCGTCGCCACGAATTCTAGAAAGCACACAGCACACCGACTGCGGATCTTGTTGGAAGTGCGCCAGCGGTGTGCAGCACTTCAAGGTATCGACGCCAGAGTAGTAGCCCACGGTAGGGCATATCGAATGTTCTAGAAGGAATAGTTAGTACAGTAGGTGGTAGGAGAGCCAGGTCTAGGGAGTTCTCACTTCGAGATTGATAAAGCCACTGACGAGGCCCCCGGCGGGGGGCCGAAACGCGTCTGGCACGCGTTGAATCAAGAAGTCGTTGCATGTGTTCATTTTCGTTTTCTACAGGTTATGAGCCCAAGCAGCTCGGCGTGTGCACCTTTGTGGAAGTTGGAGACGCGCAAGCATGCTAAGTACGCGCTCCGACGACAGGGGCAGCGGAACGACAAGCGCGTGACGGACACACAGCGGCACTTTACGCCCGCGAAAGGGGCGACCGAGTTCTGCACCAAGGATCGAGAGCGACACATGTGGTGACGGATTGAAGAGGTCAGTCAAGGAAGAGGACGAAGGAAAGCTGGGAAACTACGGTGCAACAAGGCAAGACGGACGTAGTGTCTGAAAAGGGGGAGCCGGATACCTTCTGGAGTACACGGCAGCGTGTGTAGACGGTGCATACACGCACGGTTCGGCTAGCGCACAGAGGAAGACTTTCCTTTAAGCGGCGTTCGCCGCTACTTAGCCGATACGCTCTTATGAAAGGGCTTAGTAAGAGAGAACTCTCTTACTCGGGGCCAAGATTCCCTCTTTGGTTTACTATTAGCTTTTGCCAATGCCTTAACACAAGGCTCCCTTACTAAGGGGGTAGCTAAGGGGAGAACTCCCCTTACGCTACTGCACTCACTACACGCGCGACCGGTCGAGGTCGAGCGTCTGTAGTCGGTTGAGTGAAATGTAAACTGAATGTATATTTAATATATAATTAGCCTAAATTAATTTAAACTAATGTAAACTTTATGTAATACTAAGTAGAACTTACTAAATTCGTACCTAACTAAAATGTAGTGTACACCACCTGTGTACTAACACGTGGCTGGCTGACGCCTCCACCAAGCGCTCCTGACCTGATTGGTTAAAATAACCAATGGTCCAAAACCTTTCGGACCGGTCAATACTGACCCCAACCGTATGTAACTCACGTACACCACATACTAAATGTAAGCCGAATGTAACCCTGTTACAGCGTGAGATGCTGACTAGTGAGCGGGGACACCCGAAGAAGACCTGTGGTGACAAGCCTGGACACAGAAGCGCGCGGAGCATTGCGCAGAGGACGCATGCGCGCAGTGAGGCTATCGCAGCGACGGCGCAACGGAGCTGTGCAGCAAGGTTATCTGTGCACACGTTGTAATGGGGTGCCATTACATAATTGATATTCAGGTTAGAATATCACAGTTAAATTTCAGACGCGTTGTCTGAAATTTAAATAATAGATTATAAGTTATTATAATCTAAGAAGGAAAAGTCGATTCGGTATAAATACCGAATCATGCGGGTTAACTAATAGTACAGTTACTTAAAGACTTGATATTATTATATTAATTAGTTAGTTACTATACTATTAGCCTCTAAACCACCCATTAAATAAACACTCTTAATTTTGCGTTCTTAGACCAAAGTGAATATTTATATTTACTTTTTGTATAGGATTAGTTGTTATCAACTAATCCTGCCCTAATTGTATTGCGCGTTTCCTCGCAATTACAGGGTAAGCCTGTAACAGGATCAGTACTGTTACACCTGGTAGCACTTTGTGGTCCGTCCTAACGACCACAGTTCCGTTCTGCTAGTTAACTAGTGGAGCGAAGATTAAGAGCCGCTCGGCATCATGTCGCGAGACATGACGCCTGCCGAGCAAGAGATAACGCTGGAAGTGGTGAATGAAAACTTCCCTCACTTCTCGTCGCGTAGTAAAGACGCGACGGTGGAAATGGTTCGGTCTATGGGATCGACATCATTACCTTCCTCCAGAGTAAGTCCCCGGAGGAAGTGATACAGGTGGTGAATCGCTTTAGGCGAAACCACCTAGAAAAGCCAGAACGGCCCGCGCCAGAGGCATCGCGGACCGCAACTTCACCTGCAACGCATAGCGTTGAAGTGTTAAAGGCGCGAGTACCGCCCTTTACCGGCGAAGGGGGCGAGCCCCTTCGTAGTTGGTTCGCAGAGGTGGAAGATGCCATCTCTGCGCAAAATATTCTTGACGAACGTCAACAGGCGTACTTCGCCACAACATGTCTGGGCGGCAGAGCCAGGGCATTGGCGATGAGTCGCAGAGCCACTGATGACTCTGCGTTCCTTACCTATAAGGAATTTAAAGCTGAGCTAAAGATCAACTTTGAAGCTCCAGAAATGGAGCTAAGTAGTCGGCAGGAGTTCATGGAACTCCGGCAAGGAAAGCTTGTCCTTCAAGCTTAAGCTCAGAAGACGCAATATTTGCTGTCAAATATTGTGTATGAGCCGGTGCCCCCTGCTATGCAGGTCACTGGCTTCATGAAGGGACTCAATGATGGTCCCGTCAAACAGAGTCTCTACCGGCACCCTCCAGAGACTCTAAGGGATGCCATTGATATGAGCATCCGTGAGGAGTTCAGCAAGCGATCAGCGTCATCGCATGCTGGGTACAGCCGAAGGGCTCAACAGCCCTTCGCTTTTGACATGCCGCAACGGCATGTCAACAATCAGCAGTCAGGCAGACGAAGCTCACACTTCGTCTCAAGAAACAGTCACCCGCGCCAGAGCATGGGCGGTGGAGGTCCATAGCCGATGGACCTATCAGTTGCGGTTGCTTCGAACACGAAGCAACTGAAATTTAAGAAGAATATTCGCTTCAATAGATGCGCGAAAATGGGGCATTTTGCCCATGAGTGTATGGCACCGCGTCCGGTGCCACGCAGTCAGCGGACGGAACCGTCCGCTGCACGGCGACACCAACAGGGACATCACCCTGTTGGTGCAAAAAACGAGAATCACCAGTAGGGGCGGGGCGCCCTACTGGGAATGTTATCCCACATGACGACATAGGGCATGTGAGGGTAATAGCCCCAGACGGGACTATGTCCTGTCAAAAGGTGCAGGGTGATGATAAGCCTCTTATCACCCTGGAGGTTAAGCCGCACGGGAGCGATGTCCCCATGCGAGCTTTGTTTGACACAGGAGCGTCAAACAATTTCGTTAGAACTCAGAGTCTAACGCTGTCGAGCTTCGTGGAGGTAGAAACCCCACGAAGTATGTTGTCAGTCCGGTTAGCAACAGGTGCAACCGTGACTATTCCAAAGCGTGTGATTAAAACACGCTTCGAGTTGAATGAACTGTCATTCGAGGATGAATTCATCGTCCTCGATTTAGATGACAAGTTCGATGTGATACTTGGAATCCCATGGATCTCCAAGTTTAAACCTTCGATAGACTGGGTTAACCTATCGATCGACTGCGGCGGACGCACAGGATCTGATCACCCTGTGTGTAATCCGGCTGTATCAGAGGATACAACCGCAGCGTCAGACAGTCTGGTGGATAGCGATGGCGCCACCAGGTTTGTTCTGACACGATCAGCGGAAGGTACCTCCGCTGGTGAGAGTCCAGAGGGACTACCACACGCAACATAAGAGTCGTTGCGTGTTGGAGAGAAACATTCCACGGGTGAATAGACCACCGTGAGAATGAAGTAATATCCACGGTGGGAAACACCCACCGTGAGAATGAAATAGTATCCACAGTGGGAAACACCCACTTTGCTACCGAAGGTTCCAACACGACGAATGAATTCCGTGTTGATGAGAGTGAACTCACGATCGAGTGAAATCGTGAGCAAAACTCCGTCGTGGACAGTGCCCACCACGTTGCGTTAGCCATGCGCATGGGTGATAAAGACCACCGTGTCGCAGAAAAGGCGGCCGATCAGACGAGCACATCTGATCGCCAAAATTCCATGGTACGCAGTGGCCACCATGATGATGAGTATTCACACACGGTGAATCGTAATCATGTGTAGCAGTCAATCAGACGAGTGCGTCTGATTGTATGGGCAGTTCCGTCGAGACGATCAACGTCTTGACGCAGACGGAGACCGGATTAGCTACCCAGTCTCTGTTGATGGAACACCCTCCGAAAGAAGGTTCGGAGGTGATGGCTCTTCCAGCGCTAAGCTGGAAGAAGTTTATGAGAAACTTGCACGATGGTAAGATCGAACAGATCTGTATTATCGTTGCAACAGATGATGTAGTGGATATTCGTGAACGAATATACACATTACAAGTGGAAAACATTGGGAAAGAGGTTCCCAATGATCAAACGAGAGTTCAGCGCTTTGAAGCGCAGAGCTGGGAGTCGCTTAAAGCGAACTCCCAATTTTATGAGGTACCTCGAGAATACGCTGATGTATTCCCAGAAGAAGTACCTAGCGAGCTCCATAAGGATAAGTGAACTCGTCATGTGATTGACCTCGTGCCAGGCACGAAGTATTGTGTTACGCGGCAATGGCCGTTGCCGCGTGATCAGGTAAAAGCGATCGACGAGTTTTTCGAAGCTCGTCGTAAAGCAGGCCAAGTGCGAGAGTCTATCTCACCGCACTCTACCCCCACCTTTTGTGTGAAAAAGTCCACAGGTGGGTGGAGAATCGTTCACGCTTACAACAAGCTGAAATCAGCGACGGTACCGGCACAGACACCGATACCGCGGAAGGATGTCATCATAGATGGCATGTGCGGGAGCACCATCTTTAGTGCTCTCGATCTAAGAGATGGATTTTATTAAATCCTAATGCGTGAGAAGGATATCCCTCTCACGGCAGTAAGCACCCCAAGCGGCATGCTTTGGGAGTGGTTTGTTATGCCACAGGGGCTTCGAAATGCCCATGCTACGTTTAACAGATGCGTAACGCACCTATTACGCCCGGTGCGAGAATTCGCACCGAGTTATTTCGATGACGTGTTCATCCATAGTAAGGGTGAACACGATAAAAGCGATGTTGATGTACATAGGGAACATCTATGTCGAGTGTTAGAGTTTATGCGTAAGCATAAGCTATATGCAAATCTAAAGAAGTGGACCTTTGGTGCACCTGCGATACCCGTTCTTGGATGCTTTGTGGGCAAGAACGGGGTGCGTCCTGATCCAGAAAAGATCAGGGTGATCGTTGAATGGCCTACGCCAAACAACGTTAAGGAACTTCGAAAGTTCCTTGGGTTGGCAACATATTTGCACAAGTATTCGTGCAACTATGCTGGGTTAATACGACCTCTTTCTCAATTACTTAAGAAAGATGTCGAATGGCATTGGGATACCCAATGCCAAGATGTTTTTGATGCAGTAAAGCAAAGCTTGACTGAAGCGCCTGTCTTGGCTATAGCCGATAACGAGCGTCCGTTCCACGTCGTTTGCGACGCGAGCGATTTCGCTATCGGCTGTGCTTTGATGCAGCGTGTTCACGATGATCGTGATCGCGTAATCTGCTATCAATCGCGTCAGTTGCGCCCAGCCGAGCGCAACTATCCAGTGCATGACAAGGAACTCCTTGCCATGAAGTATGCACTGGCCAAGTTTCGGATCTAT
>CM047584.1:8364279-8376994 GCA_026184515.1 Peronosclerospora sorghi
TAAACTAACCCGGGAATCTTGGCCCCGAGTAGGAGAGCTCTCTCCTAATAAGCCCTTAATAAGGGCGTATCGGCTAAGTAGCGGCGAACGCCGCTTTAAGGAAAGTCTTCCTCTGTGCGCTAGCCGCACCGTGCGTATACGCACCGGCTACATCTGGTAGCACTTGTAGTCAATCCAACACCTATGTTGGTAGACTAGGCATCCTCTGCAAAGGATGAATCAGGACGATTGGGATAGTTTGACCCTCGTCCATCAGGAAGCATTTAAAAGGCTGTTACCCTTAACGGGGGAAGAAGGTATGAAGCTCCTAGTGGAGCAGGGCCTTGAGTCCGTAAAGGCAAGGGTGAATGCCCTCATCGCTCATGAGGAAAGTCGCGGTGGAGGTCATTCCACGGGGGTGCGCCCTCCATTATCGTTTAAGATAAAGGAGTTCACCGGAGAGAAGGGTGACAACCTTTATGTTTGGTTGCGAGAGGTCGAAACGGCCTTCGCCACAGCGAACATGACCGCTGATCACTTGCAAGTGGGATTTGCATTGACCCATATTACGGTCCAAGCCCGTACATGGGCGTTTACATGCTCGGAATCAGTCAAGGACGTGTTTCCAACATGGAAGGTCCTTAAGCAGAAGCTTATGGACATGTACGCAACGCCTGATCTGGTTTTTCCAGAATCAACTGGCGTTCCTGAGGTGCCGTCAAGGCACTAAGGACCTGGAGTTTTATATCCAGGAGCTTAAGAACCTGTTGGCAGGGATGTACGCGAAAGCGTATTCGGACGATGTGTCCATCCCCATCTTCATGGAAGGCCTGAGAGAAGGGGCAGCACGTTCGGAATTGTTCCGATGACGACCCGAATCCCTGGAAGAGGCATTCAAGATGGCGTTCAACGCCGAGAGGAACTTCCGTTCCTCTAAGGTTGGTCCCGATCCCATGGACCTGAGTCAGGTCGAAGCGGAGGAGAAACCTCCCGCTAAGAGTCATTCTGACTCTTTTTCACAGAGCTTCGAGACAGATCTCTTGGCTGTTGCAGTGGCGTGGGCCGCTGAGATGCTTCCTGTGTGGGAGCATGGATCATCTGAAGAACAGATGTCCAAAAAATCCCCAGCGAGACACTCGCTACAAGGGACCAAGGATGAAAAAAAAAAGCCTTTGTCCAAGCCGTCGGGAAACGAAGGCTCCCAGTAGGTGCGGGGCGCCCTACTGGGGGACCCCTCAGTGCTGTTAAGCCCCAGGGTAGGGGACGACAGCACAAAGCCCCGAGGGAAGCGGTGCTTTCTAGCACCGAGTTGGTGTACCAGCCAGGTTTGATGGTAGTCCTTGCGGACGTGAAAGGCTTTGATAAGCCTTGGAAAGTCTTGATAGACTCTGGAGCGTCTGACAATTATGTCAGAAGGGCTTTTGTTGTGAAGAGTCGGCTGTATGCCGAGGCCCTAGAGGCACGTTCTCGTGACGTTGTCACGATCCGTCTTGCGACGGGCGTACAGGTTTCTGTGCCCAATGTCTCGATTGACCTTAAGCTGAAGTTTGCAGACTTCGACAGCTTAGAACGTTGCCTAGTCCTGGATTTGGACTCGAGGTATGACCTCATTCTGGGCATGAAGTGGATGGAACGCCACGAGCCATGGATAGACTGGAAGTCTAAGTCCATTGGCTCAACGTACCCGCGGTCGGGTGAAGCATTGGCGAGTCATGAACCCACATTTGCTAGATCGCAAAAGCGATTCTGGCGTGAGATGCCAGAGATTGGGATGTATGAAAAGATCATTCCCAATGGCGTTAAGGAAGAGTTCCTTAACGAGCGGGATTCGGCGGTTAATCACCGCGCCGATGTAGGCGATACTGGTGAGTCTCCAGTGATAGAGGTGGAATCCTCTGAGGGTAAGCGTGAGGCGCTTAGAGAAGAGACCCGAAGTTCGTCTCTTCTACAGTTCGGAATTGATTCCGACCAAGCCGTGTCCGGCGAACAAGTTGCGACTCCAGTGATAGGGGTAGAGACCCCTGTGGTTAAGCACGAGGCGCTTCCAAGCGAAGAGACCCGAAGTTCGTCTCTTTCGCACGTCGGAAATGATTCCGATTACGCCGTTATAGGCGAGACCGGCGAGTCACCGGTGGTAGAGGTAGAGACCTCTGTGGATAGGCGCGTGGCGCTTCCAGTAGATGGGGCAATTGACTCCCCCCATCTGGGTCTCGGGATGAGTCCCGAGGGCAGTAGTCAGCAGTCCTACAGGATGCTGAATAGTGTGACAGATGTTGTCACAGAAGGCGTAAGCCTGGAACGGTTGCCTGGGGTAGGCGAACTGTTGTCGTTGGAGGAGATGTCCTTCAACGAGTTTGAGACTGCTTTAAAAGCAGATGAAATCGACGAGGTCGTCGTGTTGCGTCCGGAAGAGGAGTTGAACTCCTCATCCAAGATGGACGAGTCAGTTTTGGTGAAAACCAAACAGGCATTAAATGCCCGAAGCGGCCTCAAGATCCTCGTGGATCCTGAGGACCCTTACCATTCCTTATTAAAGGAATTTGGAGATGTCATTAGTGACAACCCGCCGATGGGGTTACCACCGGATCGGGGAGTCCGACATGAAATTGATTTGATTCCCGGAACCAAATACTGCGTCACTAGGCAGTGGCCTCTCCCCAAGGAACAATGCGACGTCATCGACGCATTCTTTAAGGGGAAAGAAGAGGCAGGGATGGTACGGTAGAGTAAGTCTACCCACTCATCTCCCACTTTTTGTGTTCGTAAACCGAACGGAAAGTGGCGCATTGTGCATGCCTATAACAAGCTGAATACAGCTACTGTACCCATACAGACTCCGATTCCTCGGAAGGATGTCCTCCATAACAATATGGCGGGCTGTACTGTGTACAGTGCCTTAGATCTGGTGGACGGGTATTATCAGGTGCTCATGCGAGCGTCCGATATTCCGCTGACAGCGGTTAGAACGCCTAGTGGCATGCTGTGGGAGTGGCTTGTTATGCCACAAGGGCTTTCGAATGCACCAGCGACTTTCAATCGCTTGGTGACTCAACTCTTCCGCCCTCATAGGAAGTACGTTCAGACGTACTTCGACGATATATTCGTCCATAGTCGTGCGGAAGGCGACTCGTCTGATGTTCAGACGCATCTGACACACTTTCGAGCAGTGCTCGAATGTATGCGAGAGCATAAGTTATATTCGAACGCATACAAATGTATATTTGATGCTGAGTAAATTCCTTTCCTCGGATGCTTCATCGGTAAGGATGGAGTGCGGGCGGATCCCGCGAAGGTGAAAGCCATTGTGGAGTAGCATTCGCCTGTAAATCTTAGAGATTTACGGAAGTGGCTTGGGTTAGCCAACTATCTACGCAAGTACAGCGAGAACTACGCTGAAATGGCGAAGCCATTGACCGACCTTCTTAGGAAGAATGTTGATTGGTGTTGGGAAACTGAAAACCAAAACGCTTTTGAAGCGGTTAAGGGGAGCTTGTTAAAAGCTCCCGTTCTTTCTCTCCCAGACTCTGGGAACCATTTAGTGTCGTCTGCGACGCCTCCGATTTCGCAATCGGATGTGCTTTGTTACAAGCAGACGATGCAGGAAGGGAACGCGTAATTGCGTTTGAGTCGAGGCAGCTTAAAGCTGCAGAACGGAATTATCCCGTTCATGACAAGGAGATACTTGCAATGAAGTATGCTCTTGTCAAATTTAGGGTTCACCTACTCGGCTCAAAGCCGTTCGTGGTTTATACTGACCACGCGTCCTTACGGACAGCGACAAAGTCGCCTCATCTCTCGCAACGGATGGCCCGTTGGCTCTCCTTCTTTGCGGAGTACAACTTTGAGTTTAAGTATAAACATGGCAAGCAGAACGTGCTTGCAGACGCGTTGTTGCGTTGTCCCAATTACGAGCTCGCTCACTCTACATTCTTCACCACGTCTGTGGTGGATCTCATACGCCAGGCGTATGAGAAAGACCCACAGTGTACGGCGCTTATCAGCGCGTTGGGTGAAAAGGGACTTGGCTCGTCTGAGCCAACCCTGTCAAGTCGAGCTAAAGCTCGTTTACACCGTTACAGATACTGTGACGGTTTGATATATTATAGCACGAGCGCGGAGGACACTCCGCGGGTGATAGTTCCTCATGATGAGGAACTGAAGTATAGAGTCCTCTTTGAGGCACATGACGCCCCTACCGGGGGTCATTTAGGTCGGTATAAGACCTAAAGCGCTTTAAGAGCTTTGTATTGGTGGCCCAATATGTATAAGTGGGTCGGTGCGTATATACGCACCTGTGAGCCGTGTCAGAGGGTTAAACCCTCTGCAAGTTCAGCTGCGCCTTTGGCGAGCTTATCGGTTCCAACGGAGTGTTGGAAATCCATAAGCATGGATTTTATCTTCGGTTTTCCGAAGGATAAGGCCGGGAACACTGGCATATTGGTCTTTGTAGACCGTTTGAGCAAGATGGCTCACCTGGAGGCGGTGCCAGAGTCCATAGATGGACAAGGAACAGCAAAAGTGTTCCTAGACCGTGTCTTTCGACAGCATGGTCTACCCGATTCCGTTGTGTCGGATCAGGATCCCCGTTTTACGGGACAATTCTGGGGAGCATTGTTTAAGGTTCTAGGCACCAAGCTCCTCATGTCCACTGCGGATCATCCGCAGACGGACGGTCAGACGGAACGCGTTAATCGCGTTGTGGAGGATATTCTCCGGAGTTTATGTCCGGATTCTCCAAAGAGTTGGAGTGAGATGCTCCCGATGGTTGAATTTGCTATCAACAATTCAGTACATGCATTTACGGGGTTTACCCCGTTTTACGTGAACGGATTAGTTAATCCGAGGGTTCCGTTAACGCCACGTGTGTGGCCCAGGGCTTGAGGGGGGAGGATTCTCCGATTTCAGACCTGTATCGGTGCGAAAGCACATCGATAAGTTTTTATCGACGCGCCTCAGTGTCTTACGACACGTCTGCGATGCCATGGCGGAAAGCCAAGACAAGCAGAAGGAGCAAGATGACCGAAAGGGAAGGCGTAACAAAAAGGTATACAGAGTAGGAGAAAGTGTTTTATTAAACGCTAAAAATCTTCCAACACATGAAGTTTCAAATGTGTTGCGCAATAAACTGCGCCCCAGGTTTGTGGGCCCCTTTAAAGTGTTAGCCCGAAAGGGCTTGTCGTACACCTTAGACATCCCGAAGGCGATGCGTACGCATCCAACCTTTTATGTCGGTATGCTTAAGCCATACCAGGACCCGGAGGCGGGGCCCCTCCTGGAGGAGGGTGGAAAGGCGGATAGCCGTAAGGCACCGCAGGGCGAAGGAAGCCCGAAAGGGCTAAAATGCGACCACGGAGCTCCGCAACGGTCGTCTCGAGAGAGGCAAACCGCCTCCCGAAGCGATCAGTGGCATCCCGCTCACTGCGGGTCCCCTCGTGGAGATCATGGATGAGATGGCTGTGTCGATCACAGCGGTCGCGAATCTCACGTCGCAATTGTGCGACCTCCTCCTCCAATGCTCGATGCGGAGAGTACTTCACACTTTCATGTGGAGCGGCTGATGGCGCGGCGCCATCATCGGGGTCAAACCCAGTATCTGGTGAAGTGGAAAGGTTATCCACACTCACAGAGTTCGTGGGAGTTCGAGACTCCCCTACGGCAGGATTGTCGCGACGTCGTTGACGCTTTTGAGCGGGAGAATCCCGCTGTAGGTCAACGACCAGAGGGGCATGAGAAGCCTCTTCACTCCCAATAAGTGGGAGTTGGCCGGAGGCAGATGTGGCGACCACACTGTCTCCGGACACCATGGTGGAGAAAGGGGCTCTGGCGTAGTGCGTGCGATACGGAGCACGTAGTTGCTCCATCGCCTTAGCTTTGGCAAATGTAAGGCGCAACACCCTCTCCACCCAAATGTCTCGACGGGAATAGCTTTCATGCATCTCATCGAAGCTGGGGAGAAGCTTCTCCCCTTCCGCCCAAGCGCGGAACTTCTTCTCTGCATCATCGGCACTTTCTCCCGGAGAAAGAACGAAAGGAACCTCGCGGAGGTTCTCAACAGGGGCACCTTGTGCCTGCCTGTTTAAGCGCTCTCGGTACGAGACGCTAGTGAACTGCTTTTGTGTAAGCAGTTGTTGCCGGAGTTTCTCACGGCGTTCGCGTTGGTACGGCTGTTCAGCCGCGGGGCCAGGGGTATAGGACGCTAGACTAGTCCTTACCAAACGCCTGGTCCACCTTGGAAGGTCACGAGGACCATCGAAATTATAAGCCGCCATTGACGGGCGTTTGGGGGCGCGTAACGCAGCCCTTAGTGCCTGTGCGGCAAGTTGGGAGTCTTGAGCTGCGTCCAGCTCATTAGTGATGATCGCCTTTGGCGATTCGGATGTATCATCCGATACGGGCAGGGGTGCCGCACTGGTTAATGCATTTTCCTCACGTGTGGGGAAGGGATTAGGCTGCCGACAACGCCGTTCGGCGCTGTCGGAGCGGCTCACCATTGGGGAGGTATCCCCAAAGGCATCCACTTCCGAGTTTTCGGAGTAGTCTACCTCTTCTAGAGGAGACGCCATAGCACCACTGGAGGTGTACATATGGATGGCCAGGGGAACTGGCGTTGGAGTTCTCCAACAAAAATTTTAATTATTGCGTAAGCTATAGTCTTGATGGGGGAGGATGTAACGGGGTTACATTCGGGTAACACTGAGTGTTGGTGTACATGAGTACACCACGGTTGAGGTCAGTATTGGCCGGGTTGAAAAGTTTCGAACCTTTGGTTATTTTAACTAATCAGGGCATGGGCCCTTGGTGTGGTGGTGTGTCAGCCATCCACGTGTCAGTACACAGGTGTGTACACTACATTTTAGCTAGGTACGAATTAGGAATTTCTACTTAGTGTTACATATAGTTTATATTAGTTTAAATAATTACATATTAAATATATTCAGTTTACTTTCCACTCCTTAGTACAGACGCACGACCTCGACCGGTCGTGCGTGTAGTGAGTGCCGTAGCGTAAGGGGAGCCCTCCCCTTAGCTACACCCTTTGTAAGGGAGCCTTGCCGTTAAGGCACTAGCAAAGGCTACAGTAAACTAACCCGGGAATCTTGGCCCCGAGTAGGAGAGCTCTCTCCTACTAAGCCCTTAATAAGGGCGTATCGGCTAAGTAGCGGCGAACGCCGCTTTAAGGAAAGTCTTCCTCTGTGCGCAAGCCGCACCGTGCGTATACGCACCGGCTACACTAAACCACCCATTAAATAAACACTCTTAATTTTGCGTTCTTTGACCAAAGTGAATATTTATACTTACTTTTTGTATAGGATTAGTTGTTATCAACTAATCCTGCCCTAATTGTATTGCGCTTCCTCGCAATTACAGTGTAAGCCTGTAACAGGATCAGTCCTGTTACACACGTGAACAAGACGGATACGACTCATGTCGTCGAGGGGGGGGGGTGTTGGAAGTGCGCCAGCGGTGTGCAGCACTTCA
Source organism: Peronosclerospora sorghi (assembly GCA_026184515.1). Lineage (NCBI taxonomy): Eukaryota > Oomycota > Peronosporomycetes > Peronosporales > Peronosporaceae > Peronosclerospora > Peronosclerospora sorghi. The sequence goes on from CM047584.1 coordinate 8,371,738, forward strand.
AGGTATCGACGCCAGAGTAGTAGCCCACGGTAGGGCATATCGAATGCTCTAGAAGGAATAGTTAGTACAGTAGGTGGTAGGAGAGCCAGGTGTAGGGAGTTCTCACTTCGAGATTGATAAAGCCACTGACGAGGCCTCCGGCGGGGGGCCGAAACGCGTCTGGCACACGTTGAATCAAGAAGTCGTTGCATGTGTTCATTTTCGTTTTCTACAGATCTACCATGTGACCAATCATGACGCGATCTTTTACGTCAGTCATAATGTTGCTAAACGTTAAAAAGGGAATTCCCTATTTGCTAGGCACCCCCATAATAAAGCGCCCTTAACAAAGTTCGCTTAGTAGGGGGTTTCAAAGTTAGATTCAGAAGATTTTGCAGATGATTTTTCAGAAAAATCCGGCCAATCAGAGCGATCTGCAAAATTTGCAAAAAGTAGAATTTCCTGAATGCGTCGGGCTTGCATAAGAATTTGCAGAAAGCAAAACGCAACAACGCGTCCCCATGGCTGTCAAACCCAACAACGTACCACCAACGCCGACCGCGGCTGCTGCGTCGTCAACGCAGGTTAGCCTGGCAGAAAAATCTCAACTTGCACTACAAAAGCACTCTGATGTCTGTTAACAGTCTCCCTTCACTCTCTTGCAGAACCAAACGCTATCTGATTGGTTGCTTACTTCCGATCGGCAGGAGTGGGGACTGGGGGCTTCAAAGTTAGCCACTTGCAGAACGCTTCCAGTTGGACAATTGGATTTTCTGCAAAATCGTCTGCGAAATCTTCTGAATCTAACTTTGAAACCCCCTAATGAAAGAAAGTGTTGAAGTTATGGATTGACATTTGGTTGGTCAAAATTCAACTTTATAAATGAATTTAGCTCGTTACCATTTTTGGTCCGGGGACTATTCTCGGACGCTCAAAATAGTGTAAGAATAAGCATCACCTTGTCACCCTGTCTAACGTAATAGACACGGAGAAAGGCCAGACGCCGAAGTACTGATATTGGTTCTTTCCTTGCGATAGCCCCCTACTTTTGTCTTTTTCGCGTGCGAAACTCCACTAAGACGGGCAGGACATGCACTAACTAACATCAGTACTTGTCGTTGTCAACGCCGAAGCCGAGGGCGTTTGCACTGAGTTAGGCGTCTTTCACCTTGGAACGACCACGTCCCGCACATGGGAGTTCGAGGCGGTGCTTGTCCAACTGAACGTGCTGCTGCAAGACGCTGCTGAGAATGAGCTCGGGCGTGTAAATCTGTTGTGGGTTTGCCCGAGCCAGCGCTTTGCGGATCGAGGCAGTGGCTAACGCAGCATCGCTCGTGACCACAAGATCCGTCGGACTCGCGGAGCCGGTGCTCACGGCTTTTCCGCCCGCGCACTCGATAATTTTCACCAAGTCGTTCACGGGTGGACGGATGGACTTGTGACGGCTAATGTACACTTGATAGCCAGCGAGTAGCGCCTGACGCTGCGCTACGGTCTTGCCGTACATGGTTTGCTCGAGCTCAAAGTGCCACTTGGTTTCGGCGTGGGCATCCTTTAAACAATAGACACGCTACGAGACCGGAGCACCCACGCGAGCAGACTCGTCGAGCCATCGGACGTCCACGACATGCGCACAGCGCGAGATGCCATAGAAGCTTCACGGTTCGCTTGAGTTGGTGGTGCGGGGCAATCACGTGCGTCGCGTGCTCGAGATTTTCCTCGTACACTGCTCCAGGAATGGCATCGATCTTCTTTCGGATGGCACTCGTAAGTTCGATCCCAGTGAGGATAATTCGCACTTGAATCGGCTTGGGCTCGTTCACTTTATTTTTCTCGGTGCTCGCAGTCTCGGCTTTCGTCGTTCGCCCTTTTCTTTGACGAGGTTGAACCGTCACGGGATCCTTTTCTCGGTTCGTACTGGAAGTTTTGCCATGGGCCACCGCGAGCTTTCGTTTCATGCCGGTAGCTTTACGTTTGACTGAGCTCGTGGGCACGGTCCGAGCTTGTTCCGTTTCGTGGATCGTTTTGCATGGGCTGCTTTTACTTTCCACTCCTTTTCCTCTCGCGCGACTGCTCTCTGTTAACTTCCATACTTGATCATACCAGAAATCAAGTCATGATCGCTTCGTGGACACAAGCGTGAAATTGTCTTGGGATCCATACTGAATCAACAAACTCCACTCCTTTTCTCCGTGCACTTGCTCCCTGACGTGCATGTCATGGGCTTTGGTATCCAAACTGCACCAAGTGGCATGTTTTTTCCATCCGTGTAGCTTATAGACGACAAGCCAGCGAGCATAACATACAATTTCAACCAGTTCCCACTGATCTCGATCCGTACGAGGTGCGAGCCAAAAAACGTCAGGAAGATAATCGTCGTAAAACGATACAAACGTGGTCGGGACCTTGTCGGTTTCTGCTACCTGGGCAGCACTTTCCACACTTTGTGGGACTTCCACAAGCGGTCGACCTTCGTGGAACACGTCCGCTCGTGTCCCATTCATTTCAAGAAATCCACGCATCACCTCGGTCCATCGTTGACTCTTTTCGGCATCTCGCCAAGCAAAGACGACGGTCGAGTCGGACTTGATGAGTACGAACGCACGTGTTTCTTGGAATGCGTTGCACTCGAGGACACTAGTTGGAACGGTTTCTAGAAACACTGCATCGTGTTTGAGCTCTATGCGATCCAAGAGCTGGTACGACGTCTCGAACCCAGTGCATTCCCGCGTGCTTAGAATCAATGCTCCATCGTCGAAACAATGTGCATAACTCGTTTCCAACTGGCTCAACAAGGTCGGGCAGGTACGAGCGTCCTGCGTCACTTGCATACACTCGCTTTGAGCGTTTGCCATGGACACCAACAGTTCGCCATGAAGCAAGAGCTTCTTGGTGGACCAATCTTCGCTTTCACCACGATCAACGCACGCCTTTTGCAATGCAATGACCTCGTTCTCTTCTCGTGCTTCAGCGAGCGCACGTTCCACGTAGTCTTTGTTCTCTCGAGCGATCTGCTCCAGTTGCTGAGCAATCGAACGAAATGTTTGCTTCGTTCCACGATCATTTCCATGACGTAAACCATCTTCCTCGGAAACCTCCTCAAACACCGTCGTGCGTAGTTCCTCCACAAACTGAATGCATTCATCAAACCGATTCATTGGACGCGAGACCAAGTCCGTAATCGTCACGCGATGCGTCTCGAGGTACGTTCGCACGAGTTTTCCATCCCGCGCCGTTTCATTTCGTACGACTGCATCGAGGATCGCATGAATCGAGTCGAGCTTGCCACATAGTCGTCCATAGAGTACACGAAGGATACGCAGCATGTCCGCGAAAGTCTCGACGATACATGCGACGGACCATGTACCCACTTGTTCGATCGGCACGTGGCTCCACAAACGACTGGAATTTCTCGTGAAAAACCGGGTGCAGCGACGCAAGCTGCGTCACGGTCTCGAGAAAACTATGAAAGGCGACACTCTCAAGGAGGATACCGCGTGGACACTGAAGCCGCATCTTCGTTGCAATTTCCGCGTCAATACTCTTAGGAACGACACGTACGTCGCATCTTCGTCAAAGAAAGTCGCGAAACGACTTTGTCCATTAAAAAAAGCGGAGTTTGTGTGATCCACACGGCGTATTGAGGAGGTCGATCGTACCAATTACGAGGCACATACATTCCTAGCGGTGCCATTTATATGTATGTAATCAGGGTCTCAAGTATTTTTTTTACATGGAGCAGGGGGAAAGAAATTCGTTCCTTTTGGCAAGATCCATATCATGGGCACAAAACAATTATACCGCCCTTTCATGACTTCAGCCAAACCACCGTCGTCCACATAGAAGAATATCGACAATCTGACAAAGTGGTCAGATTGAAAAGGTGGTGGCGTTGTTGTCGATACTATACGTCGAGCTTTCTTTATGTGGACGTTCTGAAATCGAGCATTCGCGCACGACCAGGAAATGGTATAGAAATGCAATGTTAGACAGTCTCATCGCGACGATGATGAACTTGGGCTATCCTTTTTACGGCAGCTTGCATTGGGTTCTGATGTACTACTAGAGTGACCGCAGTGGATGGTCAAAAAGAGATTTCCAATCATGCTGAACATCAGGGCAGCCATCAGGTGCGATGATACATGTAGGATAGCGTAAAGATGTAAAAAACACTTGTGCTTGTAGCTGAGATCTTATAATTTCTGGTCTGATAGTTTTAACCAGGTAGGATCTCACGTAGGAAATGGCTGGTGCGCGACAGATGCCACGCAGAGGAAGTCTCAGCTTAGTTGATTTGCTGTAAAGCGGAAAGTATATTATGTATGGGCGCCACTATTGCCACAGACGTTTTGTCTATTGCCACAGACGTTTTGTCTATTCCTACAGACGTTTTGTCTATTCCCACAGACACTTTGTCTATTTCCACAGACACCACCCACCACAGCCAATCGGAAGCCGTCGTCGCCTGTCTCTCACACACCCACTGTTTGCCTCAGAACTCGCGAGCGACAAGAGCAAAATGTACCGAATGTTTTTATGTCCCGGAACCGCAGGACCTCACCGACCACGACCAGTGAAGATCGCGACATGTCGCTCACAACAGCAGCAATCTCACAACAACGATCTCGCTCTACCATGGACAGTGGACACCTCCAAGGACAGCAGCCTGAGGTTGCAGCTGCCTCACAAGATCCTTTGGACATGTCCGAATGAGAACAAAGAGGTTTTCCGAAAAGATCTCTATGGACTTTGCTAAAGATACAATTCACAAAGACGCGATAGATGCGAATGAAAACATCCACATTGCAATATTACGCTAAAATCATCCGAATCTACCACTCTCTATCTTTCCTTAACTTTTCACTAAGTTACTAACCTCACAGCCTGGAAGCGACTAAGTTGTTTGGCTTGATGTGGGATAAATCTGAGACCAGCGGGTCACGTTATGGGGATTAGAAACGCGCGTAGCTTGTTCATTGCATCTTCAGGATCCGATTTTGTGGTAACAAACCCTGAGATTTCCTTCAGAATTTGAAAAACAGTGGGTGGAGTGAGAGACAGGCGAATGCGGCTTCCGATTGGCTGTGGTGGGTGGTGTCTGTGGAAATAGACAAAGTGTCTGTGGTAATAGACAAAACGTCTGTAGGAATAGATTAGAACAGATATCTTAGCCAAAAGGCCGAGAGGTATGTCTGTGGCAATAGACAAAACGTCTGTGGCAATAGTGGGGCCCATTATGTATATGTTACTTAACTCAAATATAACAATACTAGAAAGT